>RAOV01000030.1:0-418551 GCA_009806015.1 Neurospora sp. CHS-2018b
TTTTCCTTTCCCTGACAGTTATTACCATACCTGACCAGTGACAAGTAAGTCAGACCGCATCCCTAGCAGTCACCACGCAGTGACTCAACTCATTCCTCTGGTTCAAGCCTCAACCTCTCCAGCCCCATTGTCAACTCCCTCACCAAATGTGGCTGAGACAGCAGCTGGCATTGCCAACCTCCCAGCACCTGGCAGCAAAGTGAACCTCTCAGCAGCTGCCACCAGCCCGGAAGCCTCCCATGATCCCATCCGCCACCCGCCAGCCGTCAAAAACCCACCGACCCCACCCAAAACCCAAAAGTTTTCACTCGTGCACAGACCACCTCACCTTCCCTCCAGAAGGGTATAAAACATCGCCCACCCGGTCCCTCTTTTGCTCTTCTTTTCCTTCTTTTTTTCCTCGCCCTTCGGGGCAATTTGGTCAATTTGAAACGATACAGAGAAGATTAGCATGGCCCCTGCACTAAGGATGACACGCTACTCAAAGAGACGCTACCAATTTTTTTTTCACTTTGTTTCTCAGCTCAAGGGTTGGGACATTGGGAAGAAAATGTTCGGTTGTTGGTTGGAATAATGATGCACCTTACTGGTGATGCCGTCGGTTGGTTGTGATGTTCTGTTGCGCTGCGCAACTGGATGCTTGATGCTCATCTACGTTCACTGCTCCGTCACCAGCAGAGGAATGAACCGCGCTCGAACTTGATCAACGTAAAAATCAATTTATTTCACCCACCCACTGCACCCGACACCAAACTATTCAACTTTGCCTCCCGAGATTCCCATCGCTATCCAAAACTAGTATTACTGCTGCGTGCGTATTTATCATTAATCATCAACCACCGAGCCACCCAATCCGTTTCATGTGTTACTAACGCATTTCCCAATTAACCTGCCTCCCTGACTCACAAATTACTCACAACTGCATCCCATCCATCATACATCATGTTCACCACCCACTGTCCATCATCGTCATCATCGACATCTGTCAGTGCCCCTGTCGATGATGACCTCGTCCATCACCGCCTCCTTGCCCGTTCCCATGCCTGTTTCCTTGTCCTCCTCCACCATGATCACCTCCACGCCTTCCTCCGCCATCATCATCGTTTCCTCTGCTGTTACTAGCTGACCCATTCCCATTCCCACCACCATCACCACCCCCGCCGGTAATAAAGGTCTCATCAAACAACCCATACCAAGCATACGCGTCGATACTAGATAACGACTCCATCATATTGCTATCCCCGACGGCGTCGAGACCCAAAACATCCGGTAGGTTCTGGAGGTTGATCTCGTCGCACTCAAACATAAAGTCGGGCGTGAATGCCGAGTAAAGGCCTGTTGAGAAGGAGGTGTTTTGGTTGAAGGGGTCGACTACACCGAGTCCGGGGGGGCTGGGACTGGGGCGTGAGGTTGGTTGATGATAGTAGTCACTGTGAGTATTGTCGTTACTATTGTTGGTAGTGTTGTGGTTGCTGCTACCGTATGAGTTGTTGTTGTGGTGCTGCTGTTGGTAATGATTCTGGGCCTGGGTTTGGTAAGAGGGGGAACCGTTGTGTCCGCTGTGTCCGTGATGTTGCTGTTGTTGATGGTTATTGTGATTCTGATGGTGCATCCCTCCCGGATCTGTCAAGGTTCCCGATGAAGGAGATAATAGGGCGTTATCGAATGGAGTGCTTGAATGTTGCGTTGAGGGAGTGTTCATGTATGAGTGACGATGAGGCGGAGGTGCGAGCGGTGGTAAGGCTGGGCTGAGACTCTTCCCATAGGCGTTGAAGTTCGATTCGCTTATGGTCGGACTGTCTGATCCCACCGTCATGTCATCCGAGCCTGGTGTTTCGTACTTGAGGGATGTTCCCCTACTTAGAGTCGAAGTGGAACGCCTATCACGAAGGTGGTTGAATGAAGATGAACGGCCCTGATACCTTACTGCCGAAACATTGGGCTGTGGATACGGCGGCGGATGGAACATCACCGTTGGCGTGTCCTGCCGGATCGGATCATAGATCATGTTTCCTGGTGGCGTCGCGGCCGTGGTAGGCTGCGGTGGAGGCGGAAGAGGCGAAGCAACGGGTGGCATAGAAGGATTTGACATGGAAGTATTGGACATGGCGGGATTGGACGTGTTTGTATATATCCTCGTCAGGTTCGAGTTGGGCGAGTTCGTCGTACCGGACGTATTCGTATACAGCCTTGTCAGGTTCGAGTTGGGCGAGTTTGTGGTACCAGTAAGCGAAAAGGCAATCGGCGGCACACCTGGCGAAGGCGGGATCGGATTCTCGAACTGCATCAGTCGCTGAACCGAGGCCTGGCGGGTCCGGGCAAGTACCCGTTCGAGCTCCCCTGGTGCAAACGTTTCACAGTCATCAATGCCTTGCGACCTCTGCTCCATGGCGTTGATGATGTACCCGACTCCTGCCCAGTACTGCTCGACGCGTGAAAGTGCTTGAGAACAGCGCGCGTAGTTCGCGGCCGCGGCTGAAGTGAGTAAGGAGTGTCGCGGTCGATTATCGGTCGGTATGCCCAAGCGTCCGCCATGTGTCCTCGAGCTAGTGCTCTTATTGCTCGCTCCTGGTGATGGCTCCCGTGATGGTGGGCTGGAAGCACTCAATGCAGACTCTTTGAGGAAGGCGCATCCGGCGATGAAGATGGGCTGGGAAGTGAAAGGATTACCAATGTAGCTCTGATGATCGATGAGTTCGGCAAAGGCAACAATATCCGCAATGGTTTTTGCGCTCGATCTGGCCAGCTCACGACTGTTGGACAGCAGCTGGATGTTGGTGAGTTTACCGAATGGCGTGAGCAGTGCTGGTTCATGGAGGATGATGATCATGGCATGGAACCAGAAATGAAGCAGTATGAAGATGGTTCCTTGGCCAGCCTCGACGTAGTGCTTGAAGTTGTGGGTATTGAAGACCAGCCGCTCGTGTTGTTTCGAGTAGATTATCGTCAAGTCGCTTTCCATTTGCCGCAGCTTCTTCATGCTCTCCTCCGTAAGATCATTCGCATCCCTGATGTTGTTGAGTACATCTGACGCCCGACCGTAAAGGTGAATTATCTTGATGCAAGCCGGAAAGGGATCTGGCCATCCCTCTTCATCGAGAGTTGGTTCGGGAATCTCCAAATCCATGTCATCATCTCGCAGAGTGACTGGCCTGCCTGTGCCGGATGAGATGATTCTGTCCAGCATGAAGACTGCCCAGAACGTGTCGATGCGTGCCTGCTCCACTTCCTTTTGCTCTTCCGGGCTGATTGTTTCCTCCTCTTCTTGATCGTCCGTCGGCGAGTTCCCATCATCGTTGTATTTGCTTAGCCACCTCCTGGTGAACCACGGATCACGGGACCCTTGATATTTGACACCCTCCTTCTTTTGAAGACCTAAGTCAGTAGCCATGCGGATGGCTAGGCCCAAATACATCCAAAGGGCACTGTCCTGGTTTGCGCCAAAAGCCTCGTATGCCATGAGCAGAAAGGCCTGAACAGCTGCAACTGATGGACAGGAAAACGTGTCGACGGTGGCATTTTTGACTCGTTGAGCAAAGACATCACCATACTCGGACTTGGGAACTCTGTTGCCGTCCTGCTCATTGGTGAAGGTAGGCAGCTCGGAGAATCGGGCAGCCAACGCACACATGGCATCGACCAAGATGGGTTCTACCTGCTTCTCCTCAAGCTGGCGCATAAAGCGTTCCTCCTTCAAGAAGGGGTAATTGCAACCCAGACGAATAAAGAAGGTCTTGACCAAGACTTTGATGATTTCGGGTACCGGCTTGGAGTCGTCGGTGGAGTATACCGGCATGTCTTCCAGGGTAGGAATGTCCTTGAGTGTTTCCTGGATCGTTCTGGGCTGTATGTGATGTGATGGTGTTGGTGTTGTTGCGACTGACGAGCCGGGTCTCATGAACCGTGGGTCCCTATACGAGGGTTCTTTGGGCAGATTTTGCTTAAACCCAGGGACAATCGCCGTGGGACCGAAATAACGGAAATACGGTATACGGTCCCTTCTTCCTTTATGGTGGTGCTGTGTCGGTGATCGACGGCCGTTTGAGTTGGATTGTCTCGCCGTCCTCGTAGAGCTGGGTGACTTTGAACCCTGATCCCAATCATTGCTAGGTCCCCGTGGCCGGGTGCCTGAATAACTATGGTTTGGGATCGAATCACGCCTCATGGAAGCATCTCCATCAACAACGGCAAAGCCGGCCGTTTTGCTCGCTGGGGCCGTCTTGCTCTTCCATTGCCGGTGGTGATTCTCCTCCTCCTCCTCCTCCTCCTCTTCGTTGTCATCGGAATGCTCATCATCCTCGGCCTCCCTTTTCACCCCGGCAACGTGGTCGTGATCACCTTTGGTCATCTTTGTCACGCCGTTACCCCGGCTGTCCTCCTTCTTTCGCTCAACCAAATCGTTATAACCTTGACACTGATGTCCGTTCTTTGTGCAGGTCGAACAGACCGGCTTCTCACCGGCACATCGGGTTTTCCTCTTGCGGCATGTCAAGCATCTGTTGAGATAATTTGGTTTAGACAGAGCCCAGATACAGTCACGCATTCTTTCTCTTGCTCATCTCCATACCGCCGGCTCCTCCTTGTTTCCTCGGGCAGCGGGCTTGATAGAGTAGTTTCCTCACATGGGATGACAACATACATCACAAGACAGATGTGGTATGATGGGGATATAAAAAGGGGAATACGTACGCTGCGTTAATTCTCCGCCTCTTGGAAGGAGGTTGGCCTTGGTTGTTTACAAAGCGAATCTGCTTGGGAGGCGGCAGGGGTGCGGTGATCAGGGTCATTTCGGGCATTATCTTTATAGCAAAACCATGATGGTTTGCCAGGTGATTTTGGGAAATTGTTTCAGTGCCCGTCCTTCCGTGGAACCTGACGTGAATAGTCTAGGAACCGTTTTTGGGATGAGGAGAAGTAATGTTGGTCTTGGGTGGTGACGCTTGGCGAACCTCCAAGATGGCGGGGAAGCCTATGTGTGAGCTGATTGATGATGGAAGCTACTCTTGGCAGCTGGAGAAACAACCGAAGTATGGGGTTGAGCGGTACGCGGTTGTTGGTTGTCCGGCGTGGCCAAATTGCCTACGCTAGATAAGATTTTCTTTGATATCCGAGCTTCCGTCCAATGAATCAGCCTCCAAACTTTTGAGGTTCTGTTCTCTCTCTTTTGTGTTGGCTTGCCGAGTCGTGCAAGAAACAAGCAGAGACGCTCTTAACAGGCGTGCAATGGCATAACTACCTATGCATCGGTCATGCCGTTGAAAGTGATTTGAGGGCAACGATCATTTTCGGTATTCGGAAAAGGGTGTAGAAGAATAACGGTCAAGATGGCTTGGGATGAGTAGTCAGGTGGTGTGTAAGCACCGGTACGTCAGAGACCCCTCGTTCTAGACTGGCAGGATTGGCCAAAAGGAGAGCTGGAAGTATGGGGAAATGTTGAGGCGATGATTCTAAGGGTTAATTCAGCGTGCCGATCTCGAAGACAACCTGGAAGCTGCGCAAGCACGGGATTTCGTTCTTTGCTAGGCTTGGTCCCTGACGTCGTATCAGACTCGACCCGGGCATCACCAAAACACAAGCTCAAACAAGAAGGGGAAGTACCTGGGTGGCGCGTGTTTGTGTGCTCGGAGGATCGCGATGGCTGGATGACAAAGAATGGAAGGGGACGAGAAGGGATGTGCCGCGGTTGGATTTGGGGATCCGGTATGGAATCGAGGTGGAGGAAGAGATGGCACAATGACCTGAAAGGTGGATCGCAACAAGCAGATCCCTCGTCCGAAGCGCGAACCGAAGATCTGCGGTGGTGCCCCAGGGCAGTGCGTGGTGTCGGGGATGGAATGAGTCCGGGAGAAGCAGAGAAGAGGAACAGAAACAGGAACAAGACAAGTGCTCGGAGAAAAAAAAAAAAAAAGACACAAAGAGGAAAAGGTTAGGTTGGCTATCGTGGAGCGCGGCTTGGAGGCAAAAGCGGGCGAGATTGGGATACCTTGGTTGCGGGACGTGTTGACAGGGCTGGGCTAGAACGCTTTTGTGTGCAGGCTGTGTCCCCAACTCCCCCATCGTGTTCCATGGTCTAGCGAACGGGAGACGGGCAACGGGGAAAGCCAAAGGACGTCCCGGCCGCGGCTTTTACACGTGTAGAGTGGTAGAAAGTGTGAGGTCAACAAGCCGAGCAGCCAACCACGGGCGGCGGCCACGATGCTTCACTATCGGATGCCGATGTCGCGGATATCGTGAAGCACTCTATTTGCAGCCCTCAGCGAATCGCGTCCCCTACACGAGCGTCGTGATTGGGGGGAAGGAAATGCAGTGGTGAGTTGAGAAATGTGATGTGTACAATCATTGTGTATGGTGTCGATTCCGGACTCCGATCAGGTGCAGCTACCACCATCACCTACGTCTCCAGCCTCATGCTCGCTCATCAACAGAGACATGAAGCGAACGTGTCATGGACCTCGCTCGTACTTGGTGATGACGGTGATACTGTCGGTGCGCTCCACTTTGGGGAGATTTATCCGAGGTGTTGATGCCGGGAGACGCGTTGATATGATAGTCACGACATTGAGTACACAACTGAAGTTGATGAGAATCTCGGATGAGGTCCGAGGGACAAATTGGACAAACGAACACGAGAATGACAGGAAAATCAAAATCAAAAGCAAATCCCTGATCGCGGGTTCACCGCACCTGCCGAAGTTCATGATGTGCATTCTGTCGAGC
The DNA here is from genome assembly GCA_009806015.1 of Neurospora sp. CHS-2018b. NCBI lineage: Eukaryota > Fungi > Ascomycota > Sordariomycetes > Sordariales > Sordariaceae > Neurospora > Neurospora sp. CHS-2018b. The sequence goes on from RAOV01000030.1 coordinate 6,718, forward strand.
TTGTGCACCTTCCGACTCCACTGTCGTCCAGGGAGTGTTCCTTCCCGCTGGAGCCCAGCGATCATCGACGCCGCTGCTGCGGTTCGAACCCAACTCCAGGCACCGAACAGAACAAATACCCCATATTATCTGCGGCCTTCGCGTGGACATTGTGAGTCTAGATTCTTGAAAAGATCTGCTCCATGTGAACTGGAACTCCAAGTAGCATTTCTGACCGTTCCTGACGGGTATATCGGGTAGATAAGATATCACCGTCCTCCTCATTGTCGACGCCTGGGCTTTTACCCCGCTTCTGTTCACCCCAACTTCAGTGTTACTTTACATCTTTGTGCGGAGCTTGGACTTCCTTGTGTAACCTCAATAAGCGAGAGGTCAACGGGGACAGCTTTCACCGAATGGCAGCATTGGTTCACCTGCAGCTTGCAAATATCAGAACGCCTTCTCATGCAGTAACTGAACTAGGGCGGAGTTTTCTCCGGACCATCACCTAGACTACACCCGACTGTTCTAGCCATCTCGAGCTCTTCCAGATAGTCTCGGACTCGCTCGCTATTACCAAAAGTGGTTTACTTCCACAGAGAAGCCTCAAAACTTCCCATCTGAGGCCATCTCCACTTGACGGGATGATGGGCCATCTAGACCCGTTTTCCCTACCTCTGCCACCTTCCTCAGCATCCTGCCTGTTGGGAAGTGATCCCGTTACGCCCATCTGCTTCACATCGTCCAAGGTCGTCTGTTAAAGCAGGACTGATATAGGACAGAATCGGCTCGTTTTGGTATCTCCCATATGACATCAAACCCCTTTCCCCAGCGTAACACACACCCCGAATGTTCAACAGTTGGCCGTCTCCTCACCCAAAAACAACACTAACCCCCATCTCCCTACTAACCTGCCTCCATAAATCCCCTCCCGTTCCCACCACCACCACCACCTCCTCCTCCTTTGACCTCGCCGCCGCCGTCGGGTCCCTTTCCGCCCCAGATCCGGCTGCAGACTCGGCCTTATCCGCCCTCCTCCACACCTCCCTCACAATCTCCCACGCCCTCTCAATATTCCTCATCCCCTGCCTCTTCCCAACCTTCTCAAACGCTTGCTCCGCCAAACCGCGATCATTTTCCGTTACAGCCTCGCATGCCGCCACGAACAACGGCCACAGCAGCGCACCCATGGGCCCCTCATGCTTCACCGTCGCGGCGCAATGTAAGAGAGAGCGGTGGGTATGCTCCTGCACGGCCCTGTGCGAGCGCGGGTAGCCGTGTACGCTCCGGTAGAGGTAGACGAAGGCTGAGTGGCGGTAGGCGAGCGCGTTGTGCCAGATGCTGTGGAGACGACTGCGTTCGGCTACGGTGGGGGAGATGACGTCGATTTTCGTTGAGTGGTGGTGGTTGCCGCGGACTTCGTTCATTTCTCCTTCTTCATCTCTATCTGGGATAAACCCGGGGGGTAATTGGGGTTGCCAGCGCGAGAGGGCGGCTTCGATGGCTTGTGTGGTCGATTCGAGTTCTGTTCGCAAGACGGCGATTTTGGAGGCCGAAGCGTTGCTCCAGATGGCGGCTTGGAGGTCGGTTTTCAAAGTGACGAGGCTGGAGAGCCGGTGGATGATGGGCCAGAGCGTGGTGGCCATGCCCAGGAGGGTGTCGACGTTGGACAAGGGCGAGGCGATGGGGGCGCCGAGAGGCGGAAAGGGCATGAGGCAGCCGGCGGTGGGAGCGGCGGAGAGGGGGGCGCGGCCGTTGGAGAGGGCGGCTATTACGTCGTAGAAGCGGAAGGCCTGGGGGATTTGTTAGTGATTAGTGGTAAGTAGAGTTGACGGTGTGTGTATGTGTGTGCGTACCCGTTCGAGAAAGATGCTGGTTGAGTCTGATGGTTCGGGGTTGGTGCACATGATGGTGAGTGCCCCTTTGAGGTGACCATCTACAAGATTGGATCGACCTCTTTGAACGAGCTACATTGGCCCAAGTTAGCATACGGGCTCTGCCAAGTTGGCCGTGTTTGTAGGAGACTTACCACTTCGTAGTAGATGAGCAGCATGATGGTTGCCAGAATTTCATTTCGGTTCGACTTGGCACTCTGCTCTATTAAACGTCCAAGGCCCTGGATGGCCTGGTTGTGGAAGAAGAGAGAATGCTCCTCGTTTTGGACCCCTCGATATTCCAAATGGGCGCTAGCAAGAGCAAAGATGGCGTTGAGCACAGGCGAGCTCTGCCGTGTCAATGGCAGCACCAACTGCTGGAAGGGATTCCCGCTCTCTTCACGAAAGACTATTAGGTGGGAAAGGATGTTGCAGAAGTGATCCACGAGAGCTCGTCGGTTGGGGCGGTCTGTGAACTCTGAGAATGCGGGGGAGTGGAATTCGAATAGAGGCGATATTACCGGACATGGAGCTATCATGGCCAAGTCTGGGTAATAAGACGTTGTCCGTGATACTGTGGTAACTGCTGTGTGGTTCGTCCATGACTCCGCAACGTATCCATCGCCATCTTCAGCATCATCGGCCAACTCTTCGACGTGACTTAGGTCCGGCAGTGTGAAGAGTGACTCTGTGGGAGAGATGAGAGGGTAACTCGGTGTCGGTGAAGGTGCGTTCCAAGAGGTGGTGCCCTGGTGGAGGTCTGGTGACGGAAACTGGTAGTCCACCTCTGTAGATTCCGGAGGGCTCACGCTATCGCTGTCGTAGCCAAAGTCCGACATTCTCCGGGAAAGAGAGAGCCTACGGCCATCGTTGTTGGATATGGTTGATGATGTCGCCAAACTAGCCTTTCGCCTTCTTCGGGGCCGCACAGCCTCGTACACGCAGGTCGCCCCGTGCTCCACGCAGCGTGAACATTGCGGGCGTCCCTCATCACACTTTTTCTTCTGTGGTGTTGAAGCTTGGTCAGAGAACAGATCTTGCAAGAGGGGAGAAAGCATTCCACCAACCTTTTCTTTGCTTTTCCAGAGGTCAGCTACTTAATATTCGGGGCAGCAATCTCACGAAAAACCGAGAGGGTACAAGGAACAACGTACCAAAAGGTGCAGCCTAGAGCAGGTTGGTTCCAAGTTAACGGGGGAACTAGGGCCGAGAGTGCATTCCGGGTGGATACTTACCGGCTCTTGATCGTCTCTTTGGCTCCTTTGGAGGAGCCAGTCGTGTATAAAGAAGCATTTTTACACCGGCGGGATCCATCTTGTTAGATATGACTATGGAGAAAGCATTGTTTCTTGCGTGGGATCGGTTTGTGCCAAGTGCCGATGGAAAGCTTGAACTGGGTTGTCGGAGTTTGAGTGAGATGATGGATCCAACTTGTTTTACCCCTATTCCCTCGTAAAAGGAAGGTGAAAAGCATGCTCACCTTGTGGATGTTAGTCGTGGGTTGGGGGAACTTCAGATCATGACCAAAGCGAGAAAGCTGTGTTCATGATGAAAGATGGAGACTTGAAGCAAAGGAGCGGTGACTACGATATGTCATAGGGGAGATGGAGATGGAATGAGGTTACTGTGATTAGCCGGCTACGTCCAACAAGTTGACGACAACAGTCTTGGCTTGTGAGGGAAGGTCACGAGGGAGGCCAACTTTGGTCTGGAGCGTGGAGAGGCGAGCCTGGCGAACAAGGGTCCTATGTTGGGGTGCGCAGAAAACAAGCCTGTTCTTCTTCTTTCCAGACAATTGCGCTCGTCTGCCTCCGAGATTTTCTTGGAGAGGCATAACGGCCGGTTATTTGGCCCAATGTGCGGAGAAGGAAGCGTGAAAGTGCGGAGATTCCCCCTGTCCCTCCACCTTTCCCCAGAAAGAGTAACGCGGGGAAGATGGAGTCATCATCAAAAGGACTTGGCTTCTGTTTCTGTCCAAGACCCGACCATTCCTCTTTCATCAACAACAGGGCACTTCTTCAGCAGAGACCCGTCACCTTGATCCCATCCACTGACATTGAGTCCGTACCTGAAGCCATTCTCAAGATGGGTTGGCGTCATTAACCGTGATCCGAAATATCAGAGCCGCATTGTGATGAGATATTGTTGCCAAGCGACAGGCCTATGTATCTCTTTCAAGACCTTCTAACTTTGGTGAAATAGATTGGATTGCCAATCACGGCAGGTAAGTCGGTTCGGCCCTCACCTCGGTGAACAACTCTGGTATTCGGACCGACCACGCCGGGGACGTTGATCGGAGCAGACTGCCTTTATCCCCAAGCAGGCAATCTCTCGACAATCGTACCGACATGCCGGAATCTAAGCTGTGATGGCTTCCGTCCCTTATTATAGCGATCTAAGTGCGCACAGATTGGCGAAGCGGGGGAGACTTCACTCCGCGCCGGCAAGTCTTGTTCACCAACCACCTTGACCACCCAACACGAAGCCGAGCAATAACGAATGCAATGCAGGACACCGTTCGCAGCCTCTCTGTCGGTTCCAAGATACGCACCTTATCCTGCGCAGCAATCATGCCTCTACCCGCCACTCGTTGTTCAACAACGTTCAATGATGCTACCTCTTCCCAAAGAGATTCGAAACTATCTCTGGCCGTCGGGTGTTTTTGGCTGAAGTGAGCGCCTCTCGCTGTTGTGCCCGTTGCTGTGCCACACCGCTCAGCCCGATGATATAACAACTCGATATAGCCGTAGGATCATGTTGGAAGCCGGGAAGCAACCCAACATGCCGTCTGTCGTTGTATTGGCGACAGTCGTGGAGGTGCTTGTGAGATGTTGTCAACGGTGGGGACAAGTGCAAAGTCTCATCCACCAAAACCCCACCGAAGAGGGCAGCCATTGTTCCATTGTTCAGCGCGCTTTGACCACTGCCTGGAACGTGCGCACAATTATACGCACTAACAATTAGTACCTCCCAACATCACGCACGGTTGACTTCCACTTCTTTTCATCTTTCACAAACAATTGGGAAAACATGATGCACCAAGAGAGCTTCCATCGGCCTGCTATTTCCCACTCCTATCGCGGCTGTTCAATAACTCTTATTGGGGGCACGGATACCGCTGGAGATTCATCATGGAGGGGCATGGCTATGCCACACCAGAACTATCAACTAGTCCGGTGAGATCACTAGGCAACCGAATAAGAAAGGCAAACCAAATCCCCCTCCTACTGAAACTTCTCTTTGATATGAAGGTAACAAAATATCAGACTTCCTCAAGATGGCGAGATGGTGGTAACGTGCGTAGTAAGCGCTTACATCCCTCAATCATGGTCATGCGCTAGCATCTCACAGAAGGGAAGGTGTCTGGGTCGCGGGAGGACCGCTCATTTATACCAACGCTAGAGAAGAATCCCTCGTCTCACTCATTTCGGCCGTACCCTCCACTCCGAGTAAAAGTGCTGCAGTTGGGTCACCTCGAGATGCGCACGAGCTTGTCACCATGACCTTCCTGGGCCGCATCATTGGTGGCCTCGTCCTCCTCCCCGCCGTATCCTCACGTATCCGCCGCGCCGACGCAGTTCTGCAGTGATACCAGAGCACAAACGTCGTATCGATCGGACCATTGCTTGATGCGAAAGCCACAGAAAGAGTTGCACTCCCTTGGACACGTCCACCATTCTCTGACGGCTTGGCCATGAAGCCCTCCATTCGGCACTACCTTGTAGGCCAATCACCATCCCTAAAAGCCAGACTAGCGATGCACACAAGAGAAGAACACATTGGCTGCCAGTGGTCCAGAGCTGACGCCACAAAGGGAAAACACCCACCATGGCTGGTTCGTCAGTGAGAATGAGGCACGACGAGATCAAACATTCAGTCAAACCACCTCGAGAGGGAGCATGTTTGTATGAGCAGTCACTCCGAGTGCTTCCCCAGCCTGCATGTGAGCTTCTCAATGGTTGCCCGAAATGGCCATGTGGGTGAGGTGGGATATTCTTCGCAGTAGGATTTTGGAGCTAGGCTGTGTTCAGGTAGGTGGTATTGATTCACAAGATGAGAGCACAGGAACCACAGGAACCAGACGGGAATGGTCGATCCCTTCCCAGTCCTTTGGGATTTTGGGTGCCATCATCCCTCGTCCTCTTTTTACCTCAGGTGGATTCCCTCTCTTTTTCTTCAGCTTTGGATCTTGAATCTCACCACCAACCCCATCATCGTCATCGTCATCACGCTTATTACCAGGGATCGGAAACCATTGTCGGCGGCCTGCCCTGCCATCACCCGTCTGCGCGCACCGCGTTTAATGTGCTGTCTCAGCCCTACTGGTGGTTCCCTTCGGATACCAGCCGTGGGCCCGTGGCGCTTCACTTGCTCCGCCTCTAGAAAGAACCGGGTCCTCTGTCAGCAATAATAGGCACCTCACTTAGCAGGATTACTACTGCTTCCCTGGGTCTTATCGCCAGCGACCCTATTCGGACGAAGAAGAAAAAGACCTTGACTACCCAATCTCTGGTCTGATCCTTTCGATCTCATGGTTACCTGTATCCCTGCACTGATTCAGAAACCCGTTTAACGATCGGAAACGGCTCCTTCAAGACATCCTTCCCTCCTCCAACCTTTTACGACTCTCAGGTGAACCGTCAATATCTGCATTCGCGGCGCATTCGACAAACCACAGCGGATGACCGCATAGACCACGCTTTAAGCGACGAAAACGAACACTGGTCCAGCACGGGAGGACAGTAAGCAGAACGGGGAAACAATCAATCAATTCGAAACTCGAAACAGAGCCGCCATGCGCAGCTTTTGGTCGTGCTCGTCGTGTGTCGCCTTTTTCGTCATGGCTCTCTTTGGCCAGGAAGCGATGGCGTCGCAAACGGAGGCACTGCTGGAGAAGGAGACGGTTCACAGGGTCCCAAAGAAACCACAGATCACACCTCCTCCGCAGCCATTACGACTGAAACGAAGAGGAGACGACGATCTTACTTGTCCGGTCAACCATTCGCTATGTCCCGAGTCGTTGGGTGGAGGTTGTTGTCCAGATCAGTATGAGTGTGCAAGCGATGCATGCTCGGCGACAACAGCGGCATTGGGTACGGCGTGCGGGAAAGTAGGATATTATTATTGTCCTATTACGGCCGGACGTGAGTCTATTCTCTTCCCCCGTTCTTCCACCCGTGGTTCTTGACTAACGACTATCAGAGGGATGTTGTCCCGACGGCTGGGTCTGTGACGCCGTGAGAGGCTGTATAGCACCATACGGGGTGACAAACACATTCACATCTTGCCCTGCCAGCTACAAACTTTGTCCATCATCCTACAACTACGGCTGCTGCCCGAACAACATGGGATGCGCAGTCGACGCATGCTACTCAACCGAGCCATTCAGCACCACCTTGGTCGACATCATCACCACCACCTCTGGCGGCAAGACCATCACCACCACCCAAATATCCGCCGTCCTCACCATCCCCACACCTCCTCCCGCCCTCACGGGCGCCGACGACAACTCCGGCGCCATCCCGAAATTCCTCCCCACCTCCGTCCCCAAAGCCTCCGCCATCCCTAAAGATAACAAGGACAGCGGCGGCGGCGGTCTCAAGGGCGCCCAACTCGGCGGTATAATCGGCGGCGCCATCGCCCTGCTGATCATCGTCATCATCGCCGCCTTCCTCATCATCCGCCGCCTCAAGCGCGTCGAATCCGCCATGGAATCCAAAAAGGGTTCCACATCCGGCTACCACTCCAAAGCCTCCTACACAAAGACCTCCAAAACCGGCGCCTCCCAAGCGCAGATGGAACAATCCGGTCGTTTCTTGCACGTCAGAGCACCCTCGGATGCTGATAACGCCAGCGCCGATCCTCTGATGTTCATGACCGAGACGAATACCCCCGGGGATCATACGGGGAATACTAGCAGTTTGGCGGGGACGCCGCAGCCTGGTGCCCATGGCGGGGGAAGACATGGTAGGTCGGGGAGCGATGCGTACATGGCTTCGCCTAATGGTGGGAACAATGGCGGGAGCGGATTAGTCAGTCCCGATCCGAACTCGGGGTATTTCGACGGACCTTCACCACCACCTACCCATCTCCACAATGGCATGCGTGAGAGCGTCGATAGCCAAAGCACTGGGTTAGGATACCACTACAGCACCCGTAACCAGCAGCAGCAGCAGCACTGGCGACACCAAAGTAACGCAAGCGAGCTTTCCGCTGACGGAAGCGAGATCACGCACGGGGTCGGCAGTCCCTTGGTTGGCTCGCACGCTAGAGGCGCGTCAGGTGGTGGGCATAGTCACAGTGGACTAGGTGATGTCCCAGAGTTGGATTCCTCGGGCATGTTCGTCGAGTTACCTGCTACTGCCACGGCCACCTCTCTCCCGAGTAACTCGTTTGGTTTATCGCCTGCTTCGAGGAGGACTAGTAACCCCAATAGCCCCCATAGCCCCAACCCGAACCACAACAGTCCTAACCCCAATAGCCCTCACACAAGAAACGACAGCACCAACAGCCCCCTGGATGTCCTCTCCGAAACAGCCGAATTCATCCCCCGTCCCCACCAGCAGCAGCACACCTCCTTAGACGGCTACTACGGTCCCGCCGACAGACAAGTAGGTCAGACAGCTGCTGGACTGGGGTTCGTGCCGGAGGGGTGGGACGGCAGCTCGCCGGGGGCGTATCCGATGGGGTTTCCGATGATTAGCGTGCCCGGGTACGGGTTGGGGGTTACTGGACCCGAAGAAGAGGGTCATGAGGAGGATGGAGATGTGGATGAGCATGGGGATGATGAGAAAGATGAGAAAGTGGACGAGGAGGAGGAGGAAAAGAGACAACAGCCGGGTAATGAGCAGGGGAAAGACGGGATACAGCAGCAGCAGCAGCAGCAGCACGGGAATGGGAATGGGCAGCAATGACGACGATGAAGAGGAAAGCAAACTAAAGAGGTTCTTAGCAGGGTTAGAGGATTTATGATGTGTTGAGTACAGCAGTTGAATGGGTCCAAAGCAGCCCTGGGGACGGACGGATTCTTAGAATTGATTGATATGCTTGGAGAAATGATGATACCCAGTTTAGTTTTTAGCTTTGATTTGCGAACACGATTATACACATACCTACCAATACTTACAATTTGTACACCTTTCTCTACCCGTTGATGTTTGGTCCGAGTGTCGAGGCTTACCACATTAGGTTAATATAGAGCGATATCTCGACCGGTGTGTGTTGTGGGGTATATCTCGTTAGGACTGGATATCTCGAAGGTAATTGTCACTACACTTGTTTCCTACAGCTGTTGATGACTGTCACGTCCCAATGTCAACTTCTTGCATGAACCATTCGTTGTATTATATCGCCTTGTATTCTATTCGTTCCATTCCTGATCTTTTATCTCTCCGTGCTCTCCTTCTTTTCTCTATCCTACAGTACAATGATGTGTATCCCCATTGACAAGCAACGCCATCGGCAAAAATGCCCTACAACGACAAGTTATGGTTTGGACAACAAATCCTTTATACTCGTTACGTCTTCTTCTTTAATATTCATTCAATGACCACTGTACAAACACCCTCCTTGCATGCATCCATTTATTTATTTGAACCCCATCCTTCCACGCATCCTTCCATCCATCCATGTTGACATAGATCAACCAAACCAAGCCAAACCCGAGCTTAAACCAGTTCATACCAAGAATCCGCAACTCAGAACCAAACACGTTAGCCCCCAAGCAGCGTTCCACCCTCCAGCTAGGGACGGGGGCGCGCACGCCTTTTCCACTTCTTTCCCTCCTTCACATATGATTTGGGTTTGCCGTGTTTCGCTTTTTGTACACGCGCTTCATGATGTTTCCTCCTTCTTTTTCTGCTTATGTTGACTTAGATCAAACGCTTTATTTCTTTACTGGCTCTCCTCCGTCGGCCCTTGCCTTTCTTTGTCCTCATCTTGTTCGAGCCTCTCGTTGGGTGAAAGCCACTGGTGCTGCCCACTCGCAGAATCGCAAGGGCGATCGTGTCGGCTCCCACTACACTAATTGAGAGGAATGACATAACCTGTTACATCATCTGGTAAGCGACGGAGGCCAATCTGGAGAACAGGGCAACTTACCGCATCGCCTACATTTCCTACCACGCATCCAGTTGTCGAAGCACTTGGGACAAAAGCATCTGCCACTCGTTCGTCGTAAAGAAGTGTTTTTGAGACCTATTCGACGTAAATTCATTAGCAGTAGTATTATAATGATAAAGGGACAATACTCACCACAGATCGAACAAGCAGGAACAGTTGGAGCCTGTGGCAAACCCCCAGCCTCTTGGTTATCCTCTTCTTGTCGTGCCTCTTGTTCGGTCACATGAATCCAGAGATGCTTGCCACGAGCGGATTCACAAGGGCGATCGTGTAGCACCCCATAACACTAATTCAGAGGAACTACATAACCTGTTCCAACATCTGGTAAGCGACAGATGCCACTCACGGAGAACAGGACAACTTACCACATCGCCGACATTTCCTACCACGCATATGAGCGTTAAAGCAATTATTACAAAGACGTCTACCCTTTACTGGGTGAGGAGCGTGCATCCGACCTATTCGCCGTAATTCATCAGCAATTGGTGTTACCGTGGTAAATGGACAATACTCACCACACGTCGAACAAGCCCAACTTGGGTCCTGTTTCGAAACCCCAGCCTCTTGAGATCCTGCCGCAGACAACTAGCCAGCTCTTCTAGGATCTCCCTGACCCGGTCCGGGACCATGCCCCTGCTGGTCATACTGGTGTTGTGGCCGTAGTTGTCTAGCCATCATGCCGCCTTGGTGGTGTTGCGGAGCATACTGTTGATGAGATGCCTGAACCGGGTTGCGCATATCGTGCTGCATCGGTTGCTGTTGAGCATGCTGCTGGTGCTGGGGCATCTGATGTTGCTGAGGATGGCCCTGGACCTGAATGTGCTGTGGGTGGGCGGCATTTGCGGGAACACCATGTTGCTGTTGAGCTTGGAACTGTGCCGCATGCTGCTCCCGCTGCTGAGCGGCTACCTCTCTAGGATCACGACCGAGTTCTCGCGGATCCCTACCCATGACTCGATGATCGCGACCTAGATCTCTAGAGCCCATCTCCCGTAACTGCGCGTCGCGTATCTGAGCATCCCTAATTTGCTCTGGGTAACCTAGCGAAGAGGAGGGTGGCGGACCCATACCATCAAATCCGGCACTGACGGGTCCCGGCGTATAGCTTCTAGCCTGGGACATCTGCTGCATCCTAAGATCTGCAGGGGCTTCTCCTCGGCCAGGAACTTGTCCGGGGGGTCCGCCAGGGCCACCATGCCCAGGACCAGGGGTATTGACGTATCTCACGTATGGCTGACCCTGTGGCGGAACGGGCTCACCTCTCCGTAGGTTTTGGCGATCCCGAGGATCAGGCATCGGCGGGAATTGGCTCCTCCCATCGAGCGAGCGATGATGCTGATGCGACACTACATTTCCCGTGGGGCTTTGCGCTTCATGAGCCGAATATACCGCCTGGCCACGTGGAGTAGGTTCTCTCAAGCCGAGGGAATGTGACTGCTGAGTAGGCGTGGCCTGCCACGAGTGTTGCTGCTGAGACATTGCACTGCCCATCTGTGGGGGTTTAGCCTGAACGTTGGGACCGTGTTGTGCGGCCCAAGCTGTTTGAGACGGCACAGAAGCCTGGCTAGACTTGGATGGTGTTGGATGCGACGGCGGCCAACCTCCTTGTTGTTGCTGCTGCTGCTGCTGTTGCTGCTGTTGTTGTTGTTGTTGCTGCTGCTGTCGCTGCTGCAGACTTGGAACAGCGGCCTGCCCCTGTTGGGTCGATGACCATTCCTCCCGAGCCGACTGAGCTTCGCGTCGGCCCGAGAGCGACGACGGATGGGCTGCGTATTGCGGCGTAGGCGAAGCAGCATGAGCCTGTGAAGTGGCATAGGGTTGATATTGCTGTTGACTTGAATATGCCATTTGGGGCTGCTGTAAAAGCTGCTGCGAGTGTTGCTGAGGATGTTGGGCTGACTGAGAGTAGTGATGCACCTGATGAGACACAGGAGAGTTTGACGCGCCCGGCTGGTGCTGTGGTTGATACTGATGTCGTGAGTAGAACTCTCTGTTGTCACCAGCTGCTGAAACTTGTTGTTCCATGCCTGAGCCCATACTCGACCTGGCGACATTCATATGCTGAGGCTGTGGCGACTGAGCATGATAAGGCTTCAGTGATGGAATAGCAGCCTGAGCGGCCGAAGGGGGGTTGCGCGCGTACGAATACCCCGAGGCTTCGGTGTCCCTGCGCTGCGATGCCGATGCAGTAGTGGTCGGCGGCTGGGAAGGACGAGCGGACATCTGCTGAGGCGGCGGAGTTGACGTTGACGCGGCTCGAGGCATGGATGCAACATCGTTGACCCGCTTAGGGGCTGGGGCAGGCGCAGGAGGATTGTCATCGTTAAGTATGGAGAAGATGCTGCTGACTTTCTTGGGCTCGGGCGGATGAGACATAGCGGGCGGAGCTTGAGGCGGAGGAACAGGTTGAGCGGCGGACGTGTTTGCAGGGTATTGTTCCTGCATCGAGGTTGGCACAGGGCGCTGCGTGCTCGGTACCGGCGGTCTCTCCATCGCCGGGCTAAGCTGCGGAGGTGTGCGCTGGGAGGGCACAGACTCGCTGAGCAGGTTGCGGACAGGTTGAACTTGGACAGGCGGTGTGTAAGACTGCGAAGCGGGGGGTGCCATGGTCCTTGGGGGATCCTGCCGTCCCATGGGCGCCGCTTCCGCCCTAGGCTGCATGGAGCGCTGCGGAGGCATGAAGTTCTGGAATGGATCTCCATGGTGCAATGGCTGCTCTGGCTCCTGCTTGAAGCGCATGGCCGGGCGCTCCATCGGTCGCGCTTGCTCTCTTGGCTGGAGCGGCTCCATCCTGATCTGTCGTTCCCGACCTTCGCGGATTTCGCGAACTTCGCGCACCTCCTGTTGCTGGGACAGCAGGGGCATTGGGCGATTGGCATCAGATATCCATCCTGCCGAACGGGGCATAGCCTCGCTTGCGGACGGCATGGAGGAAGAGGGAACAGGGGCTGTCTTTTGAGAGATGCGGACTGGCTGATGCTGTGTGTGAGCCGGAGCTTGCGATACCGGGATGGGCTCGCCTTCTCTCTCCGCGAATGCGAAGGCGGCGGTCGGCTGCCGAAGTGGACGAGGCACCGGAGACATCGTCTGTGTGACCGCTGGCCCGGGCCCGCTCGGTGTCTGCGGCGACGGTGCCGATGTCGCTACGGCGGCTGCCGATGCTGCCACTGGCGCCGAAGGTAGAGGTGCTGGCGCTACTGTGGGCGACCGTTGCACAAGCGTATGTGTTACGGGTGACGCTTGGATCGGAGTTACCTGGAAACGGCTAAAAGGCTGGTTGGCCGGCGCTGCTTCTGATTTGGCGGGTTGAGGCTCCTCGGCTTCCGCAGCAGCCAACGGCCGGTGTCCTGACGAGGATGGAACATCGTACCGCTTCCTCGGTCCTGCAGAGGGAGTAGGTGGAGGAGGTCGCCTCTCTCCTCTCTGTTTCTTGAGATCGGCCTCGGTAGCAATCTGTTCCCATTCCTGCTTGCCCTCTTTCTTTTGCCTCAGGTAGTAGTTTCTCACCTGAACACGTGTTAGTCAATTGTTCATGTCCTTTGGATCAAACATCCGCACAGGAGATTGGATATACTTACCATGACTTGAGTTTTGGTTCCCATGTGGTTGGCAATTGCACTCCAGTCGGTGCCAAAGGAGCGCAAAAGATTGGGGAAGTCATTCGATTCCGAAACGCTCCAGTAGCTGGATGCTTGTTGTGGAGTGCGAATCCGCTCAGGCCCGGATGGCTGTCCTATCTCGAAGGTAGGGAGAGAAGCTGGAGGCGCGGGAGGCTCTGGCCGCAGGGAAGGAGGAGCCATGACCTCGGAAATGGTTGTTGAGGCCAGTGTAGGCAGTGCTCTCTCGGGACTGGCAAGAGGCGTTTGTTGAGCAGGCGCCAGCGGTGGTTGCATGCTTCCAGGGGGCACGTCGAACATAGGGTTCTGAACACGGGCGCCCAGTTCCGCCGGGGTCTTGGGGGGCATCCATTCAGGGTTCTGTACTCTTGTGGAATTCGACCGAGACCTGGCATTCGTCCCCTTACCTGAAGTCGCTGGAGGCGTCGGCGCGATAGCTTGAGCGGGCTTCGGGACCTTTGGCTCTTTGTCTGCCTTGGGTTGGCGAGCTCTGCGGCCACCTTTCTTGACCCCCTCGGGTTTCTCAGCACCGCTGTCATTCTTTGGTTCCGTGGTAGTACCTGCTCTCCTGCGGCCGGGAGTGGCAGAAGGCGTAGCACCGTCAGAATCAGCATTAGGCGTGGCCTCGTGGCCCCAGGAAGGAGCAGCAGCGCGGCGCGGCTGCTGGCGGCGACCGTTGCTGTTCTCCCCATTCTCCTGATTTTCCTCGGTCGTCTCATTCTCTGGATTCCCCAGTTCTGATACCAAGGCGTTATACTTTTGCTTTCCGCGTCCCTTCTTCCGCCTGCGCGGCTGCTTCTTAAGCCTCTCCTTCAGATTCAACTCCCTCTTCTTCGCATAGTAGTACTGAATGACGGAGTGGAAGTCGCGGTTTGGAAGTTCATTGGCGATCTTGCCCCATTGCTTGGGATACTCGAGGTATGTCTTTTCGAACTTCTCCGCCTCTTCCTCAGTGAAGTTGACATGGTATGGAACCGCCTGCCAGGTCTCCACGAGCTTGTCTAAGGGCAGCAAGCCCGCTGTATCGACAAAGAGTTGATGATCCTTTTCTTCGTCTGTCCAAATCATCTCGGGAATCACGGCCTCCTTATCGGTCCGATACTTTTCCCGCTGAGCTCTTTCCTCTCGCTCTTTCTTCTCCTGTGCTTCTCGGATCGACTCTTGGATCGCATACTCGACGTCGAGTTCGGTTGAAAAACGACTAGTTGTCCTCCTTCCTCCCTCCTTACCGTGATGATCAGAACCCGAATTACCCTTACTTCCCGAGGCTTTATCCTTATCCGACTGCGAGAATTGATTTCTGCTCTTGACGGCGGTGGGGTCATCTGAAAGAGTGAACCGAAGGTAGGCATCGTAGTTCTTGCGGTATACCTGCTTTGCTTCCTGTTGTTCCTTCGCCGTCTCCTCGGCCATATCCCGGATGTTGCCCATGAAGAACGCTCCAAACCCGGGACTTTGCTCTGAGAGCTTGCGAACCTTGCTGCTTTGATACCACGGCTTAACATTGAACACTGGCAGTTCATCAGTAGGTGGCGTGGTGGATAGTTCTCTGACGTTCTCAACGCTGCCATAAACGCTAACATCGTCCTCGGTCCTCTCCTCGCTGTCCTCGTCCATGCGTGATGGGCTGGTACCGTCAAAAGTGGGCTGGTCAAATGGCTGAGGGAATCGCGAAACGCTCTCTCCATCACCGCTCACATCGCGCAAGGGCACGGACTTGCGAATGGGTTGTAGGGCATCCCGTGCTTCGTCATCTACATCAACCATATCGACATCTTGGCCGACGACCTTGTGCTCTTCGACGGTTGGTAAAGGAGGTAGTCCTGATCCACCTGTGTCCATTTCCTCCATCTTAGGTTGAGGCTCAGGACGGTGGAACGACGTCTCCTCATTTTCCTCGACGGTCGGGATTGCTGAAAGTTCCCGTTCCGTGGGAGCCTGCTCATGAGTTTCCGCTTCCTGTTCTACCTCCGCCTCCGGCTCCGGTTCCGGCTCCGTCACGGACTCTGGTTCCGGTTCTGTCAGTAGCCGTGGTGGCTGCGCCTGCGCCTGCGCCTGCGGTTGAGGTTGAGGTTGCGGTTGAGGCTGCGGGCTTTGCTCCGGTTCTGGCAGCTTCTCTGGCAGCAACTCTGGTGCCTTTTCCTTTTTGGGCTCAGGAACCGGCTTTGGCTCGGGCGCAGGCTCAGGCTCAGGCTCCGAGACATGGGGCGGCTCATGTTCATCCTGTTTCTGTGCCGGTTTCTGTACCGGTTTCTCTACCGGTTTCTCTATCTGTTCAGCGGGTTGCTCCTGAACAACGGTAGGTACGGCCTCTTGCACAGGTGGACGTTTCGGCTTCGCGTCAGGCAGTGACTTTTGCTGAGACTTAGGTTCAGGTGACGGTTCCTTCTGTGTGTGGGCTTTCGGTACCGGTCGAGGGAACGAGTATCCTTCTGGGAGGCCACCAATCATATCTACGAGAGGAACATTGTCACTGGCCACCTTGACCACGGCATCGTGAACAGCGCATGCATACTGCCTGACAATCTGCATGGGGACACCCGCTGTGCTATCCTTGAGTTTTTTGAGCTCGGTTTCCTGCTTCGTGATTTCAGCCTCAAAATAGTCATCCATGTCTTCGTCATCATCCGACTCGGTGCCAGGAAGTGAGGTCTGTTGAGTAGGCAGCTGAAGCCGAGTAGTTGAGGGGATCGCGAGAACACTACGCTTCCGCTTGACCGGCACCCTAGACTCGGGAATCCTGCTCTTGTCCGCGTCCTCTCGCTGTCGCAATGGTGCCATATTTGCGGGTCGTTCATCACGCCGCTCAACTTCCAGCTCTCTGAAGGATCGATGGGGTCCCCCGAAAGAGTCCATCCTCATATCTCTGTTATCAAAAGATGCTCTAGTATCCCTGTCCACCGAGGCCCTTGCAGATTGCGTGCCCCTCTCGGGCCTGATTGGCGTGTCATTGGCTCCCGTAAGCAGCGAGCTACGGGACTGTCCGTCTGCTGCCACAAGATGCGATTCAGATTTGGCATCGGGACTACGAGGCCTTCTCTCTATCTCGCCATGGTGGTCAGAGTGTGAAGATTCAGGCCGATGTCCGCCAAATGGCCTTCCATGTTGCGACTGCGACACAAAGCTCTGAGACCTGGCAGATTTTGGCGATTCGGGGATCTTCTTGCCGAGAGTTGGGTTGATCCATTGCTTACTGGACCGCTGTGCTCTCGGGCCGACCGGTATGGGAGGGCTTCCTTCAGGCAAAAGCGGCTTAGAAGGGCCGGTTGGAGGCCCCCTCTCGATATTGGCGGGAGGAAGGCCGGTGACTGGAGGTCTGTCCTGCCTTTCTTCGGTGATGAGAGCCCTGGGGCCGGTCGGCGGTGCCTTACCCGTGACGGACTGGATCTCAGCCGATGAAGGCTGACGGCTAGGAACCGATCCAAAAGCGGGAGCGGACGGGGCAAGTGGGGGCGGCGAAACATCCTTGGTTGTCGTCAGGACAGGCTCGTGCGACACGCGATCCAACTTTTGTCGGGGTGGTGGTTCACGATTGTCTCTTTCCCTGGGGTCACGGTCATCGCGCATGTCCCTGACCGTGTCCATGTATCTAGCAGGAGGTTCTCTGCGGTCCCGGTCGTCCATGAGATCCCTCTGGGGCCCCCAACGACCCTCCTGAGAACGACTGCGAGGCTGCCAGTTACGGTGGTCCCGGTGGTCATCGTAGAACATGCCCCTTCCACGGCCGCCTCTATCCCAGTCGCCGCCTCTTCCTCTGCCGCCGCGGTTTCCGCCACGTGAGTTATATCCGCCGCGAAATCCTCCACGATCTGGTATGCCGCGATCTAGCATCCCACGATCTTGTATGCCGCGGTCTGGTATGCCGCGATCTGGAATGGGTGCGAAAGGAGGGTCGGAGGATGATGAGCCTGCCGATAAAGGTCCGGCATCCCTGGAACCTCTCCTTGCGCGCTCGGCGTCAACATTCAGCGGCATGTCTCGAGGATCTCTAAAGTCCCGCCCTATGTCACGGCCCATATCCCGTCCCATATCACGGCCAGGTGGAGATCTGGGCCTTCCCTGGGGTGAGAGCCTCCGACCCCTCGGAACAAAGGCATCCCGGTCTCGATTAGGGTGCCAATCCCGGTCGCGTTCGCGGCTTCGGTCGTCTCTGAAAGGGGGGCGGTCTCGGAAGTCGGGCGGTTCACGATCTCGTCCACGGTCTCTGCTGTCGTCCCGCCATGCTCGGCCGCCTCGTCCGCCGCCTCTACCTCTCCCACCGCGAAATTCTCCAGCAAAGCCACCGCCGCGCGGTCCACTCGGTGGATCCAGGAGTAGGGCCTTGGGGCCGCGGGGTGGTTCTCGACCGGCAAAGGAATCTCGTCCCTGGAAGCCACCGCGCGAGTCGGCCTGGGACTGGCGTCGGCGGTCCCCGTCGAAGTGCTGGGAGTTGAGCGGACCGCGGTCTCCCTGGTCTCCCCGGTCTCTATAAGGGGGTGGAGGCGAGCGGTCCCGGGGCGAGCGGGAGCGGCGATCGCCGTCGTATCTACTGCCGTTGTACCTTGACCTGTAGGAATCATAGTGGTGAGCAGATGGGGGAGGAGGGTAGTGCTGGCTGTGGTGGTAGGAGGGAGTGCGGTTGTGTTGGCCACGATGATGGTGAGGAAGAGGAAGAGGAGGAGGAGGCGGCAGTGGAGGGGAAGAGGGGGAGGTTGTGGCTAGATGGCGAGGGTGTGGGACGTTGTCATGGCGGTGATCGTTGTCTTGGTGGTGATGGAAATAGGGCATTGGCGCGGCGGGTGTTGGGCACGACGAGTGAGTTGGCGTTTGAAGCCGCCTTTTCGGCTTTTTATTCAGAGCGTTTGTTGGCCTAGGTGGCCGCGGACGCAGCAGACGGTCGGGCTGGTGCGTTACGTAGGAGGGACGCGTGCTTTTGCTGCAGGCGTATGGATGCTGATGGTAGTATAATAATGAAGACACATACATTTGCAATGAGGGCCTGCGCCCTTGAGTATGGATTAGACGGCTCGGCGCAGCATCCGGGGGCCCACACAATGCTGTTGATGGTATATACTGAATATCTCCTTTATGGTGGTGTTGTTGTCGTCGTCGATGACACTATGATGTGTGATGTTGTCGGTGAGGTGTTGTGATGTTGTTGTTTGTTGTTGCTGCTCCTTGAAGTCGATGGTGGGAATGAATGGCCGAATCAAAGTGTCGCAGAACGGATGCTACGCTCTGGCAGCTTCGAGTTGCCGACACGGAGCGAGGTCACGGGCCTAGAGTGATGTGACGTGGGGACGGGGTGGCGCTGGTTGACGAAAGATGGATGAGCTTGCCGTTGTTGAAGATGGGATGTTTAGTTCCACCTGCAGGGCAGTTACCTCTGGTTAGGTGGGTGTTGTCGTCGGTCCAGGGCTCCAGGCGAATAACCGTCGGAGACAGACGTTGAAGTGGAATGAATGGACGTGGAAGTAACTCAAGTGCGGCTGAGGCTGAAATGATGGAACTAGAATACCTGGAAAGCAGTACCTCAGGAAACGGCAAACGCGTGTCACCCGGTCGTACCTGTAGTCGGTTGTTTCTATTGTCCGTCCTTGGATGTCTTGTCTTGTCCCTGGTCTCTGAAGTTGGAAAGTCCAAAAACCAACAAGACAAAAAGTCAATGCACGTCCCGCGCTTGTGCTTGGTGGATTCGTCGCCTGTCGGTTAGAAAGAAGCCCAATGGAACGATGTCGGCCGAGAGATCGGAAACCCTCCAAAGTATGATGATTACAGTATGGAAAGCCTGGCTGTCCTCGGTAGGGCTCTCTGCTGCGGTAGCCTGTAGCCTGTAGCCTGTAGTGCCGTCCCGTCGGTCTCGCAACTTCCACTTGTCAAGTTCTCGGCTCGCTGCCGTGCTTCCTTCCTTCTTTTCGAGGTTCAACTTGCTGGAATCCCCGTCGGCGAGCGGACTAGCGGACACTCCAGCGGAGACGGAGGGGGGTTTCCAGCTTCACGTTACACCGGTGGAGCCCTGGAGAGCGAGGCTGCGAGGTTACGGTAACGTGGTAAGGTACTGTAAGGAACTCTGGGAACGCACACGGATACCGGCCTAGACTCTGGATGCCCCTGGGATTCCGGGGTTCTCGATATGTACTAGGGTCCGACGATACGGTAAGGCAGGAGTAAAGGTACGTAGGTACAAAGCTCTCAAGACTTTTGAAAGGCTGGGTTGGCAGATTGGCAGGGCACGTTGTTGGATCGATGATGGAGGACGGTCAACGGATGGAATTGGCACAGCCCGGGAAAGGGCTGGATTGAAGGACGGAGCGGGAGATCAAGATTGGATGGAGAAGGGAAATGTGTGGATCTCGAATTTCTGTTTTCAACGCTGCACCACGAATCTTGAAAGGAGTCCGTGCGGCCAAGAAAAGATGGAGGGGATGGAATTGGCGGGATTCCCTTCAAACCACGGACTGCACTGCATTTCAGACACACCGTGACGTCTTTTTCTGTGGCATTTCCCCCTTTGCCTGTGCCTCTGGCATTCAATCGGTGCCCAAGATGCCCTGCCGCCGCCAAGTCCAGTGTTGCACCGTTCCCGCCGGGCATCCCTCATTCCCCGTCAAATGTCACTCACTGCCACCTCACACATTCATCACAGACCGAAACAAACGATACGTACCGGTACGTACCCTCGAATTGTCGACGAGTCGAGTTTGAGTGGCGCCCCCCCCCCCCCCCGAGTTCAACGAGTTGCCACTAAGCCCAATGGGAGCCCGTCGAGCATGGGCGGTCGGGACTGCGCTAGACCCGATTCGCTCCAGCAAGCCAAGGTCGTGTGGTCTCAGAACGTGCAGCCATTTCAGTTCACCAAAAATGCAAAATGCACAATTGCGGATCCCCATGTCTCAGCCTCTGATTGGCGGCCCCAGGCTGGAAGACACCGACGCACGAAACGACGAAAAAAATCGGCATTCTTGAAAGTCTGCTGCGCCCGAACTTGCCAAGACAGTCTTCCCGGCATCCGCGAACCGCACATGAGCCATTTCCACTTGGCTTTTGATGGTCCGAGCTTCTTCAAAAAGCGTTGAATCATCTCCACATTGAAATCCGACCGAATCAGGCATGGTCTGTGACCCCTGGCCAGATTCTTCATTTTCAAGGTCAACATCCAGGGACCCAGTCGAGCCAGTCTTCGTTTCGACGTGTTCGGCCCCGGATTCCGATGCTCATTGTTAGAAACCGCGATATATTATTAATGGCCGTTGAATGGCTTGAAGTACAAAACCGACATCTTGCCCTTTCGTACCGGTACTCAAAGTTCGCCCCGCCGTTGGTACTTGGTAGCGCGCTGCAGACGTATGGGCCCAATCAGCGATCAGGGCCAACATGTGACATCTTCTCAACTTCAACGCATTTTTGAGATGTCTTTCCCAGGCCACGGCAGAATGCGCTATGCACAGGCAGAATATCCATGAGAAGTCTTGTCAATGTACAATATGTACCATGTAAGACTCATCGTTACAGAGTGCAGCATGAATTTGGGAGCATTGCGTGAACATAAGGCAGCTGCAGAAGCAAGGTACAGACAGGTGGCTCTAAGCATCACTCCAGCAACACCATATGCAATGGCTCTGAGGCAAATTCAAGCGCGCTGAAGTCACTGATCTACGCCTGAGAACTCTGCCATCTTTTGCAAATAACAAACATCTAAATGATGAACAATGGGCACATAATTGTTCACATACTAAACAGAAGGAACAGACAGCATTGAAAATGTCACTGGAGTTATACCCGCGTTCCTGTACATATCTAGAACTGCCAACCTTGCCGGGCCATCTAGCTAGTTGCTCCACCTGAGATCTCGACCCAGCATCCCGTTTTAGAAACTTTTAGAGTTTAGGTAAGGTACCTGAGACGAAAATAAAACAACCACCCCTCGCCTCACTTATACAAATCTCATAACGACCTCGTCCACTCTCATCTTCCCGACTCATCCTCACCACAACAAACATCACATACAGCAAAAATGGCGGACAACCAGATCCCAAGTTCCGTCGCCGACGCAGTCCTCGTCAAATCCATCGAGATGCCCGAGGGCTCTCAAAAAGTCGAGGAGCTCGACTTCAACAAGTTCAAGGGCCGGCCCATCACCGCCGACGACCTTTTGCAGGGGATGAAGCACATGGGCTTTCAAGCCTCGTCCATGTGCGAGGCCGTGAGGATTATCAATGACATGGTACAACATCCACCCTTCCTTTCAAGAAAAAAAATCATCGTGACTAACACCCACGACCCCAGCGCGCCTACCGCGACCCGGACACCTCGGAAAAGACAACCATCTTCCTCGGCTACACCTCCAACCTGATCTCCTCCGGCCTCCGCGGCACCCTGCGCTACCTCGTACAACACAAGCACGTGTCCGCCATCGTGACCACAGCCGGCGGCATCGAAGAGGACTTCATCAAGTGCTTGGGGGACACCTACATGTCGTCCTTCTCCGCCCCGGGAGCCGACTTACGGTCCAAGGGTCTCAACCGCATCGGCAACCTGGTCGTGCCCAACTCCAATTACTGCGCCTTTGAAGATTGGGTCGTTCCTATCCTTGACAAAATGCTAGAGGAGCAGGAGGCCAGCAAGGGGACAGACGAAGAGATTAACTGGACGCCCAGCAAGGTGATTCACAGGTTGGGAAAGGAGATTAATGATGAGCGCTCGGTCTACTACTGGGCTTGGAAGAATGATATCCCCGTGTTCTGCCCGGCGCTGACGGATGGGAGTTTGGGGGATATGTTGTACTTCCACACCTTTAAAGCCTCCCCCAAGCAGCTGAGGATCGACATCGTCGAAGACATCAGGAAGATTAACACCATTGCGGTGCGGGCGAAGAGGGCAGGCATGATCATTTTGGGCGGGGGGATCGTTAAGCATCATATTGCGAACGCGTGTCTGATGAGGAACGGGGCGGAGAGCGCGGTGTATATCAACACGGCACAGGAGTTTGACGGGAGCGATGCGGGCGCGAGACCGGATGAGGCGGTTAGTTGGGGCAAGATTAAGGTCGGTGCCGATGCGGTGAAGGTGTATATGGAGGCTACGGCGGCGTTTCCGTTTATTGTGGCGAATAGTTTTGCGAGGGAGGATGGGTTGTAGGTGAACTACCGTGCCCTCTGGACGAGGAGAGGTTGGGACTGGATGAAGTGAAAAGGATAAGGAAAGGAAAAAGGGAAAGGAATCCAAAAGTTAATTGTTTCTGTTTTCGTCAACTCTCGTGCCGCTGTCTACCGGCTATCCATCATATGTGCTTTTGGTGGTTTGGGCCGGAGTCAGCCTCTTTGTGAGTCCTTGTCCCTCGTCCGCATAATTCCCTCTTCAACAATTTCCCCTTCTTCACGACACCAACAGACGACATGAGACCAGGAATCAGCAATACCATTCACATCTTCCCTTATAGTTTCCACTTCAGTGCACAGAGGACTCTTATTAAAGAGTCTTGAAGGTCCTGGTAGTCCAAAAGCTGCTCGAGCCCGTGGTTTTCATAACAATCCTCCACCGCTACCATCACCGGTCAGTCGTACCAATTGTAAAGGAGTCGCGTTGTATTCTTTCCCGGTTTGACGAGGCCTCTCCCGGAGAACCCAAATTAATTTAGCTCTGCAACACTTACCAGCCTTCCTTCAGCCAAAGGAGTTGCTCGTCACTTCAGGAGCTCTTCATTGTAGATCTCCCCAGAAAGATTGAGCCGATGTACAATGTCATCTCAGCGGAGCAAACTTTCGCACCTCAACGTTCAAACCACCTAACTCCTAATCCCATTAACATACCATACATACAATACATACAATTTCATAACCCATATATACATCAAAACCTCAGCGTGCCTGGTTCACGTCTCACGTCAAAGGAGCCTTAGTATCCACATCCTCCGGCTTCTCCCTCTTTCTCGCACCCAACACGGCTTTACCAACCACACTATCATTCAGCTTCCCAATCTCCCTCGTAATCCAATCCCCAATATCCGCCACCCGATCCAGATCCACGCCCGTATCCATCCCCAAGCTCTCCATAAAATATACCACATTCTCCGTCGACACGTTCCCCGTCGCTCCCGGGCTATACGGACACCCGCCCAGCCCTCCCACACTGCTATCAAACGTCCTGATGCCATGCTCCAGCGCCACCGCCGTGTTCACCAGCGCCTGCGCGTAGGTATCGTGGAAATGCATCGCCAGGTCCTCGTTGCGGATTCCCGCCGATGACAGGCAGTCAAGCAGCACCTTGGTGCGCGGCGCGGTGCCCATGCCCGTGGTGTCGCCGAGGGAAATCTCGTCTGCGCCCATTTCCAAAAGGTCCGTGGCGATGGTGGCTACGCGGTGGGGGTCGACGTCGTAGCCTTCAAAGGGGCAGCCGAGGACGACAGAAATGTAGGCGCGCACGCGCAGGTTGGCGGATTTCGCTTGCTGGATGACTTCCTTGAAGCGTTGCAGGGAAGTGTCGATGGAGCAGTTGAGGTTCTTCTGGGAGAAGGACTCGGTGGCGGCGGCGAAGACGGCGATTTCGAGGGCCGGCTTGCCGCCTTCTTGGGCGGATTTACCCGAGCGAGCGGTTTCCGTCTCGAAGGCCTTGGGGTATTGAGCGAGGAGGGACAAGGCCGAGTCGAGACCTTTGGTGTTGGGGGCGAGGAATGAGAAGGTGAGAGGGACTGGGGAGGGAGGAGGGGTCTTGAGGAGGTGCTCGAGGATCTCGGAGGAGTTGGCCATCTGTCGGAGGGATGGGTGTTAGTTGTTGAGTAAGGGGCAATGATATGGTGGAAAGAAAGGGGGGATGTAAACAAACTGAACTGACCTGCGGCACCCACTTGGGCGATACAAAGGCGCCGGCCTCAATGGCTTGGAGTCCCGTCTTTGCTAGCCTCTCGATCAACTCGATCTTGGTCGCCAGCGGTATCGACTTCTTTTCATTCTGCAATCCATCACGAGGGCCGACTTCCACAATCTTCACGCGGTTATCGAACTTGGGTTGAGTTGACTCGGACGGGCGTTGGTCGCTGGCAGTCGCATAACTTCTGTTGATTGTGGTCCGGGCACCTTGAAGGCCAGCACGGAGGTGGACCGAGGTCCGAAGCAGCTGTCGGGGGAGGACTTGAAGTGAACCGAATCGAGACATCTTTGCAACCATAAAACAGGATCAATTGGGATGGGAGACTAGAGTAAGAAGGATAAAGGGCAAAACTATCGTACAAACACAAAATGGGAATGGGATGGATGGGAGAATGTCCCCGGAGCTTCCTGTCGAAGTTGACGGAACACGGACGGATGTCAGTTCTCCAATCGCCAAGTGACGTCGCATAGCATCGGGATTCCATTGGATCCCCCTGCTTCCCCGCATCTGCTCATGAGTTAGCGCATTGTAACGGCGCCATCTCATGTGACTTGGCGTTGCCGGTCGTACTGCAGGGGAAATCATTTGCCGGGCCGCTCCCGCGACAACGGCATCTCCATTGCATATACATAATGTCTGGATGATCATAGAGTATCGGGTCGTCTGGATGGAAAAAGGTCCAGGATGGCAGTTTATCCAGATTAAAATGACTCAAAGCAGTGGAGGTTGATCTGTGTTGGATGGACAAGAACACTTTTTGATTCTAGACCTTCGATCATGTACAAGAAAGAAACAAGAACACGCCCAACAGAGTCTATCTACCGGTATCACAAAAACACAAATCCCTTTTAATAACTTTTGGCATTAATCACATTTTCCCTTTTCCACAATCGTAAAGCCGCCTATTGCTTGAGGTCCGACTCCTGAACGTTTTCAGAAACACCGTTTCCTACGGTGTCCTTTCCGGAGTTGATGGTCTGCTTGAGGGGAGGAAGCAGGCTCTTGGCAGTATGCCTGGCCTGCTGCGCCAACACAGCATCCATGATCACCAAAGCAGCCATGGCCTCAACGATAGGCACAGCGCGAGGCACCACGCTGGGGTCGTGTCTGCCCTTGGCGGCGAGAACACCCTCCGAAGCACCATCGTAGGTAGCAGTAGTCTGCTCCTGACCGATGGTGGCAGCAGGCTTGAAACCGACTCTGAAGTAAATGGGCGCACCGTTGCTGATACCACCCTGGATACCACCGGAGAAGTTGGTCTTGGTGGTCAGCCTGGGGCGGGGGATGCCATTGCGAGCAGCGCCGCTGGCAGCCACGCTGGGAGGAATCTCGGTGTTATCGGCAGAAACGAAGGGGTCGTTGTGAATCGAGCCGGGAACCTCGCAGCCTCCGAAACCGGAACCGACCTCGAAGCCCTTGGTAGCGGGAATGCTAAGCATAGCGTGCGCCAGCATGGCCTCGAGCTTGTCGAAAGCAGGCTCGCCCAAGCCGCTGGGGACGTTGCGGATGACGCAGGTAACAGTGCCGCCAATGCTGTCGTGGTTGTCCCTGAACTTGGTGATCAAATCCTCCATGCGTTTGTTGGCCTCGGCATCGGGGCAACGGACGGGCAGGTAGCTGTCGACGGTCTCGCGGGTGATGGAGTTGACGAGCTTGAGGAACTCGGGGTTGGTGCTCGGGCTGGGGTGTTCGGCCGTGGGAGGGAAGAGGTGCTCGGAGCCGACCGAGGAGACGAAGGCGACAATCTCGACACCGTAGGCGAGCTTAAGGTACTTCTCGGCGATGGCACCAGCGGCGACGCGGCCAATGGTCTCACGGGCGGAGGAGCGGCCGCCACCCGAGGAGGCCTTGACACCGTATTTCTCGAGGTAGGTCCAGTCGGCGTGGGAAGGGCGGGGGTACATGTCCATAGTCTGGTTACCGTAGTCTGGACAGGAAAGCATTAGCGACAAGGAGAACAAAGAGGCTTGTGATGTAGCGGCCGGAACTCACCCTTGGGGCGCTGGTCCTCATTCATGACCAGCATGCCAATTGGTGTTCCAAGCGTGACACCGAACTCGGTGCCGGACTGGATGATGACTCTGTCCTTCTCGTTTCTCGGGGTGGTGATGGCGCTCTGTCCGGGACGTCTGCGGGTCATCTGGGGCTGGATATCGTCCTCGGTGAGCTCCATGCCGGGAGGGACGCCATCGACAATGCAGCCGACCGACTTGCAGTGCGACTCGCCATAGCTGTTGGGTTGTTAACTATTGATGGCAATTGGCATTGCAGTGCTTTTGCAGACATACGTCGTGACACGGAAATAGTGGCCGAAGGTAGACATGGTTGCGGTGGTTTGATATTGTTTCGAAAAGTTTGCGGAGGGAGGAGGGAAGTTCAAGTTGCCTTGTAAGATGGTGGCCCTGGTGGTGACTCAGACAGGGGTCTTTGTTGATCGTCACAGAAAATAAAAAGTGGAAGTTCTGGCCAGCACTCTACACAAACGCTAGAATTTTGCCGTTTGATGATGTATACGATATGCTACAGCCTTATCTAAATACAAAAGATCAATGCAGAGTCAAAGGTTAAGTCTTCTTCCAGAAGCGAGAGTAAGAAAGACAGTGCGAATCTGTCCAAGAAGGAAAAAGAGATGCCCCTCGCACGCCGTCATCGGCCTCCCGCAAGGTCCCCTGGCTGCAGTCTGCACTACTAGAGGATCCAGCTCGGAGCACGGACCACATCTTGTATCTTTAGTCGCCGACACGGAGGGTTTTTGGTGTTTCATTCGGAACAGCCAGGGTTGGCGAGGGTTGGGTAAGGCGAAAGCTGATGAAGCTGAAGCTGAAGTCTACAGGGGACGTCAATTCCGCTGGAACCCGCCTTGCCGTTTGACATCTACAGTGGATCAAAGGTCATCCGGGGATGCCTTGACCACTTCTCGTCAGAACCGCCTAGTCTCGTCGTCTTGTCAGTATGGCAACCTCTTTCTGCCTTCAACAACCTGAGGCCGGCTCTCGCGGAGTGGGATGAGTGAGACTGACGCCAGTCAGTAGACATCAAGACACTCCAAGATGGCCGCCTTGCTCTTACGAAGCACGACCGGTGGCATCCGTTGCTGCTTGACGAAGGGTCCGGCCTTTATCAGCACCACCACGACTATCTCGTCCAGTCTTGGCTTCGGTCTTCTCACCAAACTCCGCCGGTCTTATAGCACAACCATCAGCCAAGATCTGTTGAACCAAAAGGTCCAGGTCTATCAGTCCACTTCCAAGGACCCATACCTGAACCTCTCCATCGAGCATCACCTTCTCCAACATTCACACCCAGACTCTTACGTCCTCTTTCTCTACATCAATGACCCGTGCGTCGTCATTGGGCGTAACCAAAACCCATGGCTTGAGGTCAACCTGCCTGCCTTGCGAGAAGCAGAGGACATCAAACTAGTTCGTCGCCGTTCCGGTGGTGGCACCGTCTTTCATGACCATGGCAATGTGAACTGGAGCGTCATCTGCCCACCTGCTGTCTTCGACAGAGATAGGCATGCCGAGATGGTAGTCCGCGCGCTAAAGGATCTGGGAGTTACCACCGCCAAGGTCAACGAGCGTCACGACATCGTCATTGCCGGCGACGGGAGGGGTAATGGAAAGGATATCTTCAAGGTCTCTGGGTCTGCCTACAAGCTTACCAGGTTGAGATCCCTTCACCATGGTACATGTTTGCTAAACTCCCCACGGTTGAAGAACATTGGCAAGTTCCTCCGAAGTCCCGGTGAGCCGTACATCAAGGCCAGGGGTGTGGAGAGTGTGAGATCGCCAATTCGGAATGTTGATGTCGACACGGCAGAGTTTACCAAGGGCGTTGTGGATGAGTTCCTCGCCATGTACGAAGAACAGTTTGGTGAAGATGTAAAAGTAGAACGTGTTGGGGAGGAAGTGAAGAACATGGGCAATATCCGCAAGGGTATGGATGAGTTGACGGTAAGCACACGATGTCCTAATAGTCCAGCTCATTGTCGGTGACTTCTGCTTATACTCAATAGTCCATCCCTTGGATATACGGCCAAACACCCCAGTTCACCTTCTCTTCTCGCCCAACTGAAGATGACCCAAGGGAACGTCCTCCTCTTGACCTTGACGTACAGTCAGACGTAAGTGTTTTTCTTTATCTTCTCCACACTCTGCTCCCAGCGGTCTAGAAAATACTGTTCCCAACGATCAAGCTGCTAACACATCCCCAGTTCAACATCGAGTTCACTCTCCGCCATGGTGAGATTCAGACCGCCAATGTTTCTGGCCTCAAATACGAAGGTCCTGCTATGGACGAGGACTTCTACGACGGAATGGTCAGCCAGGCCCTGGCCAAGGGTTCAGAAGATGACAGTGCAGTTAAATTGTACGAGATCAAGGACTGGGCGACAGTCCTCAAGTCGGCCACCGCCGGACAGGCATTCAAGGTGTCTGATTCTTCGCTGAACAGTATCTCTGAGTGGTTGAACAAGGTGTTTCCTGGAAACCACTTCCGATGACCTCTCAGTGGTAGTAAGAGAGTGACGGAGATATCAAGATCGCGTACAAGCGACTGCTACTCGACTTACCTGGAGATACCAGGCGACATGCTCGCTGCGGTTGAAACAACCCACGTATCGACGGATACGGACATAGTTAACAGGAGGAGGATTTGATTGTATATGTACTTGTATCCGCCATCAGACATCGTGTATTATAACAAATAAGCTGGCCGTGAGCTCCCGGGGCCTTTGTGTAAGTCGTCAGGGGCAGATTGTTAGGTAGGAAGCTAAGTGGAAGGGTTAGGGTTGTATGTGACATCCCCAAATCCGACCGAAGCTCCTATGGACCCTTGCAGGCAGTCGTCACTGGCCCACGCTGTACCCGATTAGGTACCTCTGAGGCTCCTCTAACAGCTTCCCCCACTGCCATCAACTCCAACCACCGTTCCTTGCGACAACCTCAACAACAGTTTACCGAATGAAAATGCGACCATGGCGTTGACGTGGAGGTCGTTTGACTTCTTTGATGCCACCAAGATCAAGATCGCCGACGACGAAACCCGCGCCCTCTTCGAGAGCAATGACATCTCCAGCGTCTGCTCCGGCTCCGATAGCCTCTTCCTCGGCACCTACGATGGCCACGTTCACATTGTTGGGCTCAGCTGGAAGATAGTCCGGAGCTTCAAGGCGTACGAGACGGGGCCCATTACCCATATGCGCCAGGTCGAGGGCACAAGTTTGCTAGTCACCGTTGCTGTACGTTTGCGACTTACACGCGCTTGGTTGCCTTGGAGGGGAAACATCCCAGACTGACATGTGTTGTTGTGAGTAGGAGGAACCAAGCACCAGCGACTCGATCAACCAACCTATACTCAAGGTCTGGGCCCTCGACAAACCGGTCAAGAAGACAGGCATCCCGACTTGCCTAAGCACCGTTGCTATCAACAATGGCAAGAAGCCGTTTCCGATATCCGCCTTTACCGCGACCGAAGACCTGTCCCAGCTAGCTGTTGGCTTTGCGAACGGCGCCGTCACTGTTATCCGGGGCGACTTGATCCACGATCTGGGCACGAAGCAGCGCATAATCTACGAGTCGGATGAGCCGATCACGGGCGTCGAACTGCGCGTTGACGCGAACATCACGACCTTGTTCATCGCTACCACATCGAGGATACTGAAGCTGGCGATTTCAGGCAAGGGTCATGGCCAGCCACCCAGGACGGTTGAAGACCAGGGCTGTGGTGTTGGGTGCATGTCAGTCGACAAGGAGACTGGGGATATTGTGGTTGGCCGGGACGATGCGATATACTACTACACACTAGATGGAAGAGGGCCACCCATCGCATACGAAGGGCCCAAGAAGTTGGTGTCGGTTTACCAGGACTACATCGCTCTTGTCTCTCCGCCCACTAATACTGGGGAGTCGGACACCATGCGACGACGATTCTGGGGGGCTACGGCCGACAGCATCTTCACATTTACGCTCATACATCCGGATCTCAGGATCATTGCCCACAGCGAGTCTGTTCTGTCGGATGTCAAGCACATTGTTCAGATATGGGGTGACTTGTTCACCATTACACAGGAAGGACAGGTAAGTTGTTCTGGTGTCTTTGGTATCGTTCGAAGACTAACCCATTGAAGGTATTCCGCTATCACGAGAAATCACTACAGCAAAGACTCGACATGCTCTACCAACGAAACCTCTATACCCTTGCCGTTGAGCTGGCTCAGAAATCCGGCATGGACGCACATCAGCAATGTATTATCTTCCGAAAATATGGTGACTACCTCTACCAAAAGGGGAACTACGATGAGGCTATGACCCAGTACATCAAGGCAATTGATACTACAGAACCGTCTCAAGTTATCAGAAAGTTCCTGGACACACAGAGAATACATAATCTCATCGAGTATCTTGAGGAGCTTCATGAGCGTGGCAAAGCGACGTCGGATCATACCACTCTGTTGCTGAACTGCTATGCCAAGCTCAAAGACGTGGACAAGCTGGAGAAGTTCATCAAGTCTCCTGGGGACCTAAAGTTCGATCTGGACACGGCCATCTCCATGTGCAGGCAAGGAGGCTACTACGATCAAGCTGCATATCTTGCCAAGAAGCATGGCGAGAACGACCTTGTTGTTGACATCCTTATTGAGGATTCCAAGGCGTTTGACGATGCTCTTGACTTTATCTGGCATCTGGATCCCGACACAGTAAGTCTACCTGACATGGTATCAAGGGAGTTTTGGTGAAGTGAGAACTAACACGATTAGGCCTATTCTTGCCTCATGAAATACGCCCGCGTGCTCATTGAGCATTGTTCGATGGACGCAACTCGTCTATTCGTCGACTATTATACCAGCAAATATAAACCAAGGGTTGACCCTCCTGTCGTGTCCCCCGACGCTCCTGTCACGAACAACGGAGGAGGCTTTGTAACGGGAGCTGCAAACGCAGTTCAGAACCTCAGCAACCTCTTGCCACTACCATACATGAACCCATTAGCTGTATCATCAAACAGCCAGGCGGCAGCCAAGCCAACCGTCAGTGATGCCGAGGTGGTCAAGCCAGAAGAACCGGCAACACCCAAATATACACCTCCCCGTCCTCGAACGGCCTTCTCTTCCTTCATCGACCACCCGGATGAATTCATCATGTTCCTGGAAGCCCTTCTCAAAGAAGGCACCAACTCCTTGTCAGAAGCCGACAAGATTGACATCCACACCACTCTCTTCGAGATGTATCTCCACAAAGCCAACGAGAAGCCAGGTGACGACCAACACCGAGAAGAATGGGAGTCCAAAGCCAAGTCCCTCATCATCTCATCTCCCTCCAAAGACTTCCCCACCGCAACAGCGTCGGTACCGCCAACAACCCCCGGCGCCCTCCCCAAAATCGAAAACTCCAACGTCCTCCTCCTCTCACACCTCGCCTCCTTCCGCACCGGCACCGTCCTAATGCAAGAACAATCCAACCTCCTCTTCGACATCTTCCGCTCCTACACCTCGGCACGAGACACCAAAGGCGCCATCCGCGCCCTCCGCAAATACGGCCCCTCTGAGCCCCAACTCTACCCCCTCGCCCTCTCTTACCTGACCTCTTCGCCCACCATCCTCTCCGAAGCCGGCGAAGCCGAGCTCTCTGCCATCCTGGAAAAGATTGACCACGACGGCCTCATGGCTCCCCTCCAAGTGGTCCAGACGCTGAGCAAGCACGGCGTGGCGACGATGGGGATGTTGAAGCCGTATTTGCAGGGGAGGATAGAGAGGGAAAGGAAGGAGATCAGGGAGAATAGAAGGGATGTGGAAGCTTTCAGGAAGGAGACGGAGCAGAGGAGGCAGGAGCTGGAGGAGCTGGAGACTAAGCCGCAGGTTTTCCAGGCGACGAGGTGTGGGGTTTGTGGAGGTGGACTGGAGAGGGAGTTGCCGGTTGTGCACTTTTTGTGTAGACATAGTTTCCATGGGAGGTGTTTGAGGGGGGTTGCCGGGGTTAACATTGCGGGGACTACGGGAAGTGGTGGGGGTGGTAGAGAGGCAGAGGCAGCTGAGGGAGGTGAGTGCCCGTTGTGTGCCAAAGATAATGCGACGATTAGGGCGTTGAAGAAGAGCCAGGAGGAGAACGCGGAAAGGCATGAGCTGTTTAGGGATGATTTGGAGAGGAGCGAGGATCGGTTTAAGACGGTTGCGCAGTGGTTTGGGAGGGGGGTGATGAGTGTGCCGAATGTTGAGTGAGTGGGTGCGCGGAGGGGGGTGGATGAAGTTATGAAACAGCAGGTTTATGATGAATTGGTTTTATTTAGCAAGTCTACGTAGTTCAGAGCATGATGGAGTTTTAGGTTTGGTTCATTGAATTAAGTTTATTTGCTACTTAAGGTCGAACAGAATTTGGTTTCTTCCAGTGAAGACGTAGTGAACTCGAACACGTGTCACGATGAAGATGATCTTGACCGTTGACTGATAGCGATACTTGAATAATGCGAGTTCATTGATTCTTCTAGATCCCAGTTTCGGTTAACCATTCTTCCTTCACTCCTTCATTGCTTCACCTGGCTATCCCGAACGCTGAGACGTATCTTCGTGAATCCCTCTCCCGAACTTGCTCAAGACAGTCATCAGCCTGGCAGGCAAGAAAAAGGTGATTGAAAACCACCGGCTGTTTTGTTCGAACCCATCTACAGCAACTTCACGAGATGAATGTCAACTCACTGCTCTATTCGACCGTGAGTCTTGACCAGAACATGGAATTCAACACTGGTCTCTCACGAAGAACTTGAGCAATCGTGTACAGATTCCCAGAAAGACATCACAGTCCCGAGTCGCTCCTTCCTTCCCAGCTCCATCCGATTCTCCCCCCACGCACTCAGTTTCCCCAGATACTCTCGCTCCTTCCTTTTCAACCCCCTAATCTAAGGTACATAAACCACTTTTCCCAGTCGTCCTTCCGCCCAAAGAGGCACACAACAAAAAGCACAGCCAAAAAATGGTTGGCTAGCATAGCGGCACAAGCCGCCGGGCTCACAAAGCCGAAGCAGAAATGCAGATGAACAGCAGACCATGCGTTCACTTCCTGCAAAGACCAAAGATTTTCGGAGCATAAAAATCATGCTCTGACTGAAACCCGACGATGGGTCAAGACACACAGTCTACGAAACAAGAAGAGTCCTCGACACGACGAGTGACACAGAAGAGCGACAAGCCGATACGAAGAGAAGCCAAAGAGCTCTTCCACGAAGAGAAGCCACAGCGCGCTTCCTAAAATGATCAACAGATGATCACAAGATATTCAGAGCTCAAACGGAGTTCTGAACAACGCCCGATGATGGGTCAAGCTAGCAAGCTAGCAAGCAAAGCAAAGAAATCCTTTGCGAACAAAAAAAAAATAAAAAAAATGTTCAATTGGATATGAGAGTCTTGGATAAAACCTGAGGAGGTATAAACCCTTATTTTTTGCCCTCTTATCTTTTTGTTACCTTTCATGATTTACTCTCGTCTCGTCGTTCAGCTCTTCCCGTCTGCCGTCCTCGTATCTCCTCCGCCATCATCTCACCACCCCTCTCAACCCCAAACATCCCCAAGTACTTCGAAGAAAACCACCATCACAACCCAAACCAAGCCTCACTAGCCGACAAGTTCGCCGGCACACTATGTCCCACCCCCTGCGCCCAAATCCCCTCCACCCACACCGTCCCCTCCTTATCCGTATAATCACTCGTCGTATACCCCTTCGCCGGCCAATCTTTGCGTTCAGTATTCCCCTTCGGCGCCCCATTCACCGTCCCCCCTCCCTCCACTCCCGGCACACCAAGTACATTCGTCCACTGCTTCACCTGCTCCCCATAATTATTCGGACTAATCGTGCCATCCGCACTCCCATGCCAAATCTGCATCCTCGGTCTCCGTCCTTCATACCCGGGGAACATGTTTCGTGCCGTGTTTCCCCACTGCTGGGCACTCGCCTTCGACGAACCCCCAGAACAAGAATTATTCCAGCTCGCCACCCCTCCTGAGGAAGAAACAAAACACCCAGCCGCCACCCCCGAATAAGCACTCACCGCGCTGATTAGTTGTGGATAAGTAGCAGCCAGGACATTAGCCATCATCGCGCCTGAGCTTCCTCCGGTCACAAACACTTTCTCCACCGGCGTCTTGTATTTGTCCATCGCATAGATGATCATATTCGCAATCGCCTGCGTATCACCCCCGCCCAAATGAGTGAGAGACTGGCGAGAGGAAACGTGCCAGCAGGTGCCCGAGTGCGGGGAGGACGGCCAGATGGTGATGTAACCCTTTTTGTCGGAGCCGGAGGCCCAGGGGATTTTGGCGTTGCGGAAGTAAGACTGGGCGGTGGATTGGCAGGAGTGGAGGACTATGATTAAAGGTGGCGGGGAGGGGGCTAGGTTGTCAGGGACGTAAATATACCTATGGTGGTAAGGTGTTAGCTAGGTAATGATGGAGGTGGTGGTGGTGGTGATGGTGTGGGAGTGGTGGGTTGAATGTTTGGTGAGTGGGCTGAACATTAGGACTTGGGAGGTTGATATCGAGGTGGGTTGGTTGGCGGTGGGTGAAGTGAATGAAGTGGAAGAGGGGCCTTAAGAGACAGGAAGGAAAAGAGGAGGAGAAGAAAACAGAAAATAAAGAGTAATAGACAAACAAACAGAAGAAGAACGAGAGAGAGTCATAAAGCGAAACTTCTCGTCAACTTTCAAGGGGTATGAACAACCAAACAACCTCACTCGTCCACCCATCCCGGTCTCCGAGTGTCCCAACCTCCCTCTCTTGTATAGAGGTATGGAAGATTACTTCTCGAAGCACCCAGCCCCATAGCCACCACCACCTCCATGAAATCTGTAGACATGACAACGAAAATAGAAGACTCACATATCAACCTTGCTCGTCGCATTGTTCGGATAATTCACCTTGGTCAACTGAGCTCCGAAGACCGAAGGGAGTGTCACCGCCGTGGCTACCAAAGCCGTAAACAGATTCTGGAGATACATCTTGTCGAACAAATCTGCAAATCCCCGACGGAGACAAGGGACAAGGGATTGGGAGAGTGAGAGCCGTAGACCCATTTTCGACTCAGCCAAGAGAAGAAAGGAGACGATGGCCTTTATATCTACCAATGCCTACGTACAATTCAACAGGTCAATATCCATCATACACCACATCTCGTTCAGCAGTGCAAATAATCCCACCAATCCCACAGACAACCATGACCGTCAAAGACAAATTAAGCTTTTCCAATACTGGCAGCAGTAGATTAATCTGGGGTAATGGAGGTCTCTGAAGATCAGGCACTTGAACTGGATGCCGAGCACTATACATGAGAGAGCTGAGCAGACGTGGGCAGGGTGGTGAATGGCTGGTCATGAGAAGGTCCAGGAGACGGCTAAAGACGAGAAGCAAATCAGCCAAGGAACGGGAATAAAAGCAAGTGTAATCTCACCCAAGGACATCTCACTCGTGCTCAACATGTCACATCACATTCGGAGCACAACATCGGTTGAGTTCATTCACATAATATTCATAACAAAACAAGAGCTTTTTATCTCGTGCACAAAAACAGGCAAGGTATATAGAGGAAAAAAGGAACTTCATTTGATACACAGCTCATAGGAGGAACGTCCCGAAAAACCTTTCTTTACTCTATACACAGGCCATCGTTTCCGTCCCGATTTTGAACTCCCGCATTAAACGCTTACTGGTTCTCAAGCTCAGCAAGGATCTTCTCACCCTTGGCGCGAGCAGAGGCGAAGTCGCCAACCATGTAGAAGGCACCCTCGGGGAGGTCATCACCCTCACCGGCAAGAATGGCCTTGAAGGAGGCAATGGTGTCCTTAAGGTCAACGAGCTTACCCTCGATACCAGTGAAGACCTGAGCGACAGTGAAAGGCTGGCTGAGGAAACGCTGGATCTTACGGGCACGCTCGACGGTGAGCTTATCGGCCTCGGAAAGTTCGTCCATACCAAGAATGGCAATGATATCCTGGAGGGACTTGTACTCCTGGAGGATCTGCTGGACGCGGGTGGCGGTCGCGTAGTGCTCCTCACCGACGATACGGGGGTCGAGCATACGGGACTTGGAGTCGAGGGGATCGACAGCGGGGTAGATACCCAACTCAGAGATACCACGGGACAAGACAGTGGTGGCGTCCAAATGGGCGAAGGTGGTAGCGGGGGCAGGATCAGTCAAATCGTCAGCAGGGACGTAGACGGCCTGGACGGAGGTAATGGAACCCTTCTTGGTGGTGGTAATGCGCTCCTGCATCTGACCCATGTCGACGGCGAGAGTGGGCTGGTAACCGACGGCAGAGGGAATACGACCGAGAAGAGCGGACACCTCGGAACCGGCCTGGGTGAAGCGGAAAATGTTGTCAATGAAGAGCAACACTGTACACATCTTGTTAGCAACGTTTCCCCGTCAAGCGGGAAAATTTTTCCAGAGCAACATACCATCCTGACCCTCCTCATCACGGAAGTACTCGGCAATGGTGAGACCAGTAAGGGCGACACGGGCACGAGCTCCGGGGGG
This sequence comes from Neurospora sp. CHS-2018b, assembly GCA_009806015.1. Lineage (NCBI taxonomy): Eukaryota > Fungi > Ascomycota > Sordariomycetes > Sordariales > Sordariaceae > Neurospora > Neurospora sp. CHS-2018b. The sequence goes on from RAOV01000030.1 coordinate 43,672, forward strand.
CTCGTTCATCTGACCGAAGACAAGAGCGACCTTGGAGTCACCATCGAGCTGAATGACGGAGGTCTCCTGCATTTCGTGGTACAGATCGTTACCCTCACGGGTACGCTCGCCGACACCAGTGAAGACGGAGTAACCACCGTGAGCCTTGGCGATGTTGTTGATGAGCTCCTGAATGAAGACAGTCTTGCCGACACCGGCACCACCGAAGAGACCAATCTTTCCACCACGAGCGTAGGGGGCGAGGAGATCGACGACCTTGATACCAGTGACGAGAATCTCGGCAGTGGTGGACTGCTCAACGAACTCGGGAGCCTCGGCGTGGATAGGGCGGAACTTGTCGGTCTTGATGGGACCGCGCTCGTCGATGGGGTCACCAGTGACGTTGATGATACGGCCAAGGGTGGCAGGGCCGACACTACACTTTTGCGTCAGTAAAACAGCTCCATTCGCGGTTGCTTGTCCGCGTTTCGCGGCAAGCTCAGAAATGGGGAAACCCACGGGATGGTGATGGGAGCACCGGCTGTAAGATCATGTTAGCGAATCTGGCCAAAATCTTGATGTTGGGGATCAAAAGAGAAGCTTACTGTCGGAGGCCTTGGCACCACGAACGAGACCCTCAGTACCGTCCATGGCAATGCATCTCACGACGTTCTCGCCGAGATGTTGCTGCGGGGCTGGTTAGCGCATTCGCTCGGCTAAACTAATCCCGCTGATCGTCCTCTGGGTTGATGAGGCCATTTTTCATCCACGTACCGAGACCTCGAGGACGAGCTTCTGGCCATTGTTCTGGGTCTCAAGGGCGTTGAGAATGGGAGGGAGCTTGTCGGTATCGAACTTGACTGTTGGGCGGAAGCGGGGTCAGTATAAAGAGGGAGGAGCGTCGTGACCGGACGGGGACGAGGCCACGGCGCGGGCGTAGTTTGGATGTTGTTGATATTACTGACCATCGACGACGGCACCTGTGGTGAGAAAGTAGCGCGGTTAGCAAGCAAAGTTTTCATAAAGCCGGTATATCCCGGAAGGTATGTCGTCGACGGGTAGGGTTGGGTCCCGGGTCCCGTGTCGTCGAGGTTGGGCGACGAGGACATGTCGTGCCCGAGGAGGGGAGATGCTTACCAATGACCTGGTAGATCTTGCCATCACCAACACCGGCGGAGCTGGCGAATCTGCTGAGGGCAGGGGCACGGAGGTTGAGGGCAGCCGGGCGGACGGCGCGACGAGACGCCGCCGCAAAGGAGGGACGGGCAGTCCGGGCGAAGGCGGAAATGCCGCTATATTGAGAGAAGAGGAAGGCCAACTATCAGCTTTCCGGACGTCGCTCGGGTCTCCAATTGGGCGTGATCCATGTCTAAAGAGGTGACGCGGCACACGGACTCACTCACCTCTTGAACATCTTGACGATGATTAAGCGCGACGATGGTGGATGTGGCAGAGGAAAAGATGGCTGCTTTGAAAAGGAAAGAAACGGGTTCGAAAATCTCTCGACGAGCTTCGGTTAGAAGCTGCGGAGCTCCCAGCAAGACCACGTGATCTTCTCGGAGCCAAAAAGTGAGGGAAAAGTCGAGCAAAGTCGTCTAAAAGTGGGGAAGCTGGCACATCTCGTCCAATCGAGTGCTGGCAACACTCCCGTCCTTGGCCTTGCCTCACTTCAGTTCCAGTTGTCGTCCACTCCAGGTCCTCTTTTCAGGTCTTGCTCTGCTGTTGACCCGGATGGAGGTTGGTTGCCATCCAATCTGGACTTCTTGGTGGTTGCTGCTGCAACTTGCCATTCACCATCCAGACCAGCCATTTCCACACTTCGGCCGCCTCTGCCACTGGTTGCACACTCTCCAGACTTTCCACTTCCCCAAGGACACCTTCGTCACTTTCCAAGACCTGTTCTGGAGCTGCCACGCCTTCAATGGGTCAGCGGAAAATGGAGTTTTATGGAACTGCTGCTCCCCAGACAAACGCACGGTTTCCATTGCGGTTTTTCCCGCTCCTCCAGCTCGTTAGTTCGACAAGGTCTCCCGTCGCCGCACGTCACTGGCCCATCTTCTGCAGCAAATCGAAACATCCGCCGCCCGCACTTTCGTCCCGCACTACACAAACCGCCAATTTTGATCTTTTTTTCCCAATTGCCAGCTTGGGAATGCGCCAATCACCGTAATGTTCCGAACATCGACGTCGTCACCAACCATCACAACTACCACCACTTTAACAGCAGCTAACTTCAACAACTTGCAAATCAACACCACAATAACAACAAAACAGAAGCATTTCGATGTCTGAACTTGATGCATTGACATTTCTTATAGATGTCTTTCTTTAACCTTTGGAATACGACTTTTAAAAACACGAAGCTTGCCGACCGATACATACAAATGAAACAAAAACAGCACTATTCATGCCGACCGGTTTTCCCTGTCCAAATCTTCTATGGCGCACGACAATACGTACGATGCTTTCCTACGCTTTTGGCCGCCACCCGGCCGCTGTAATTCTCATCACCCGCACTTGAACAACGGATGGGATATCTGGTTATTCATACCCTACTCTGAAAGGGTGGACTCGAGTGCAAGGACCTGGAAATCGCAAATTAGTCAACCATTCGGAGCAAAGATGCAATGGGCTGCAGCATAACGAGGGAAACTTACAATGGCTGTCCTGGTCGGAAGGTACACATGGGTGCTGTTCTTGCGGTTGTTCCACGGAAGGTCCGAAGTGAAGAAGCGAGTCTGGGGATCGAGACGGTTGAAGCCACCGTGATCCTTGGTATCCGAGTCAAGAACGATGCGGTAGGTGCCCGCCTGCTCAATGCCGATGCGGTAGTCGGTGTAGCTGTTGGAGTGGTGGAAGTTGAAGATAAAGACCAAGCCGGCGCGCTCAAAAACGATGACCTTGTCGCCCTCGTGCTTGAGAGAGATGTAGGCCTGCGGGGCGTGCAACCAGCCGTACTTGTCCTCGGTCAGGTTCATCGACCTGTCAAAGTTGTTGAGGTACTGGTAACGCAGAAGGGGATCTTCCGTGAGGTTGAGCTGGCGCCTGGCGTACCAGAACGAGTTCTGGTTGCCCTCGCGGGGAAAGTCAAGCCACTCAGGGTGGCCGAACTCGTTGCCCTCGAAGTTGAGGTAACCCTCACCTCCCAGAGAATGGGTAAGAAGACGGATCAACTTGTGCAATGCCATACCGCGGTCAATGACTGGGGTAAGAGGCGTAAGAACAGACATGTTGGTGTACAATTCGGCATCGCAGAGATGCATCATGAGGGTCTTGTCACCGACGAGCCTGTTTGAGCGTTAGCTTGAGTCGGAATATGTTGCCACGGGGCAGGTCACTTACGCTTGATCGTGACTCTCACAATAAGCAATGGTCTTCTCGCCGTGACGCCTGTTTGTCAGGGTCCAGGTGATAGCGCTCATATCCCACTCCTCGTCCTTCTTCTCCTTCAGGATCTTGATCCACATGTCGGGAATGGCCATGGCGAGTCTGTAGTCGAAGCCAACACCTCCTAGGGAGAGTGGGAGACACAGAGCCGGCATTCCCGATACATCCTCGGCAACGGTGATGACGTCGGGGTATAGTTCGTGAAGCATCTCGTTGGCGAGCATGAGGTAAACAACCGCCTCCTCATCAACGTCAGGGCCGAAGTACTCGTGGTAGCCACCAGAGAAACCACTGGGTACGGTTAGCCAAGGTCAAATTCATCATTGGGCAACTGATAACTTACGTTCCGATACCGTGATGGAGGTAAAGCATGCTCGTCACACCATCGAATCTGAAGCCATCAAAGGCGTACTCATCCATCCAGAACCTCAGGTTGCTGAGCATGAACCTCATAACCTCGTGATGACCGTAGTTGAAAAGCCTGCTGTCCCAGAGCTCATGCTTGCCCTTGGCACCACCATGGAAGTACTGGTGATCGGTACCGTCAAACTCGTTCAAGCCATCAAGGACGTTCTTGGAGGCGTGACTGTGAACGACATCGAGCAACACGGCAATGCCCATGGCGTGGGCAGTATCCACCAACTCCTTGAGGTCCTCAGGCGGGCCGTATCTGCTGCTGGCGGCGAAGAAGCTGTTCACCTGATATCCGAAACTGGCATAGTAGGCGTGCTCCATGATGGCCATGAGCTGAATGGCGTTGTATCCCAGGCTCTTGATGCGGGGAAGCATGTTCTTGGTGAAATTCTTATAGGTAGCCACCTTGCACTCCGGGGAGGAAATGCCGACGTGAGCCTCGTAGATCCGAAGGCTCTCCGGCTTTGAAGGCCTCTTGTGCTTGAATGTGTATCTTTCGGATTGGGGAGGGTTCCAGAACCTCGCCTCATATGCGGGCGAGACTGAGAGATCCTGGGTGACATATTTGATCCATGCTGGGATTCTGTCGACCCATTGGCCATCGGGGAGTTCGAGGGTGATCTGTCAGGAGATAAGCATTAGTACATTGTGACACAATTGGCGTGGCATAGGCCGAAATATTTACACACCTTGATCTTGGAGTTGTGGGGGATAGCTGGTTGCCCGTTGGCCGTGGGAGGAATTGTGATCTCAAAGACGCCGTACTCGTTCTTCTTCATGCGGTGAGCGTTCCTATCCCAGTTGTCTGATGAGTGTTAGAATAGCTCCCCAATTCACAGCATCTTGCTCTCGAGTCATGACACTTACTGAATTCGCCAATAAGGGAGGCTTGTACGGCGTTGGGAGCCCATTCTCTGTATGTGATGCTGTTGTCCTTGTTGACGTTCAAACCAAAGATCTCGGTACCCTGCAGTCGTACATGTGTCAGCGGCTTTGGTAGCTTCAACAAAAATTGGGACGAAGGCAGGCTTATGACTGACCCTGCTGAACTTCTCCAAACCGCCTTCTGTCTTGTTGATGGTATCGATCCAAGACTGGGCTTTGGAATAGCGCCTCTTGAGAGTATCCTGGAACGGCTCGAGCCAGGGGTCAATGCTCAAGACACCTGCATCTTCTGTATCAGCTTCTGGTACCAAATTGGCAGTGAGGTACGTGGATCCCAAGAGGAATTAGGGAATGAGGGGAGACATACCGGTGCCATCCTTGGGAATACCGCTGTTGGCAACGGTGCCGCCGTTAGCCAGCGAGTTGGAGGAGTTGTCTGAGATGTCGTTCATGTTGACAGCTGCTGTGAGGCTTCGGTTGGTGTTAGGTGTAGAAGAGAACAGAAGCACGTCCAGAAACAAGTCTAGAAGAGTGGAGGTGAAGCAATGGGTTTTAAGCGCTTGGAATATGGGGTGATATCAGGTACCACTTTAGATCGCCCGTTTCTCGGAGCTTCTTTAGTAGTGGAAAGCGGCCCAATGGATACACACTTTTGACGTCTAAGTTGAATGGGATGTCGTAGAGGAGGGGACGGGAGGGGAGAACAAGTAGGTGGTAGTCAGGTAAGAGTTGGGTCGGAAGGTGCAAATAACAGAGACTGCTCGCTTATTATAACGAGAACCCAATCACTCTTAGAAGCGCTTGCAGAATCCAACAGTAGTGTAGCCCAAGATAAGGAACTAACTAGATTGTCTCGAAGGCAAAAAAAGATGGATGCAATAAAGTTGTTGGAGGATGGAATACCACCTTGGCTTTGCTTGGGTTACGGGCAGGGGACGGCGGAAGAACCCTCTTTGCGTGCTAGATCCACGATGATGACTCCGGGTCTTGTTTCTCTTGGACGAGTCCCGTTCGAGGATAGACTAGCTTCTGGTGTCACAGTTGAGTAATTCCGCTAGTAGCTGGTAGTGAAGAGTAGCAGTGTTATGCCCATTGACGTTTTAAAATATCAGTGAGTGGCGGCGACAAAAGATACGATTTGATGACAGGAGGGGAGCTTCAACAGATTTGGACATGAAGAACTGTTGACTGTTGAACACCCCTGGGGGGAAGCTATGCTTGATTACATCATGGGCTATTGATGCAGGTTCAAAACCCAACTAACAAAAACCTAACCCAATCTTATTGCCTAGAGCCACCTATTTTTTCATCTCCCTTGTTAGCTTCAAGTCAGCGAAAAGGCCATCCTTTCTAGCTTTCCATTTACCCCTGATCGGGTCTCTTGTTGAGATGCCCTGCACGATATCTGTCTTCCAAACGCAGGGCAGGTCGCAGTCAGGTCGCTTTCTGTACGTCTTCGCATGTATGTCATTTCATTCTCTCGAGTGGTTGGCAGTTGAACTGAGGCGGAAGCATGGTTGGGCTTCTGGGCGTTTGTCCAGGCGTCCAAGGTCTTATCAAAAGCTGGCGAACTGGAGCTCTTCAGGTGGAGCTTTGTTCGCTTCATGGAGGGGCCAGAGGGGCAACTGGAGGCCAACTGGTGGGGCTCAGAGGTCGGCCAGAGGAGGGGAAGCTGCTCCCCTTTCCGAATTCGGGTGCTTGCTGCCAGTCAACAGCGTGACAGCACCTCAGTCAGACACTGCAAGGCAGGTCCTAGTCAGCTCAGCAAAGCATCAAGTCCAGGCTTCCAGCCCTTTGCCAGCCCGCTGTGCAGTGGCAGCTGCTTGCCAGTGCAGGCGCCCCGGTGACAGGCGGGATGGCATCCCCGAGCATGTCTCCACTCTCCCCCGCATCTCCAGGAACCTCCGCATTCCGCATCATCAGTGTGCTCTCATTGCTTGCCCGTGCACTCTGGAGGTGAGTGAGCACCCTTGCGGCCAGCCGAGTCTTATCTCTTCCTACACCTCAACACACGTACACGTTATACTCTCCCTTTGCTTGGACGTGATTGGTGTCGCGACGACTCTCCGTCTCTATTCTCTGTCCTTATTGGATCGCAAACACCATCACCAGACCCTGTGATGATGCATTGTCTGTAATTGAAATCGCCCCTTGTTCACTTCCTATTGTCGCATCTCCTTCGCAACCCTTTCGCAACCGTGCCTCTACGGCAGACCGATTCCGATTCCGATCCCGCTCCTCGACCCTCCACCACGTCCCCGAACTGCCACCTCCCGTTGACACCTCCCGTTCCATCAGTCTGCTCTCGACCGTGACGAACCTGGGCATGCCTGCCATTCCGGCCTTATAATGCTGGTCCTACCAAGGGCCGTTCGCCGTGCCTCGTCCGTCGCTGTCCCAATGTTCACCGCAAGAACCCTCGCTTCGCAGCATCTCGCCCGGCTGCGATACATATCCTATTCGTCCCGCCTTTCCCTTTCTCCCCGTCGCTCCCAATCCTTCAACAATCAGGGCTTTACATCGAGCTATGACCCGAACGAGAATGGCCGAGGCCCGATATTCTCCAACAAGTCTAGCTTTGGCGTCCCCCAATTCTACCCGCGCGATCTGAAGCGGCGCGTAGACGATTACGTGGTGGGCCAGGATCGCGCGAAGAAGACAATATGTTCCGTCATCTTCAACCACTACCAGAATATTCGCCGTCGCCAACATCACGAAATCCAGGACCAGCGCCAGCGTGAAAAGCTGCAGCGACAAAGATATGCTCGAGATAATAGAGACAGAGATCTGCAAGATCGCGAAGGCTACAGTGGTAGCAGCAGCAGCAGCAGGGACATACATCCTGTCGAAGGTGGGCGACGGTCATCTGTTGAACCCTGGCTTGACCCTTCCCCAAAGCCGCGGCGGCAATGGGCTGATAAGCGCATACTTGAAGACGAGTTTCCGGGCCATCACGAGTCCGTCCTGGGGACACATCGTGACCGAGACCGCGACCGCGATCGTGACCATCACATGGTTGAGGAACACTCTGAGACGCCCTCCGTTGATGACTTTTACATTCCCGAGGACACCAATGCTCCTCAGCGCGTAAAAATTGACAAGAGTAACCTCTTGCTGATAGGGCCAACTGGTGTGGGCAAGACGTATATCCTAGAGTGAGCGGGACTCTTCCTTCCTTTGTGCTTATGCCCCCGTGTCGCATGCTTATCTGCCATGTACTAGAACCCTGAGCAAGAAGCTCAACGTGCCCTTTACGATAAGCGACTGTAACTCGTTCACCCAGGCCGGCTATATCGGACAAGATGTGGAAGCATGCATCGAGCGCCTCCTCATTGAAGCGAACTACGACGTCAAGGCTGCCGAACATGGAATAGTCGTGCTGGATGAGTTTGACAAGATCGCAAGGCGGGAAACTGTCAACGGGAGAGATGTTGGCGGTGAGGGTGTCCAGCAGGCTCTCTTGAAGCTTGTCGAGGGTACCAAGGTCACCGTCAATGTTAAGGATCATCGGTCGTCACGGCCGCCGCCGCCTCCCAACCTCAACATCTCGACACCCGGCTACGGACCAGCTGGCACCACACCGTCTGCCACTCCTGGCAAAGTCGAACAGTACATCGTGGACACCAGCAACATACTCTTTGTCTTTTGTGGTGCCTTTGTCGGGCTTGACAAGACTGTCCTTAGGCGGGTCGCAAAGCCATCGATAGGCTTCGGTGCTGAGGTCAGAAACCATCGCGGCTCTTCCATGTCCTGCAGTCAAGATATTCTTCCTCCCGAGCTATACAGCCATCTACCGCACCAGCCTCCGACGATGCCAGTAGACCTGTCAGGTGGAAGCCTGGCTTCATCCGGTGGCAGTGGTTTTACGCCTCTTGATTTGGCCTCTCCGGCTGACCTACAGGCCTTCGGCTTTATTCCCGAGCTTATCGGCCGTCTACACAACATCTGCGCTCTAAGTCCTCTCTCTCTTGATGAGCTCTACCGCATCCTAACGGAGCCTCGTAACAGCCTGGTAGCGCAGTACACGGCGCTCTTCGAGACCTACCCCAGCAAGCTGTACTTCACTCGCAAGGCGCTGTATTCCATTGCCGAAAGAGCGGCCAAGAACGAAACAGGCGCCAGAGGGTTAAAGATGGAGATGGAGCGCGTGCTGGCAGAGCCCATGTATGATGCGCCCATGCCATATGTGCTCATCACAGAGGGGTGCGTCAAGGGGACAGAGAAGGCCGGTTACTGGGGTAAGGACGGTAGGCTGGAGCTAGAGAGGATGATGGCGGAAGAGGATCAGAAGGGGCTTGGACAGGGACCGGTAGAAGGAGGGTTTGAAAGGATGAGGGAGGCGGGACAGAGTGGTGCATGATTCTCATGACTGATCTCGGGTTCTTGTTCTACGTCTGCTGGGGAGCCGGTATAGGCTTATGGCTTGGGTTGTTATTTACTTTCCCTTTGCACGAAGGCGTTGGTTTGGAGGGGATTAACGGTCTACGTACGGTACCGTCTCGCGACGGGGAGAGGGAACGACTTGTCGACATGATGCCAGGAGTACAGAATGATTGGGACACAGTACATACGCACTCGATGGATATAGTCATAGCAGGAGAATGGTAATGGAATCACAACAAACTTACAATATCCCATAGAGTTGTTGTTGTCGTCGTGATAACCTCGGCGACTTCGTCGTCTTCCCCGGATTGCATCATGGGGTGGGACCGCGTTATCGGAGGACTGATAAGCGCTTATCGGCCGAAGGAGGGGAAGAAAAGTTGAGACTCGAATGGCCGAGTGGAGACTTCAGCCTCGAAGCAGTCAATCAGAGCTCCGCTATCGTTGACCCTCTTGTCCCTTGCTCTGTCATCCGAGGCGCTGGCTGAACGAACAGTCACAATCGCAAAAGGGTGTCGATACCATTCACTCCCAATTGACGAGCCAGCTGTTTCTCCAACACTCCCGTCCCCAGAGCGGCCAAGTCATTACGCACAACTCCACCGCTCGACCACTCTTTCTCCTGTCCTCGATCGGGAGTCAAGGCCAATTCGACACACTCACGTCGTCTTCGAGCGCCGCTACCTACGAGCCTACGAGCCTACCTACCATTACAACCACCCAAACCAACCCAAATTAGACCAGGCCGAGCCTACAAACTCCTCACAATGGCGACCGAAAGCTCAACCCCGGCCACCCCGGCCACCGCGACAACCGCCGAAATCACCCCCCTCCCACCCTTCTCTCCCGACCTCTACCAACGCGCCTGGGCCTCCATCCCGCACCCCTCCCTGCCCTTAATCGCCACCTGCCACGCCCACTCCGTTACCGTCTTCTCGCTCTCCACGCTCTCCAAACACTCCGTCCTGACGGGGGGACACACCCGCTCCGTGCGCTCGGCGGCTTGGCAACCTCCTCGCGGCAAGGTTTCTAAAGAAGCGAAGAGGCTGCGGTTGGTCACGGGAAGCTTTGATACCACGGCGGGCGTGTGGACTTGGGATCAGGGGAGACGGGAGGAGAGGTTGGAGAGGGAGGTCAGGATGCAATCGGGCCAGGAGGACAATAAAGAAGAGGAGGAAGAAGAGGACGAGTGGGAACTGACCCTCGTGCTAGAAGGCCACGAAAACGAAGTCAAAAGCGTCAACTACTCGCCCTCGGGTCAGTACCTCGCTACATGCTCTAGAGACAAAAGCGTGTGGATCTGGGAGGACGTGGGGAATCCGAACCCTTCTTCTGAAGAAGAGGAAGAAGAAGACGAAGACGAATGGGAGACAGTCGCAGTACTACAAGAGCACGACGGCGACGTCAAAGCCGTGGCGTGGTGTCCTGACCTTCCCGGCCGCAAGGGCAAGTACGCGCCGGCGAGAAGGTACGGGGATGATGTTTTGGCCAGCGCTAGTTACGATAACACGGTGCGGCTGTGGAGGGAGGATGGAGATGGCGAGTGGGTGTGCGTTGCGGTTCTGGAAGGGCATGAGGGTACGGTGTGGGGAGTGGCGTGGGAGGGCAGGCAGAGGGAGAACGACAAATTCCCGAGGTTGTTGTCGTGGGGCGCGGATGAGGTGGTTAGGGTTTGGAGTTTGAAGGAGCCGGAAGAGGAGGAAGAGGGGGCTGAAGGTGCAAGTGGTAGTGGTAACAACCCGTGGGGATTCGGGGTGCCGAATACCATGCGCCGGTCCCTGAAGGAGGAGTGGGAGTGCACGGCTGTTTTGCCCAAGGTGCATAAGGGCGATATCTACTCGGTTGCGTGGAGCACGGAGACGGGATTGTTGGCGAGCGTGGGAACTGATGGTGTTATGGCGCTGTATCAGGAGACCACCGCGCCAGAGAAGACCGAGGAGGAGGAGACGAACGGCGACGTGCCAACAACTACTGCTGGTGGCTGGAAGGTTCTCACCACCGTCAAGAGCGCTCATGGACCGTACGAGATCAACCATATCACTTGGTGCAAGCGGTACGATGCTGGCTCGGAACGCAAGGGCGAGGAGGAGATGCTGGTCACGACGGGTGATGATGGTGTTGTTAGGCCTTGGCAGGTTAGGATACAATGAGCGAGAAGCGACGTTGCTGAGGGTTGTCTGGCGTTGCGTTGATAGTGGCAGAGCTGCTCTATAGGGAAAAGAATGGGCACCGGGCTATCAGGGTTGCTTATTAGGATAGAGAAGGGTAAAAGTCAGCCAGATGGTGTTATGATACCCCTATATAAAAACGGTATAGGACTTTCCACACTGCCTGTCCACATCGAGTTGTTAACGGAGAAGTGACAAGATAGGTACATATGATGAGTCCACCGTGCTGAGCATACCCTACCCATGACCAGGAAGTGATGTTCACATGCCCATTTCTTCTTTCCCTCTTTTCCAACAACCTCCCTGTATCCATCCGGCCGGGATCACAAACACCGACTTACACGAAAGCAATACCTCAGCCACAGTGATAATACAATACAGTATCCGAATACAAGGTACATACTACTGCGTACAGAGGTACAGAAGAGATATGGTTTCGGATCGTCAGGGAAGCACGACTCGAGCCTGTCAAAGTTTCCATGTTGCGAAGTTGCTATTTCTGAAAGAGACCCCATTCTATTCCGGGCTACCGAGAGACTGGCCCCCTCGCCCCCTGACATTGACAACCCATGAGAGTGCACTGTGAATGTACTTCACTTTGTTCCGGGGCGGGGTGGGAGCTGTCAAAGGCGTTTGGGTGTTTATCTGTTCCTGACCCGATGGCCTTTGGGGTGCAAAACAGAACTGAAGGCTATGAAGGTTGTCGATGTCTTTGCTTATGACCTTGTTATATATACTTTAGGTTAGTGGGTACCTTTTGTGTAACTTGCTTGATCCTTGAGCTGTCATTGTGTATATGAAAACATATGTCATTGTCAACTTGATCCTTTATGGTATTCACAGACCTCGACGGGAACTGACGAACATGGTGTGACGCCATTCCCAGTTCCCATGTTTGATACTGCTGTCGTCTCCTCCCAGAGCTCCCAAACTTCTAGAGCTCCACCAGAAGCCCAGTGGATGCGAGATGTTCGCCGAAGATTCCCACGCTTCTTCGATGTGGCTTGACTTCTCACTTGTCAGAAGCACACCGTATTCATATACGGTATACATTTCTTCACTTGCCTTGCCCTTGTGTCCTTGATTTCCTATCGTACTGAACCCATTATGTGTTTCATCCGTTCTTCCTACAGTATGTATCTTGTTGACCAGCAAATTGACGAATTAACCAATCGCCATCGTTCCTTTTTGCATGCCATTATCATCAAGGTTAGTGGTACCTACCGTGGAGTCTTGCCGACGCCGTAGACGCTACCCATTATCCGGGTGCGTTGGCGTTGGCTAGCTCTCCTTCCTGGCGGGCGTTGGCGGCGCTCGGGCGCCCGGATCAAAAGAAGCGTCAACGGACTTGGCGGAGTACCGAGCGGAGTAAACAAGACAATCCCGACATCACCGAAGCCGTGTCTTTCGGAACCACCGGGTAATCCTCGCTCGGCCTTCGCTGCTCGACGGTGAAGCTTCTCCAGTCTCCACAAGATCGGGGTTTGAACCCCTCAATTCTGCCACTGCCACTTCCACTGGTGAAGTTGTGTGTTTTCTGCCGCGATTCTGCCAAATTCTTTGTGTTGGGCGAGTGTTGGGGATTGAATGGATCGAGGCGGGATTGACGATACTGAGCGTTACCGTATGTTCGTACGTATTGTAAGTTACACGAGCCTTCGAGGTCCCAGCCCCAGGGGATGGAAGGTGCCAAGGGAGCTGCCCTGCCCGCTCTGCCCTACGGTTGCTACCCCGTTATCGGGTATCAGTGCAGTGCAACTTCAATATAGCGGCCTTATCAGTCGCATCAGGTCGTTGAGATACATAGGGTAATTGTAGATGGAGGTAGCAGTTGGGCAGGAAGATATGTGAACGTTCTCGAGATCTTGTCAGGTCCGATCTGCGGAAAGGAAGGTGAGGATGATCTCCGGGGTTACCGGACTGTGCTACCCCCTTGTTGACCCCTTTCCAGGAGACAAACAAGTCAACGAAAGTAAACAAAGCATGTCACTTGAGATCGAAGCTGGAGAATGAGATTAAGTATAAACAATCATCGAATGAATGTATTGTTTGTGCAAGGAGAGTAAATATTTGGTATCACATCCATTCATTATTTCCAAAAACCCAACAACCCAGGTATGCAGTGAACAGGAACCGAATACAGATACAATTATGAACAAGAGAAAAACACCATGTAGTATTCGTCAGTAAAGGGAAGAGGAAGAAGAAAAAAGAATAACACCTTCCCATCCCAAAACCAATGAATACTTTCTATCCGCCCCGAAATCCCGTCCTTATGCACGCGCATACATAATACACAGACCTAGGTCTCCGCCGTGTTGGTGGTTGTTTGACTTTTGCTGCTTCCTTTTTGCTTTGCTTTCTTCATCATCGGTATCTCTTCTGGCACACCCTTTACTCGCCCTTGAGCTTGCTCTGGGTAACAGAGAAAGCCGTCTCGACAAGCTCCTTCTCCTCCTTGAGGTGAGAAGACTTCTTGCCAGTAGCGACAGAAGCGCTAGGAGCACGACCAGCGTACATGACGTGCTTGCGGTCATGGTTCTTGGTGTGGTTGAGAAGAGTCTCAAGGCGAGGCTGGGTATAAGACCAGGCACCAGCGTTGAGGGGCTCCTCCTGGGCCCAGACAATGGTCTTGGCGTTGGGGTACTGGTCGAGGTTCTCACGGAGCTGCTCCCAAGGGAAGGGGTGGAGCTGCTCGATACGAGTGAAGGCGACGTTGTCGATCTTGTTGTCCTGGCGGTGCTTGAGGAGAGCGGCATAGACCTGACCAGTGCAGAGAATGACACGCTCAATCTCCTCAGGGGCCTTGATCTCACCAGTCTGGTGAGCAGGGTCGGGGAGGATCCAGCGGAAGTGAGCGTCATCAGTGAACTCCTCGATGTCGGAACGAGCGATGGGGTGACGCAAGAGGGCCTTGGAGAAGAAGATGATGAGGGCTAAGTGACAAAGTTAGCATTGTGACGAGATACATGCTGTTTCAGGCACGGAAACTTACGCTTGCGGAACTGTCTCTTCAGCTGGCGACGGAGGATGTGGAAGAGGTTAGCAGGAGAGGTCATGTAGGCAACCTGCATGTTGCAGTCCTGGTGCTGACGCTGAAGCTTCTCGGGGGAGGGATAGATGCGAGGATCCTCGTTGCAAAGCTGGAGGAAACGCTCGATACGAGCGGAAGAGTGCTCGGGACCCTGGCCGTCATAACCGTGGGGGAGAGACATGACAAGGCCGGTACGCTGCATCCACTTGCTCTCACCAGAGGCAATGAACTGATCGATGATGACCTGAGCAGTGTTGGTGAAATCACCGAACTGGGCCTCCCACATGTTGAAGCCGTTGGGGTCCTGGAGAGAGTAACCGTACTCGAAACCGAGGATACCATACTCGGAGAGGGAAGAGTTCGAGATGACGAACGCGCCCTGGTCCTTGCTGACATGCTGGAGAGGAACGTAAGTGTCCTCAGTCTCCTGGTCGTGGAAGACGGCGTGGCGCTGAGAGAAGGTACCACGCTCGACATCCTGACCGGTGATACGGACGTGGTGGCCCTCATTGACGAGGGTACCAAAGGCAAGAGCCTCAGCGGTAGCCCAGTCGATGCCCTTGCCCTCAACAACGGACTTGGTGCGGTTGGTAAGGATACGCTTCAGGTTGCGATGGGGATGGAAGCCCTCGGGAGTGCTGCCAATGACGGTGCCAATGTGCTCAAGGGTCTGCTTATCGACTGCAGTAGGGTTGTGGGGGAGAACCTCGGCAGCAAGCTCCTTGGGGCTCTTGAAGCCGTTCCAGGCGCTGGTGGTCCACTCCTTGGAAGTGGGCTGGTAGTCCTTGGACTTGGAGAAGCTCTCCTCGAGCATGCCCCAGACCCACTGCTTGTGCTCCTCGATGTCCTCCTTGGTGAAGGTGCCCTCCTTGAGGAGCTGGTCAACGTAGATGTCGATCTGAGGGCTCTTGGCCTGGATGCGCTTGTACATGAGGGGCTGGGTGAAGGAAGGCTGGTCGGTCTCGTTGTGGCCGTGCTTGCGGTAGCAAACAAGATCGATGATAACGTCCTGCTTGAACTCGGCACGCCAGTCAGAAGCGAGCTGGCAGACAAAGTTGACAGCCTCGACATCGTCAGCGTTGACGTGGAAGACAGGGGCGTCAATGGCCTTGGCGATATCCGTGCAGTAGGCAGTGGAGCGGGCGAAACGGGGGTCAGTGGTGAAACCGATCTGGTTGTTGACAACCAAGTGGATGGTACCACCGGTAGAGAAGGCGGGGAGAGAGTGGAAGCCCAAGCACTCGTAGACGACACCCTGGCCAGCGATGGCGGCATCACCGTGGAGGAGGACACCCATGGCGCTCTTGTGGTCACTCTCGTCGTTGTTGTAGTGCTGGATGGCGCGGACCTTGCCGAGGACGACGGGGTCTTCAGCCTCGAGATGGGAGGGGTTGGCAACGAGGGAGAGCTGGACGCGCTTGCCGGAGGGGGTAGGGCGCTCGAAGTTCATACCCAAGTGGTACTTGACGTCACCGGAACCCTCCTCATCGGCACCGGCCATACCGGCGAATTCGGAAAAGATGGCCTCGTTGGGCTTGCGGACGACGTTGGAGAGGACGTTGAGACGGCCACGATGGGGCATGCCAATGACGATATCCTTGACGCCATAGTCAACGGAGCGGTCGATGAGGGCCTTCATACCAGGAACAAGGGTCTCGCAACCCTCGAGACCGAAACGCTTGTCGTTGGGGTACTTGGTGGCGAGGAAGGACTCGAAGCTGGAGGACCAGATGAGGCGGTCGAGAATGCGGCGCTTCTCATCGATAGAGTACTTGAAAGGCTGGGGGATCTCGAGACGCTCACGGAGCCAGTCGCACTTCTCCCTGTCGGGGATGTGGATGAACTCGACACCATACGAGCCGCAGTAGACCTTCTCGCAGGCGTCGATGATCTCGCGGAGGGTCATCTTCTCGCGGCCATCGCGGGCGAAACGGGGGAGGATGCCGGGGCCGAGGCTGTACTCGGTGTCGAGGTCCTTCTCAGTGAAACCGTAGTATTCGGGGGTGAGCTCCTTGGGCCTGATGTTGCCGAAGCCCTTGGAGGCAGGGGTGTTGCGGATGCCCAGAGGGTCAATGTTGGCCTTGTGGTGACCACGGGCCTGGTAGGCGCGGACGAGGAGCTGAACCTTCAAGTGGTTGGTGACGTTGGCACCCTCGCCAATGCCGACGCCGGCGCCGGCAGCGAGACCAGGCACCACGTTGGCGGCACCGGGAACCAGGCTGGGAGGAGGCTGGAAGGCCTGGGAGATGGGCATGTTGCCGTTCTCCATGTTCTTGAAGTAGACCTGCCACGAGACGTGGACGCTCTTGGGGTCCTGCTTCCACTGGAGGTACATCTCGTCGATATAGTTGGCGGCGCTGCCCGAGAGGAAGTTGTCGTTGGGGTCGGGAGGGCTGTGGAGGGCGCTCTCATTGCGCCTCTGCTGGGAGACGGCCAGGGGACGGCGGCCGACGGCGGGCTTGAGGGTGGCCCTGGTGGTCTGGGAGACCTGGGAATAGCATCGTTTTGAGGCACCTGCGGTCTGCAGGGCCCGGATAGAACCGCGCAACATGATGGGTGGCTGTTGTGAGGTGAGGTATTAGGACGCAGCCAGAAACCGAAAGCACAATCCAAGCAGCGGGGTTTGTCTTGTACAATCTGGAAGAGTGGAGATGGGGATGCGCAAAAGGCAAAAGGAGCGGCGGAGTAAGTCTAGGTTCCGGTCGTCGTCGACTCTGAGGGGGATGGGGAGAGAAGACGAGAGGATCGAGATTTGGGGGAGGGGGAGGACAGACGTTGGTGTTTTTGATGTTGGTGTCGGGGGAAGGGGCGGGAAGGACTGGAGAGACGGAAAAAAAGGGCCTCACTGCGTTGAGTTGCTCCGTCCACTGGAGTCGACCTGTGTGAGTGCCCGCGCAGACTGCAAGGAGCGAGCGCAGTGCAGTGCATGCCCGGGCCGCTGTCTCTGTGGAAGTGACAGAAGTAACTCGTACAGTAAGCATCAGGGGAGCTGCACGGCTCTGCGGAGGAACGATGACGGCACCTGCTGAGGCTCCCCTTTGGCTCCCGCTGTTGCACCGCTACAAGTGCGCCGTGGATGCTTCTCGGCCATCGCTTCAACATCGTGGAGGCCGGCGAACGGGGCGAGCTTGCCAAGTTCTCGCACTGGGAACAAGCGCAAGACTCGACAAGACAACAACAACAAAGTCTCTCAGTATAGCCGCAAATTTATCCCTGCTACATACACGACGGAAGTCATAGGCTATTATGCACAGGAATTCCCTCTGTTGTTTCTCCAAAAGTCAAGACGGGATTCACGGTTCGAGCGGTGACCACGTTAACAGCAAGAGCAACCGGAAGTCATGGAGTTTTTGTGGTTCAGGGAGGAGCTGTCGGGTCGGTGTCTCCATGACAAGTCATCAACCAACTGGAAAGTGTGGAAGAGCTGGAAGTTACGGTCAGTTTCGAGAGTCGGTTGTCAGTGCTACTGTAATTATTTCATTACGCATTGGCTCCCGCATCTCCCGTCGACTCGAGGCTCCCTTTTCCCCGGAGATCACGGTTCCCGTTCTTTTTGGAGCAACAAGGAGCAACGCCACTGCATCCAAACTGTGTGTAATCTTACCATGGAAGGTGGGGAAGACTTGTGAGACGTGGAAATGTACGGTAACGTTTACGAACTTTCGAAGCTTTGCATCGAACTGATGGAACTGCGCTAGACATGGTCGATGGGTTTTGGGTTTGGATTCACTACCGAGACTACCTACCACTGACCGCCTTGTGACTTTGTGCCCTGTGACTTTTTAGAGGTCATCTTCTAAGCCCATTTTGTCTGAAGAAGAGACAAGCGAACAGAGAGTCTGGATCTCTCTCGATCTCGTCTCGAGTGTTGTCGAAATGACTTTGAGGTTGGTTTCGATTGTGTAATTGACCACCTAAAATCCTGCATCGTCAGCTGCCACCGTCTTTTTTTATTATCCGATTTCTTGAACCAGTTGCAGCATCGACTGCACGTCACAAGTGTCAAACCTGCCAACTCCCATTGGCTGGCCGCGACAGGTGCGCCTGTTGTCCAAGCTCTGCGCTGGTTTCGGATCCTTGGCATTTCCCAGCAGTTTGTTGCCCAGAGCTCGCCAGAGATCCCGACCTGGCAGCTGCCGTGACACTGTCAGTCGGTCCAAAACCTCCCGAGCTGAATGCTTCAGTTTTGAAGCCTTCCAACTTCCCTTCGACAGGGCGACCGTGGAATTGTTAGTGCTCCACTGCAGCCTAGCCTCAGCTGCCGCCTGCCTGCCACGCATAAACTCACAACAACATCCGCAACGGCCAACGCCTCACCCCGGATTTCAATGGATTGGATTTGCTTGGCATTACTACACTGCATCACCACGTTCATCGTCTGAAAGAAAGGCATCCCGCCGTGTACCTTGACGACTCTCTCTCTCTCTTTGATATCAGTAAGGCGTAGTACACAAGCACGCTGCAACATATCGCATTAATACATCCTTGTCAAGGAAGATCGCGAGGCTGATCCATCTTTTATAAGACACGGGACTCGGAGATCGTACAAGAGATAAGATAAAGAATTGGGAACTGGGAACTGGGCGTGGACTTTTGATATCCGAAGGGCGGATAGGGAGGACTGTCGGTCCGTACCTCCACAACTCTAGCCAACATGGCCCCGATTGAGATTCCCCGGGGACGGGCCTCTTACAAAAAAAGAGAAGGCATCATCACATTAACCGAAGACAAGACAGCCCTGATATGGAGCCCCTTGCCGGGCACTGGCCCACCCGTCATCTCACTTTCCGTATCCAACATCACAAACCTCCAACAAACCCCAAAGACCAATCCCAAGGTCGTCTTAAGAGTTGTCGAGAAGCCCAAGGCTCCCGGCGCTGATCCGGCTGCCTATCCCTTTCAGTTCACACATGCCACCGAGGCCAGGAATGAGGCTGATGCCATCAAGGATATCCTCTCTCAGATCATTGCTGAGCTTCGTGGCGATGACCCTTCACTACCCAAGCCGGCCAAGGCTGGCCCTAACGGCGCCGGCGCCTCTGCCGCCATGGCCATGGCCAGTGCCGTGAACTCGAAGCATCTGCCGTTCCGCTGGTTCGAAGACGACATGCTAAAGGCCGACGTAGAACTTCAGCAGTCCCTCATGAAGAAGGATAAGGCATTGGCTCAGATATATAACGACGCAAAGTCGTCCAAGCCAGATTCGTTATCGGATGCCTCCTTCAACAATCAGTTCTGGGCCACTCGCATCAGCCTGCTACGTGCCTATGCCATCGAGCTGAACCAAAAGAAGGGCTCGTATAACGTGTTATCGACGATAAAGCCGCGAACCGAGAACGGCGAGCTCAAGTTGAACATCAACCATGAGCAAGTCCAGCTCATCTTCCAACAACACCCACTGGTCAAGCGGATCTACAACGAGAACGTCCCCAAACTCTCAGAGTCCGAGTTCTGGTCCCGCTTCTTCCTCAGTCGTCTATCCAAAAAGCTCCGCGGCGAGCGCATCACCGACAATGACAACACAGACCCCTTATTCGACAAGTATCTCGAAGCCGACAACACCATGGCTGTCCCAGCCAAGATCACCGCCACGAGCGTACCCCCCATCATCAACATCGAAGGCAACGAAGAAAACCAAGGCGGTTTCCGGTCCGGCAACCTCAAAGACGTCGAGATGCGTCCGCGCGCCAACATCCCCATCATCAAAACGCTCAACTCCCTCTCGGAAAAGATCATGGCCAACGTCGCCCCCACAGACGTCGACCCGTCCGCGGCCTCCTACTCCAAAGACGGCATCGCCGACGCTTTGTCCAAACAACTCGCCCTGCAAGACCTCCGCGGCGACGCCGAGGCCCAACTGATCCGGCTCTCCGTCAAGGACACCTCCACCTTTTTCACCGGCAACCAGCCCTCACTCACAGACCAGGAAGCCGCCGACGCGCGCCTCTACGCCGCCCAAGTCCCCTCGGACGTGCTCTTCGAAGTGCAAGCGGACATGGACACTCTCGACTCCGACGGGCGCGGCGGCATAGATCTCCACCGCTCCATCGGCGTCGATCCCGACTCTGAAGACGAAAGCACTTTGGATTCGAAGAATCCAAAACCCCAGCACGTCGGCTCCCGCGCTTCATTGCGGTTCGCCCAAACCCAAATCCTCGACGGCATGAAATCCGCTCGTTCGCATCTAACCACCCACGGCTCGCACACCAACGCATCTGAAGAACGCCCCATGTCCTTGCCAACCGACCTCGCCCACCGCGCTACCTTGACCTGCGCCACGACGGCTGAGTTTCTTAAGCAGTTCTGGACTGTCTTTAATTCCACCTCCAGCCCTTCAGAAAACAGCCCAGAAAAGCAACAAGAACTCGCCTACCTAGCCGACTCCCTCGTTCGCTCGCGCCAACGAATCGAGGCGCTAGCTGAAGAGGCGGAGAAGCGCAGACAAGAAATCATGGAGAAGCGGAAGAGGGAGATTAGAGAGTATTATCAGAAGACGGGAAGGAAGGCGAGGTGGGTGCCGGTGGGTGGGGGTAGGGACGCGGTTTGGGCGGTTTTTGAAGGGGTCGTGGGGGGGTTGGAGAGGGCGGTAGGGGTTTGGGAGATGGTTTCGAATGGTGGTGGGAGGGGTTAGATAGAGGGTGGATGATGAGAAAGGTTTGGAGGGAATGGAGAATGATCATGTTCTAGAAGCTTAGAGGGAGGGACGGAAAAGGGGGAGAGGAAGGAATGGTTGGGATGAGTTTGAGGGGTAGGGGAGAGTGGCAGAGTGGCAGAGGTTGATAGAGAGTCACCTGCAAAAACTGAGATAGACAAGGATGCGTGGTATATAAGGAGAGCAAAAAAGTTTGCAGTACGAGGCCAAATTAATGGAAGGACGTATACAGGAGAGACTGTTCGTTAGCAGTATACTATGTAGAAAATGAAATCGAGGAAAGGCAGGTGGAGCAATGTAGGAGTGAAGGAAGGATGATAAAACGAAATTGTCATTTAGAAGAATTAAGGAAGCCGTGTTGTTTAAATTACAACTATTAGTCAACAGTGAAGATCATCGTGATATGTATTCGGGTTGAGATTAGAGAGAAACCAGGTTAAGGTCGAGCCTTTGGTAGCAAATAGATTGAATTTAATGAAACTACAGGTAGGTAACCAAAGTTCCTTCATGCTCTAGGTGAGATATGTTTGCGGGTAAATGTGTACCGGTTGCTCGAGTTCGTTTTGAAAGACCGCTAATGAATTACATGTGATGGGTATGAGTTAAAACCGAACGGTAGTGTGTTGATTCTCATCCTGTGTAATTGCACACAGGCTCGAGCATGAGAGTTCACGGTTTGTTTTGGAACCTACGGGGTGATTTGTTCTGCATGCCAGGTTGATGACTATCTTTTACGCAAGTGCAGAAGAAAGGATCAAATGTATATAATTCAGTATTTGAACATACGTCAATCGTGATTATGTTGTATTTCTATTGAGTAGAGACAGGCAAATGCCACCCTAACACAAGCCAAATTATATGCAGAAACAAATGGGTATCGATCCAACTCCAAACACATCCAAACCATTTTTTCAATAAATCGCTGATGACTACCTCAAACACAAAACCGAAGGACTCTCCACAGCTCGACTAACCACCACCCCCTCCTCCTGGCTCTCACCAGACGGAGGAGGCATAGGCGTCGGCGTCGGCGTAGGACCCGCACCCGCACTGGCACCCACAACAACAGCCCTTGGATCATACTCGTCCAGATACAGATGACTCGGCATCAGTTTCCCCGTATTATCCACCCAAGCCAACGGGAAGCTTGGGGCATGCGGCCTTCCTCCCCCTCCTCCTCCTCCTCCTCCTGGTCCTTTCCCTTTGAGTTTCAATCTTGGTGGTGGTCTCCAATTCTTATCACCAAGCAACAGCTGGGCAGTTTCCATCCAAGTACTCGGTCCGCCTTCAATGCCCACGGCCTGCTTGGGCACCCTCAGTAGCGGATCCCACTCCGGTCCCAGTATCTCCAGGATATGCGGCAGATCTCGATCGACGCCCCTGAACCACCACACCGGCACCATCTTGGAAAAGACGAGGTAATACGCGATGATGATGAGCGCGCGCGGCCGCCTTTTGCGCGCTAAGAGGATGAACGACCTGGGCATGTACGAAAAGAACGTGAGAATGCGCATGAAGAGGACGTCGGAGAAGCCGTTCTTGAGTTCTTGATAGAGAGACCCTAGGTAGCGCAGGATGTTGTAGTAAACTGGATTATCGCGGTAATCTGGGTCGCCTTCTTTTACTGAGGCTACCATGAAGACCAAGCAGTTGGGTATGTGCGCGGCGGCCGCGTTGAGGTCGATCAGCGGCCGGTAGAAGATGGTTTGGAGGCCTGAGTTGTGGACCATATCGGTGCTGGTCATCTGGATGATTAAGCCGACGCCTTGCCAGACGTTCATCCAGTCGAGGATGTAGAGCGGCTTGTAGTCTTCTTCGTCCCGGAAGACTTGGGAGGTGAGACCGCAGAGAAAGAGGGCGCAGGCGACTAGGGCGGGAAAAGTGGACGGGTTGGCTTCTTCGATGGCTTTTCGGTAGGTCTCGAAGGCTCGGGCTCGGTAGGTGAGAGCTTTGGCTGGTGGTACGTTGAGGTCGTCGATGCCGACGTGTTGGAGGTGTAGGGAGGTCAGGCTGAGGACCGTGTTCATCAGAAACGGGTTGGAGAAGGCGTGCTCGACTAGTTTTACTTTGAGAACGTGGTTCACGGTGTCGACGGGCCCGGAGTCGGCGGCGAAGGACTTGAAGGTGGATTGGCCGTAGAACCATAGGAGCTTCAGCTCTTGTTCAGTGCGGTCCTGGGGGATGAACAAAGGCTCTCTGATGACCACACCTAATGAGTTGTCGGAGCCAGGGGATGATGATTCGATAATTTGAAGCCCGAAAGAGTCGGTTGGCGTGATGGGCGAGCTTGAATCTGTGCGTTTCCTCGACGGCAAGGAGCCAGTTGCGAGTTGAGTTGTCGTTGGATAGACACATGTCTCCCTTCGTAGAGCACAAGCAGTACATGATGGACGGGCCTCATCACATTTGACCTGGGAAAAGGGTTAGTCTACGGTATGACAAACAGCACACACAGGACAGGCAACATAAGCTCTTACGGACAATCGATCGGTTATGTGATGTTTAAAGAAGACTGACCTTGCGAGCTTTGCATGTACGACACCCCTTTCTGGATTTGCGGTGTGGTCGCTTAGAGTGATATGGCTTGTCGCCGTGAGATCCCGTTGAGGATCCCGGAGTGTTTACGGCCTCGTATATTGCCATTGTTTCCTCCGACTCCTCTGATGTTATTGAGTGTATGTAGGTGGGGTGACAACCGAGGTGTCAACAAGTCGTCGCCGGAGCAAGGTTGTTGTAAGTGAGAGGCGGTTGTCGATCCCTGATAAGCCACTGTCCATAATAAGCCAACACCATACACTTAACAATGTCAGAGTTAGCAATGTAGGCATCAACTTGAGGAAAGAAAGACAACAGAGTTCTGGTGATGATTCTTCGGATGTCGTCGGATATAGGTAAATGGAAAACGGTTTGGCCTGACTCTAGGTAATCTGCCAAGCTGGTCCGCTGCCGCTCGAACCCCGTGAGGTCGGTAAGCCCGGAGCATCTCTTCCAGATATGGTGATGGTTATAACTAGTATTGGCCTGCACTAGACTGTTTTATAGTATGGACTTTCGTTGGTCTTCATCGACAAGTTCAGGCGGTTAGGCCATTCTCGGATTCATGGGCGTCGGGTCTGACATGCGCTGGACGCTTGGCACCCCGAATTGGAAGAGCACTGCCGAAGCCATGATGATTATCTCTTATGTAGAAGGGCCGATGGCCGGAAGATCATCACTGCTCAAGTGTCACTGAAATTCAAAGTCATGAAAGAATTGTAGAGTTGTGATAAGAGTTGCCCTGCATGTGACGATCATGAAATTGAATGACAGTAGGTAACATCCCAGGGGTTCGTTGTTGCCCCGTGCTTTTGGGGTCTTGGGCTGTCATTGTAGCGACACCCCTGTCGCTTTACAGGGGTGTAAAGAGTAAGACGCGTTAACGCGTCTGCATCTCGATGCCAGGGCAACCTCCATCAATTGCATCTCCAACAAACGATTCACTGTACGAACAATCCCACGCCGGTCTCGATAGACCCAGAACCCTACAGAAGTACAATCGAGAACGTCTTATTCTACAAGCCATAGCCGCCAGCCAAACCGAAATAGCAGGAATTGAATCCAGGAACAGACAACAGCAACAATTCATCTCGAGATTTTCCACCATGGGCGACTCCCTCTTCCAGCTCCCCGACGAGCTGCTGTTCACCACTCTCTCTCAGACATTTCCCTGCCGTGACGCTCAAATACGGGCCGTAGCAACTCTCCTGCATGTAATGACCAAAGCACAGCTTCATCACCCCTCGGCTTCCACTTGCTAACCTCTCGATAGCCTCACGCAGCACCATGTCAAAACCTCGTGATACACGGCACCGAAGCCACCGGCAAGAGTGCCATAACGGCCGCTCTACTACAAGCCCTCCAAGAAGACACCGAGAAAGATGAACCCCTTCTGAGATACGTCATCATCAACTCGATCGAATGTATAACAGCCCGTCACCTCTACGAATCAACCATCGCAAAGGTCGCGGAAGCCCTACAATGGCAAGGTGCTGCTACAAGATGCGACTCAGTCTCGCAAATGGTCGTTGAGCTGTCCAAGATGCTCAAATACCCATCATATCCGGACAATTTCCGCTTCGTACTTGTCTTTGACGGCATCGATCGCCAACGGGAAGCGCCCATCACGCTCCTCCCAGCACTTGCTAGGCTCTCCGAGATTGTAAGTCTTCTGGTACACTTCTTCCAAGACAGAGACAGTTGAGCTAACGAATATCTCTCTTCAGATCCCTCGTATAACCAGCGTCTTCATCGTCACATCGCCTCCTGCCAGCTTCCTTCGAACCTCCTTCGTCCCTTGCATAGAGTTCACGAACTACACCAAGAATGAGTTTGTCACCATTCTGAACACGACCTCGCTACCTGCCACTCCGCTACCCACGACCACGATACAAGAGACAACAGAGCTATGGAACCGCTTCACCGGAGCCGTCCACGATGCTTTGGCTCGTGCCGCCTCCCGCACCCTTCCCTCGCTCCAGCATGCCTGCACATCCCTATGGCCACGCTTCACGGCGCCCATCCTCGCCGGCACACACGCTCCTCGAGAGTTCTCCAAGCTGATGGTAGCCGCCCGCGTCCACTTCCAAGATGAATCCCTCTTGGACCCCGGCATCGTAGCCATACGGTCCTACTCCTCGTCGTCAACAACAACCCAGGCTCAGGCAAAAGACAACACTGCCGAAATGCCATCAGCACCACCCTCCCAAGCCAACACCCCCCGAAAGGCCCAATCAACCACAACAACCCCCTCCAAACCCAAATCCACAGCAAACCCCTTCGTCTCCGCAACTACAACCGACCTCTCCACCCTCCTCCCGCCCACCGCCCGTCTCCTGCTCCTGGCCTCCTACCTCGCCTCCCACAATCCTACCCGCCACGACCTCGTCCTCTTCTCCACCTTCCACCACGGCCGGCGCCGGCGGCGCGGCGGGCTTTCCGTCGGCATGGGCCGGGGCGGGCACCGCGGCGCCCAGAGCAAGCACCGTAAAATTGCGCGCAAGCTGCTCGGTGCTCACGCGTTTGTGTTGGAGCGGATGCTGGCCATCTTTACGGCTGTGAGGGGGGAGTGGGATCCTAAGTGGTTGGACAAGGATGCTAGTAGCAGGGAGATGGATGCGGATATCGAGATGGCTATTGCCACGTTGGCGAGTTTGAGGTTGTTGATTAGAGTTGGCGGTGCGGCGGCGGGAGGCGTGGCGGGTGATCAGATGGATAGAGGAGGCAAGTGGAGGTGTAATGTTGGGTGGGAGGTGGTGAGGGGGTTGGGGAGGAGTATGGGGGTGGAGGTGGAGGAGTGGTTGGTTGAGTAGATGTAGGTGAGGGTTGTTGGAGAAGTGTTGGGGGATGGATGAGCGAGGAGGAGAGGGAGGTTGAAGGTCTGCGACGACGATGTTTTGCGTACGTACCAGACAAATCAACTTTTGAGTGTCGTTATGAGGTAGATGCGTACATGTCTTAGGGTCTCTCCCGTACGCTTTGGGCGAATATTGGTCATATCAGAAACAAACTTATACTAAAGGTATTCTCTGCTATCACGGGTTGAGTCGATGGTTTTCTGCCTCTCAGCATATTAGACGAACATGTCATGCACAACCCAACTTCTCTTCCCGTGTCCGTTCTTCCTTGCTGGTTGGAACATATTCCAGCGCTGCGGCGTTATGAGCAATGTGTCTCTGTGAAAGTCTTCTCTCTCTCCAAATTACCGGCAGCTACATCAAGTAAAAGTGGAAAAGGGAACTGGAACTGGCCAACACCACAAGTTAGGAGCAACATGCTATACTACATGAGATGAACTGCGAGATGGTATTCTTCGAATGAACGCCGAGTGATAGACCACACCGAAGTGGTGGCTTCTGTTGTCATTCAAGGAAGAGGGAGATATCGCCGAGTGTCACATCCCGTGAAGTTCTCTGTTTCCTTTGCAGGTAAACCAGACCATCGATGGACTGCACTTGTTCGCATGTCTATCAGACCAACAGACAGTGCATGGAGATGGCAATCCCGAGTCTTCATTATTGCTCCCGAGTCATCCTGCAGGTGTTTTGTCTCTCATTCACCCATACATACACCAACCGGCCTTCGAGAACAGGATCTCTAGAGCACAGCGATAGCCTTCATCAATTCGCAAAGGACGGGATCCCTTCTCTATTCCCGTGTAATCTCGCCAGTGGTGTCCGGGTGCCGTCCAGCCTCCGGTCGGCGGCGGTCGCTCCTTCCTTCCTTCCTTCCTATTCCATGCCGCTCATCTTATCCTTTTATCTACCCGCAGGCTGCAGCACTGCCCGACCTTCACCAGTCCTTCTGCATGTACCTTCCTTCACCTGCAGTATATAAGCAGGACTTCCAGCCCTTCCTGCCACCTCCAAAGACAAACCCCGTGCCCAGCACCAGCTGCCGCATGGCAGGATGGCGCAGTGGTCTCACCCACCGCTGTATCCAAAACGAGTACTACAACTCAAGACTTCGCCGGTTCGAACCGAACACAGGCCAGAATTTTCAGAACAGCTTTAATTAGCCATTCTGAGCAGAATGCCGCCGGAGACGAAGCCCACTACCGTAGGGATGTCCCGAGCACCATAATTTCGCCGGAGAGACGAACCCGCAAGGGGACAGTCCTGGCACAGACTCGAACTTACCAAAGTTCAAAGATTTACCAAAGTTCAAGCAAGATCTGGATCTCACTTCTTTGGAAACGCGATATTCTTCGACCCTTCAGATGGAGCTGGCCGAGTAGAAGGTCTGACGAGACTGGACGCTCAGCTTAGCGAAGCTGGAGGGGATAGTGGGATCGTGAGGGCATTGGGGGGAAGAATAGGAGTCGCGTTTCCCGCTCGGCTACGGGGTTTGTCTTAGTGTACTCTGTACACACTTTTTTTTGTCTTTAATTTTTGAATTCGATTTGGTTCTACTTCCCGTTCGCAAGCGATGAGGATGTCGGGATTTGACGGAGCGGTGCCTCTTCTTGCTCGCAACCTCGTCCGTGTATCAAGGCGATAAGTGCGAGTGTCCGCCGGACTTTCGCTCCGAATATGTCCGGACTGTCCGGTCCCGTTCGGCACTTGCGATTCGGAGGTGAGATGCTATTCTTGCTGCCGTTGCTGCCGTGTCAGAGTCCGCTAATCCGGGCCCATTGGATGGCGACGACTCGATATTAACAGGAGAAGTTGCTATAGCACATCCTCATCTCCCGGTCTCTGGAAACATACGACTTGTTGCAAATCGTATGTTTTGCTCCTTGACAAGGTTGGTCGTCGCTGGGAAGATGCTACATTGATCGGACATCACTTGCGACAGTTGAGCATGCGTTGGTCGCAATCAACCTTAACTGGTTACAATATGAGCGAGTACAACCACATCTACATCCCGCTATGTCCGTCGTCCCATATCGTCCCAGTCATTGACAACGGAGTGTCATTTCTAGACTCGAGTGACACCAAGACCGAACCATCGACTACGTTCTTCTGCGACACTGTCTAGCATGGACAAATTACCAAGGTGCAAGTATCAAATACTGCGACAACGACGAAAAAGAGTACAATAATGTTAAGTTCCATTATACCTTAGGAGATACTACTGAACTTCATTTGCCAACATCCAGCATCTGTCATCGAGATACACAGCGTCTCAAACCTTGCGGGCAATATGTCTGGGATGGACTATATGTCAAGGAGCTGAGACATTGTTCATTGACCGATACCCGAGGTTACAAGGCTCAAGTGAGTTGTCTTGCTGAAAAGCGTATTAGAACATGGTAGAATGCCGATGTCAATATGTCGAATTGCTTGCTACGTTGGAATAGTGGTATCTGGTAGTGCTCAACTTCACTTGCGAAGCAACAGCTGATGTGTCATCGGAACTTGGGAACAGGGCAGCAAGATATGAGGACGAACATCAACTCCCTTCCACGATGCGATTGACACATTACAAAATGTGAATCAGTTGGCGTTGAAGCTGCACCAGGGTAAGGTAACGGCACTGGGAACGGTGAGGGGGTAGCGGATAGAAGATACGATAATGTGCGGCAAGACTCAACGGTGATCGACCCTCTTTTTCTCGTTTCTCGTTCCATTTGTCGTGCGATTATCTTCAACATGCTTGTTGAGATGTAACTGTCGCTCCTTGCTACCTCGTATTTCCCAAACGTGGAGACATGATGCCAGGTCAATATCTTTCTGAAGCTCGGTAAACCTTTACGTCTCTACTCCATCCTCTGTTTACCGAGGAAGTTGAAGTCCAAACACCCAGCTCACATCTTCCCTCTTCTCCATTCGCATCATCATCTTACATCAAAATGATTTGTGTTGTGTCTCTCCGTCGACGACTCGACGTTCCTCCGCCAAGAAACCGTCAAACAACGACACTCAACTACAACCCCTTTAGGAAGCTGCTTCTGTCACTGACCCGGGCATCGACTTGTCAGTGTAGCAAGAACAAAGGGTACAGTAGCAGTAGCAGCGCAACAACTGCTAAAGATCCAGTAACCGATAAAACCTGGGGAACATGGGACATTTCCCCCGTGTAGTATCCTTACTGGAACCTACTACAATCTCCATCTCAAATGAAATCCTTCAGTGCAACACTGCACTGCATCTCGACAGTCGACACAACAACTCAACCATGAAATCGCCGATGACGGACATGACGGACGGGAAGGAGAGTCACGATGGCATGGAGTCAGACGGGACGGGACGGACGGATGCTGGACATGCCCTCCCGGTCTTTTTGTCATTGAGAAGGGTCCGGCCCCGACCTCCCCCCGGTGCCGTCCTGCATGTTACTTCTATCTCATCCGGGAAGGTGTTATCCTCGCTGGATCTTGGGATCTCGGTTGAGTTCTTGGCTGAGGTCAACATCATGAACTGTTTGCAAGAAAGTCAAAAACTCGACAGCGAAGTACACGCAGGTAGACTGGAAAGATGGGAGATCCCTCATTGCCACCGGTGTCACTACTATGCTACGGAATGAGGGAACTTGGTGGAGCGAGGACCTTGATGGAATCAACCTCGGCCAGGGCATGTCCAGTCCTGCAGCCAGAAGTCTTTTCGGTTTATGGAGACGTCACTCGGGCTGGGGCCATCTAATTGGAGTTCAGTGTCTTGATTCCAATTCCGATGACTTGCAGAGTCATGTAGCAGGTTTCAAAGCAGAATGATCTCCCGTAGCACGACAGCGGGCAGACATCATGATGCCGGTAGTCAAACAACAACGGCAAAAGGAAGCGGCAACTTGCGTCTGCTATAGAGACCACCCGCCAACACTATAACCAAGACAGACAGGACAGACAGGAACATTCACACACAACGCACATACTCTTTTGACTGCGGATAATAACAATCCCGAATTCAGTTCCGTGTAGAGGAGTGTTTAGAAGTTGACACATGAAACCCGCCGGCAAAGCACAACTTCACCTTTTCGACAACCCCGTGGTCACTTATCCAACAACAATTGGACGTGCGTCCTAAACACTCCTTAGAGGTACCTTTGCCATCTACCGCGTGCCAAATACGGCAGGTAGTTGCGACCTTGCGAGATCTGGTGTCTTACACAGTCCATTCAAGCATAAATCTCACACATGGTCCAATGTTAGAACGGGACACTCTTTCTTTGGAAGTGCGTCCTGAGATGAGGCTCTTCCGCTGCATGCGCCGCCAACCCGCCAGCCCGCCAACGACGGACTATCCCGCTCGTTGGTGGCGTCAGTTTCGTTTGTGCTAACCTCTTGCGTTTGCAAATCCGAAGCGAAGGAAAGAAAGAAGCAAGGGGGCAAAAGAAAACACTGCACAGTAAAGACGGAAGACCAAGAAAAAAAAGAAAGGGGCATGCATCGGCGTCACGGCTGTTCCCGACGATGCCTTGGAAGTTCTAGAAGATTTTTTTTTTTTTTTTTATACAAGCACGGGAGAAAAAGGTCACGCAATGTTTGCTTATTCTTCTTCTTTCCGTGCATGCGTAGTCTGGTGGTGGTATACACTACTGCGTAGAACCAGACGACGGCATCGCCGAGTTTCCATGCTTTCCATGCTTTCATGCTTCCCGTCCAGTTCAGTTCCGTATCCGGATTCATCCATGGCCACTAATGATTCCATTCCCACCGCCCGCCGTCCGCCGAGTAGGTAGCATCGGCGAGAATTGGCCTGGCCAAACACCAAACAAGTAGTCTAGGAGCAGCGCTAGGTCACAGTTCAGGTAGGAACGAATGTGGGCCGTGGGGGTCTGGGGGACGGGAAGGAAGCAGGGAATGAGGATTGTGGATGATTGTCAACAGTCAAGTGACAATTTGCCAGCCCAGCATATCGCTCATCAAAGAGACCGTTAGGTTATTCTGGAGATTGCTGTCGGTCACAATGAACGGGAATAACAACAGAGATTCTCAGAAACGAGACCCCCATTCCAGTCCGAGACCGACACCTTGTCCGCACTGCATGTCAAGGATGGAAGCAAGGAGTCAAGGGGTTTTGTCAAAGACGGGAGTCCCCCGTGGGGAAGTGGACTGGAAAGTTCCGAATCAATATTGTATCATTGCCTCGCCTCCTTGCGCATCAAATGGCCTGCCCCTGGACAATGTGGACGACATCCTTCTCCGCCCTTTCCCAGGGGCATTCATGCATACTCGGAGAATACTCAGCGGGCAGCAACGAAGGCATCGTGACACTTGCCAAGATAGACGTAGAATGCTAGGTAAGGTGAATTAGTCTCGGATATCAACGACCGGTCAGGGAATAATTACATACCTTCGGCTTCTTGAGCGGCCTTCACGCTCAAGCCATGGAGCTTCTTCACTTTGCCGTCATTACCCACGGTCTGCCGGGAAGCGACGTCACATCCATGGGTTTTGACATGCTTAACAAGCGAAGAACGAGAAGCAAATTGTTTCTGGATTTAGTGATCAATCTCTGATCCACTTTTATAGTCTCAAATTACTTACTCGGTTACAGCACATCAATCCGTCAACGACAACGCGGCAATACCGTTCACCAAACTGGACAATCAATTTTCCATCCTATATTCGTCTGAATATTAGTGAATTGTTTCAAGACTATTCCAAAACTAAATAAGATTAAAACGTACTTTATCCTTTTTAAAGGCAGGAAGACCTTCCCATCTTTGACCATCACTTCCTCGTTGGTAGCGTTGAAAAGCCTTTGACAATTCGTACGTAGGTGCCATAGTAAATGGATCAATATTGAATTAGTTTTGAATTAGTTTCGAATTAGTCCTGAACCAGTCCTGAACTGGTCTTATAAAAATAGGGTTTAAATTAATTGAGAAAGTTTAAAATTAAATTAGGAGGTAAGCTATAATTTATACTACTTAGAGCTACCTATTGTTTTAGGTTAATTAGTACTAGTCTTATAGTATAAAACCATATTAGATTAGTGCGCGTGTGATAGTTGGATGATGCCTTCCGATCGAGTGCATCCTTAGCGTTAGGCTCCGTATTGTTCTATTGGCTGCATCTTTCAATTGGATCCACTTCCCTTCCAAAGGTGAGTGGTGTGACCGACCACGCCAATGACAGAAAAGCTGGGACCTTTTTGCTGATCGCCCATGCCCGAAATGCTCCCAGCTTTCTGTTATTTAGCAGTGACGACCCAAGGGAGGCCTAATCTGACCATTGAACCGAAAGCAAAGCAAGACAACAGGCTGGACTGAACCAAACCAAAGCAGGCAATAACCGAGGCAAGCCGAGCTAGCTTCCACTCCAAAGTCCAAACTGATGCCAGTCAGTCCCAGGGTCTTCTAGAAGTCCCTTGGTGCCGTCCCCTCTTGCCGTGATCCTCTTTGGGCACTTGGGTGGACGTGGTCCTATCGCTCGCTAGCTACGGAGATACACATTCGGATTTATGATTCACGGATATGCACACTGCACTAACACACTTTCAATATCGGTTGAACCCTTTGGTTTTGGGGTCTCCACGTTTTACCGAGGGATATCTCGTCAGTCCAGTCAGTTGCTAACTTGCTCACTCGCTACTCGTTAGAGGCTCGGCTCGTCTCGCTCCACGTCGTCTCGTCGCTCTCAAGGGTGCTCCATCGTGATGATGAGCCAATCGCAACCTCCACTCATCTCGGGAAGGGGGACATCAAGGGACCAAGCAGCTAAGACGTTACCCTAGAGTGGCTTAGCAGAGTCTTGGTTACACAAAGACGGGAAGGGGTGGAAGAGAAGGGAAAGGGGAAAGAAAGGCCAAGACAGAGACAGAGAGAAGAGTGCGGAGCAAATCAGATGGCTTGTTCGGCGCACTTGAGCCGAGGAAATTTGGCCAAGTTGAAATGTCACTGCATGGTTTTGCCAAGTCTACGCCAGTGATGCCAACGGAGAGAGTGTGGGTAGTTCTTTGCCAAGTGCCCAGCAGCAGCTTTTGTGGAGGGTGTGAATGCCTTCAAATCACAAAATTCGTGGGTCCCTCGAGCCCGAGGCCCCCTGACCCAGCTAGGGTAGTTAGGTAGCTTCGATGGGCCTGGTGGTAGCTATGTTAACGATACACGAAGGAAATCGTCCGTTTCTTCTTCTTCATCTTCCCTGGAAACCCTGACAATGACAATGACACCCTTCGAGATGCTTTGCTTTGCCGTCCGTGCCCTGACATCGTGTGCTCCGAGGCTTGTGGTTAAAGTTGGGGGTTTTGTGGGGGGCTTCCTCTAGTATCAAAATTGGCTGGACGGCAGTTACGTCTTCCGTAACTTCACCGTAGGGTCCTCAACGTCTGGGGTACCAGGAAGGTTCCATTTGACAACCTTGCCTTTCTTCATCTCGTCCGACTGATAATGGAGCATCTTCGGCAACCTAGCCCAAAGGAGACTTTTCATGCTGGTCATGGTCGGACTTAGCGTGGAGTTGAAGGAATTTTGGAGTTGAAGCTAAAAGATAGTCTAGTGGCTCGGTGGATATGGCTCGGTTTGCGATCCCCCAGCGAAAGACCCCAAAGTGACCTTTTTCGTGCTAATACGAAGATGGAATGTTTACCCATTTTTTACACCAGCTTTGGGTGGAGATAGCAAGCGAGAGGGACGTGATGAAGAGAAAATGCTACCGTGATGAAGTGTGCTGAGATGAAGTTGCTGCAGATTCATCAGAGTGACCGGCTACGGTAACCATTCGTCTGTCTCTTCATCAAAGCTCTCCTCATCTTCATAGTCGGGCAATTCTGGGTCCTTTTCGTCTTTCTTCACTTCTTCAGGCTTGCGGCGTCCAGCTCCTTTCGTTCTTGCTCCTGAATGTCCGCGAAGAACGCTTTGACGTTCCATGCTTGCCTCCAAGGATTTCACCCGTCTCATCAGAGCAGTAAACTCAGCTCGCGACGGTAGGTCAGGCAGGTAGGGATCGCCTCCAGATAGTAGAGTTTCCACTGCAGAGCTTTAATTGATGGGCTATGTCAATCGATTGTACCTAACAGATCCGGATGAGGGAAATATAGGATGGATGCGCCACTGTGGTGGCAGGCGAACTTACTTGGGCACCATTCCAATTTTAACAAGCTGCTGAAGATTGCGATACGCAGCGCATGTAGCTTTAAGCGTTTTCATCGCTCTCTCAGACGCAACCGTTCCGCTACGCTCAGCCTTCCAAGCCTGAAAAGCTTGGAGGACTAACGCAGGGGAAGGATCGCAACGCCTCCTAGTCTTTTTACAAGTCACGCATGTCCGCCGTTCATGTGTGATAATAGCAGGGCCATAACATACACTGTCCTTACCACGCATGGTCTTAACGACACATAGAAAGCAAGGTGGATCGCGGACATGACCCTTTAGTTCGGCCTGTAACAAGGTAAGTTAGCTGCGATGTTGTCTAAGAGTGCGAGGTGCCATAACAAACTTACACCATCGTCGTCGTCGTCGTCGTCGTCAATACCGCCGTCCTCTGTTGGAGCAGGCGAGAGACTCTCGCTTGGTGTGTGTCTCTTGGCTTCGATAACAGCAGCAACAGGAGAGGGACTGTTGCGGTCGGCTGTATCTGCAGCGGGATGAGCTTCATTATATGAACCTTCGCCACCATTCACAACAGAAGGGCCAGCAGGAGTTGTAGGTCTCGGTGTATTGGTATGGGAGTTTGACGGAGATGAATGTGAGGAAACAGCCCGGCCATCAGGCACGGCGATGGGAGCTGGTAGGTCTGCACCGGGCAACTCGGGAACAACGTCTTGACCCTCATTGTCCTCCCCTTTAAGAAGAGGTGAGGCAGAAGAAGAGGAGACTTCTAAGACGACAACATCACGAGGCTCTTTTTTGATGGTTGGCCCAGACACAACACCAAGCGCTGGGTGTACCGGAAACGGGGAGCCCTCATCTTCAGAAGTGGAAGACAGCCAAGGATTTTGTTCAGCCACATCGACCCAAGGCATGATCGGCCGTGTTGGTGTTATATCTCGTAGCAGTTGACATTTTCAGCGACGACGACTCGAGGTTTCACATCTCGCCGACCTTGAGTACAGTTCGCTAGCGTAGAGGTAGGATTCGTGACATGACGTTGACACGACGTTGATAGTGGATTGAGGCTTCCGTGAGGGGAACTTTTGGGGAACTGCACGTTAGCGCATTGTTGCCCTAGGAAGGGCGACCACTTACAAGCATAGCAGCAGGTGCTAATGCACCCTTAACAATACCGGTAGGTACAGCTGGTGACGTCGACGCGACTGGGCAGCATTCAACATCACGAAGTTTTGTCAACAACATCATCGCACGCTGCCACAGCAACACAGTACCGGGATACGAGTTTCATTATGATATCCACCTCCCGCACATCTATCTTATCGTTTCCAACGGTCTTTGACCAACCGACGCCGATCACTCTCTGGATGACCATCAAGAACCAAAAGCCATCAAATCGTTGGATCTGGATGAAACCGCACAGAAGACGGGAAATAACGACTCTCAGACACGGAATTTCCCTACAACATTCAAGCGAACGCAGGGGACGGTGCAACAAAAAGTCCGACGGGAGTCTGTTCACAGTCAATATCACACGCGGGGTAAAATCGAACGGCACTTCCCATCTATACTAACCTCTTGACCCATGGGCCTCCAATTCAGATCCATCCTCCCTCCAGTCTCCAGAGGCCCTTCCCGCCTGCGCTTTGATAATGGATGATCAGGGGTTTAGGTTATCAACCGCGGATAACTCCACGGCAATTTCCGTCCTGTCGCGAACGTTTCGGAAGGGCTGGCTGTGAGGGCCATCTGATGTTTGTTGGAGCTCTGACAGTCAGCACAGACGGGGAACGGCTGCTTTTGCAATCAAAGACGGGAATGGTCGGGTTCAAAGAGTGAAGCTGAGGCCTCCTCCTTCATCCGATGATGAATTTAGAGCGGTGACAAGTCTGACAGACCACCCCGGGACCCCGGGCCCCGGCGGCTCCGGTGATAGCCAGATGCGATCGCCAATCGATAACACGGAAGAGAGACCACATCCGATGACAGCGGAAAGAGGCCTGGCTGACTGACTGACAGCTGAGTGAGACAAACGGACACAAACGACGACGACGACGGACGGCCATCCCGGAAAGACAAGATGACGGCCCGTGACAGACGGGAACCAACAGTCATCGACGGGACGGAGACGGAATTCCGTCAAGGGAGGAATCTCAGTCTCTCACTCTCGGCGTGCAGTGTGGCTTGCTGCTTGGTTCCGCGCCGCGTCCGACCGAAAAAGTGACTAGGTAAGCAATAATCTATCTATCTCTTTTGCTCTTTCTCTTTGTTTGACGGAGAATTCCATGATCTTTCCAATATCAATTAATCCATTTTGGCAGTGGGGAATGCCCGGATTTAAGGAGATAGGTACGGTATTGTGACTTGACTGGTAGGCAAGTTCCGTGTCTCTGCCGTCAGTCACAGTCATCACATGGGTGTTTATGCATGCCTGTGATAGATTCCTGATGGATTTGGAAGGTGACAATGTCATCTCACGGCACATAATTAATTGATCCATTGATTGCGATTGATCATGGTTAATGACGTGACAAGAAGGGTCGATTGGAGGCTCAACTCCCTGAGGTCCGGTGTCCGGGACGGGTGAAGGACCCGATGTCCGATGTTCGATTTCTGGACCTGGTCGGGTCACTCCGTCACTATCCGAACGTCACCTCACTTGTGAACAGAGCGACGAAGGGGAAAACAACCGGGGTCATCAAAAAACTGCGGGGTGCCATGCCACAGGATCGACAACTCTCCCCGCCAGGTCTAAACCCAAGCAGGAAGGATTCTAGAAACCTGCTAGAATCCTGGAAATATTGGGAATTTTCGACGAACAGTGGCACGGTGGGCAGATCTCTCCCCGCCTTGCCAGTCGCCTCCTCCTGTCTGTCACTGTCACTGCCACACCACCAAGTGCGGGGACTCTATCCGAAAGAAAAGAGTGACGAAATAAAGGAACGAACAGCTGTATGACGCCTGATAGGAAACCGGAAGGTCGTCCTTGTTACCAATTGCTTGGCTTATCCGTGAGCTTTCCTAGATGCGCATCAATGCGGGAACTATGGAAAGATGTTCATGGAAAGATGGGATGGAAGGCGAAAAAGAAAACGACAAGGCTTCCATGCATTGATGCCAAGTCCGTGTGCGATCATATGTCATCCGATGTTCGATTGTGGGTTGTCGGGAACTTCCATGATTCCATCATCCCAAGTTTAAGGAAGGGAAGTACTGTACTGACGACGATGTTGTTGACCGAGAATTCGCGAACTCAACAAAAATTGGAAGGAAAAGGAGATATTTTCTCCTCTCGTTTGAATACGAATGCTGATCATTGGCAAAGATGCCATGGCAGACGCAGTCATCTTCACCTTCAGCTGCCGTCTTCCGAGCCTCAAACGCGCCAATATCAACACAACAATTTGCTACGCTGAAGTAAGCCACTTCAGGTTGTATCCGGGAAAGATTTTCCCTTTCATCCCCGAGCCCGCCGCAGCGACATCGGGCGAACATATTACCTCTCTTTACCGTCGCTCAACTTTCTCCTTGAGGCAGGTGGAACAAAGTAGCAAACGTCTTGCCGCAGTCAAACATGAAAAAAGGCGTCGTCGCCCGATGTCGGTTCTAGAATCTAGATGGATCGATGATGATTGATGAGCCAGGCAGGCGGCACAGTCACTGGACCTATTTTTTTGTGTTTTCCCGTCTGACGACGTCCGGGAATTATTTCCCTATTTCCATTTTGATGAGCTCTGATAACTTGAACAGAAGCAGGCATACATCCAATAACGTCGAACATGGTTCGGAGTTCGGACGGCGTGGCATTGTTGTAGCGTGTTGGGCCATGCGCCGCGCGCCAATCGTCCGTCCCTAGTTCCAGATTCCAGATCTCATCAGGTCTATCTAGAAATTTGCGTGTCTGCCTCGTGGCAGATTGATTTCCACCCTTCGGGTACGTTTGCAGTTGGCAGTCAGTCAGCCTGCCAGTCTGCCCACGGCATGTTTGAGTTTCAAAGTTCCAAGTTCTCCGTTTCGACTTCTTCCATTCTTCCGTTGCGTTGAGTTCAGTATTGAAATCAATTCCATGCCATGATGGGCACGGTGATAAATGCAAACAATTCCAGCTGGAAGGCCGTGGACGGGCGGGCAGAACCGGAACACACACAGCTCTTACCTACCTCTAAGGGAGTGCACCCACCGTGTTTGTGACCTAGAGGTACCTAGGTGAAGAGTTGAGGCTGACTCCGGCAGACAAGAACAAGAAAAGAGAACAAAGAAATCACCCGTTAAACACTTTCATATTGCTTCCATCTCGTACGATACTTACCGGTCGCCTCCTTCAATCACCTCACCTTACTTTACTTTACTGCAGTACTATAGTGTATATGCGTGCATCGCTGCGGTGATACACTTTTCCCCCCCTTCTTTCTTCCCCTCCACTCCCAAACCGCCTTTCATGATTCTTAAGTGTATCACAGTGATACACTAACACGAGTTACACTGCAGACAGAACAAGGAGACAAGCACATCAAACGGAACAACATCAACCAGTCATTGCGTGGGACAAGGACAAATTCGTTGCACACAGCACACCTGGTATCACGCCCATCTAGGTTGTGTGGTGTGCAATGTGTGCAATTGTGTGCCGTCTATGCCCGTGCAACGAGTGACAACGCTTCTTCTTCTTCTTCAAGCGATGTTGCGGATCTCCCGCTGTGTAACCCTCCTGCCCTCTCTTCTTTGCCCCCTCCACTCCTCTTTTCTCCTGAATGATGACACGACGGCAGGCACGGGAAGGGAGGTGGGAGGAGAGAAACGTAAGATGGTGGAAATGGGGAATGATTCTAGAAGACTGTCGCTTGCCGTTGCTGGCGTAACATCGATGGTAATTGGTTGTACGATTTGAAGATTGGTAAAAGCAAGGCAATTTAGATTTCCGTTCGATTTTTGCCTTCTATGTGGTTTGTTTTTATTGATGGACCTACCTATAGCTGTTCGTTGTATAAAAGTGCCGGGTCTGGTCCGGGTGGAAAGGCGAGCAAGCAAGTGTTACGCTGTCGTGTTAGTGTCCGGTTGTTAGTGGTACCTAGGTAGCGTAGGCGAAGTAATAACTGCCAGGCATGTTTCTTAATTGCCAAACATGGCCACGGACAGGCTTGACAGGGCCGAGACAAAGAATGAATGAACAACCGAAATCTCGCGAGGCGACTGTCAAGGCGAGAGATCATACTGACACCGAGCCATGCTCACTGGCTCACTAGACCTGGCTGGACCTAGAACTGCAGAAACAGATCTCATCTTTCTCACCACCTTATCGAGCCAAGTCACAATGATGTTGATCCTGTCCCATTGGCATTGACATTGGCGTTACACGACGTCTACGAAGCAGACGTCTCTCCCAACCATTCGTTTTCTCTTCCATTCCGCTTGATCAATGCGAAATGTGCCTGATCTTGACACAAACCTGTCTTGTCTTGCCAATCCGCCCGTACGCTGTATGTCGTAGATTGTTTTGGTCCATGCCCGGTCAATGGCGGCGCTTACACCGGCAGAACGGGATAGCGGCACGGCCTTCGGGAGTCGGGACTATTTTCTTTGACATGGACGTTAACGTAAGACGTAAAATTCGCCTCCCCATTTCGTATTTCTTTGCCGATATCGTTGTCAGTCCAGTCACAAAGCCAAATCCAGCTATCTATATGACAGCGATGGAAAAAGTTTTCTTGCAAGCGCCAACAAGAGAAAAATTCTGCTGTTGTAGACAGATTCCTTGACAGATTGTGGCTTGATTTTTTCTGGTCTTCTCGGACGTAGCGAACTTCAGCTCCGTTCAGCTGAGAACGAACCGAACCAGTCTCGTAAGCGCTTGGCACAGTTGGCAGTGCTTCTAGAAGGTTGAGTTTTATAGCGCTGTAGCAGCACCGTCCGTCGTAAGCGAAGTCGCGAAGCCCGCCGCCGCGGCTCGCAGGAGGGGTGACGGACTGTGATCGGAGTTTTTGTTCGTGTTTACCTTGGAAAATTTTTCCTCTTTGACTCTTTTTTTTCTTTCTTATCTTTCAACCATGTTGGCGATCGGTGGTCAGTTACATCCGGCTATGCTACCCCTTTACCAAGAGCTGCTAAGTTGTTAGTGTAGAGATGCCAAGAATGGAGTGAGGAACTTGTGTCTCGTTTTCGTTGTTTTCTCCGTTCATGGTGTGGATTTGATTCCATT
The DNA here is from genome assembly GCA_009806015.1 of Neurospora sp. CHS-2018b. Lineage (NCBI taxonomy): Eukaryota > Fungi > Ascomycota > Sordariomycetes > Sordariales > Sordariaceae > Neurospora > Neurospora sp. CHS-2018b. Next base: position 84,237 of record RAOV01000030.1, read on the forward strand.
CCCAACGTAACTGTGTCCGTTCCTGTCCACTTTGGAGTTGGCCTATGATTTTAAAGTTTGGCGAATAAAGCGGTGCGGTGTGACTATGTGTTTTAGTCCTTTGAGTCTCACCAAGCGGTGTGACTATGTGATTAGGAACGGACACATCTGAGCAGCAGCACAGAGAGGGCACAACATAACTCCGGCCATGGACATATGTATACACTATCTCTCGGCTGACGGCTCAATGGAGTGGGAATGTGGAAAAAGGCTACCGGAGGACGGGACGAGTTGATTGCCTCTTTCATGCAAGGCTCTCCGAATACTGAGGACTACGGGGGTGTACACGTGCAGTTATTCGACTCCCTATTGGAGGCCCAGGTTTAGGGAAAGAAAGAGAGTTAAACTGGCCGACTGCCGACGCCGACGGGAGCGCGCGGTTACCACAGAAAAGGAAACTTTGTTTTAGCCTCCTACCTGCCGTACGGTATGAATTTTGTGTAGCGGCTATTGTAGTGGAGGTGTACAACGACAGCATGGACAGGCCAGACAAAAAAGGAGAGACTGTTCAGTTTGGGCAGGCTCCAAACTCTCGGTGAGAACCGGACGCTTTGTTGAAGCTTGTCAGGGTTGGTCAGGCTGGGCAAGGCTGGGCTGAATAGCCGATATCCGATATCTGAATGATCAATTGATTTGACAGAATGTTGCCGCCGCGCGCGGAAACCAAGAAAACATGGTTTGTGCCGAATAGCACCGCATGGTTTTGTTGCCGTGATAAGCCTTGTGAAAGCGACGACGACGAGCCGTCAGCCGAGGACACGATTCATGTTATCGACCCATGGCCGTGGAGTTCAGTCCCTTGGCTTTGGTTCGTTGGAGGAGACGAGAGGAAGAGAGCAAACCGTGGTCCGTGACGAAACCAACTCGTCTGATGTCGGTCCATGTGGTCCATGCTATGGACTCAAGGGAAGGGATGTGGGCTGTGGAGAATAGAGTTTTGGCGGCCGCCTGGCCTAGCGCCGAAAAAGATTGAAGATCGGAGGAATCATGAGGTTTCGAATGTTGGCATGACGTGCAAGAAAGTTGGCTGATGTGGTCCCTTTCTTCGTCGAAGCCCTGGAGCGATCATCGTTCCCGCGACAGGCGAACCGGGCAAAACCCTGAGATCTCGGCCAGCTCGGGCAGGAGTTCATCAGGGTTCTCCTCTCATCATCTGGCTCGTGAACCTCGATCATCGAACGCGGGCCGCCATTCGCTTTGACCATTCGTCAATGCGTCTCAACGGTGAGTATCCTGGACGATGTCGAGATTGACTTTTGACTTTGTGTCTGTAACGAAACACGAGGACAAAGTGATCTTTTTAGTTTGACATTCGTCGGGTATTAGGTAAACACCACGGAGGATAACCGAGAAATGCACGATCATTTCCATTCTACCGGCCTCGAGCCGATGGATGGATGGGGTGTTTCGGTCTGATATTGAAGTCCGTTATGGATGGTGCCAAGACCAGCCGAGTCGAGGCTGAGGCACCACAAAACCCATCAACATCAGCAAGTGGAGATGGGCAGTGGACACATTCGACACAGCGAGGAGCAAAAACCGATCTTCATACAGTTTTCCTTTTTTTTTGGCTGGCTGGCTGCTACCCCTCGCCGTAGCCGTTGCCTTGTCTTCAGGTTGTTCAGCCCGCCGATTCGGCGTCGTCCAGCTGTTCATGGGGCGGATATGACTGGAGCCTTTTGGAGCCGTTTGGGGGATGGCGACGGGAGACGAAAGACCGGGCATCGGAGATATGGATTTCACGGATTTCACAGCCAGATTGAACGGCGACCAAAAGCCTCGCCTTGGGAATGGCGTCTTTTGTTGATATGAGCAAGAGAAATGGAAATTTACAGTTTGTGAGGGTTGGTACTGTATTCGCTGCTCGGACGGGGAATTATCCTCGCCAACCCTCGTGCTAAACAAGGCAGCACACGATCGGAGTTGTGACACCTGGTTTCAATACTCACAACCTGAGGTACATGTGCATATCGCATATCTGCTGTGTGTAAGACCAGGTGACAGTCTTCGGCTCCGGACACCACGGTACAAGTCTCCCCAAATCATCAAGTGGTACGTGGTGGCTGGCGAATGGGGAGACGGACAGAGACGAGGCAACAAGCGTGGCAAGTGGTATTTGGTAGCGACGTAACTCGGATGTTTCCAAAGTGCTTCCAAGGGCCTTCCATCCTACCATCCCGCTCCCATTTGTGGTGTTCTTGCGTTGTATCAAAGGGAGCAGTGGCCAGTGGGAAGAGCAGACATCACGGCCTCTGCATTCACCTTGCAGCAGCACCAGCACCAGCAGAAGCAGCCGGAACACGGTTTGACAGGTGGTGACGAAGGTGGTCTTGTAGCGTCTTGGTCCTGGAGACGGATTGGCAGACGGCGTCGCTTGGCGCGTCTTGTCTTGGAGATTGACAGAGTGATACAGTCGAACCCCCTGAAACTGCATCCTCCACATACTGCATAACCGCCAGTTAGTGCATAGGATTTGGCTGGCAGAATTGTTGCCCAGCTACAACTGCATAAATGCATACTGCATAGGGTTTTCGGACAATTTTTGGTGTGTATGCACTTACAGAACCGGTCCTAATCAGTGAATTTCTTAGCAGAGGGTCGGAATTTAGTGTCTCGGCCTCGAGTTGGCCCCTGGCTGGCTTCCCTTTTGGGCCTAGCTCCAGTCTAGAAACTGCATATATGCCACTTAGTGCATAGAAATCCCAGGTCTGAATTACATGCAGTTTCAGGGGGTTCGACTGTAGTCAATTTGACAAAAGGGAGCGACGGTCGGAACACTGCGGTGAGTGCAAGAGCGACAGAGTGCCAGTGTGACGCCAATCCAATCAGCATCATCTCATCGCAAGTGGAGCGGTTGCGAAGGACGGGACCCCCCATCAATGTGCCAGTGGGGCCGGTGGAGTGGCTCGTTAAGGTTCTCTGATTGGTCCGATGTCGTCTGCTTCATCCCGAAAAGAGAAGGCTTCTAGAAGTCTTCTAGGCCGCAATGCATCTGCCCCACCCTTCCCCGTTCACACTTGACCGCGTGCAGCCAGCCAGCCTGGTGATTGATGCCTTCACTTCTCAGTTCTCACTCACATCCCTCACAACCTCGACGGTGACAATCCAATGCTAACGATACAGTCCCCGCTCCACTAGATTGAGTTTTAGTACGACGCTGGCTAGCGATCAGTCAGAGTGACAAGACCGACAAACGGTTGCCTCGTGGTCAGCAAGTTGGGGAGCTCGCTGGTCTCAAAACGGTCAACCAGTCAGTCAATCAGTCAAGCGAATTCACTAGAAAAATGGGGAATTGCGTGACGGCCGAAGACGGGGTAGACGGTGGAGATGGAGGCAGAGGAGGAGCCGTCCTTATCAGCGACCACTTTCTCCACGAGGACCCCAGACCCAGTCCCAGAGAGACGATTCTGCAATCATTCATTCAGATGTCTCCATGTCCCGCGGCCTCCTGTAGACTTGACTGTTCCAAAAGTCGCCCACCATGACGCCCATTGACGCCTCTTCAACCCGTAAACCCTTCGAGCCGCTTGATCCTTTGCGTTTGACTGGTCGACTCCCTTGACGGGAGGTGGCAGGGCTTTGCAGGGTTTTCGCAGGGGGGTTGCAGACTGACAAGGGCGTGGTCGAAGGGTGGCCGAAGGATGGACTCTGAAGTCTGAACCCACAGGGAATGGTGCGAGAAGCTGGTTTGGCTGGGCAGATATTCCCCCAAGCAGCGAATTGCATGCTGTCACGGCCCCTGTCGTCTCGTCGTGCCGCACCCACATCTTTGAAGAAGCACGTCCAGGGTGCTGGTCACTCACTGGTCACTTGCTGGGACCGTGGGAGCATGGCCTCTTGGCCGACTGCTGGTGGCTCTTGGCTTGCCGACCAGAGGCCAAGAGGCTCCTCCCTTTCTTCTGCATTTCCGTGTCGCTCACTGCAAGAGAGAGCCAAAGAGGCACAAGAGGAAAAAGAGGCACCCTGGAAGGCACCCTGGGCATGATGATCTGGTAGATTCATGAAAGGTCTTGCTTGTCCCTTTCATTCAATCCATCCATTCAATCCAATCTCATTGACCTACCTAACTTCCTGAGATGTCGAAGCCGGATCTGCCAATCTTGCTCAATCCAATCTCGGATTTATCTTTTGTGTTGTAGAAGAAGAGAAAGAGCACTTCTTTGTTTGATGCCAGCAGCCCGTCCTCCACTTTCCGTGCACTGACAGCAGCCGCTAGTGTAAGAAACCACAGAAGGGGAACCGCCCGACGCCGAACGGTCATCCCGCCGCCTCGCACCAAAGCGCTGGGACCTGGCACTTCCCTGGGACCGCCGCTTCTCGGGTGGCCCTTTGTTTGCACACAGCGTGTGGGAGAGAGAACCTTGCTCTGGGAAGCGCCTAGCGAGCGCCCCGTTTTTGCCATCGCGGGAACTTTTGGGTCCTGCGGCTTCCAGCTTCCATTCTTCTGGGACCACCACCCACCAACACGAGACTCGGGTCGTCATTCGTCCCTTGATCAACCACGGTTCCTGGCCCAGCTTTCTTCGGTTTCCCTTTTTGTACAGACCACATCCCACCCTCCTTTTTTAAAAACAGTCTTCAATCCTTTCGCGCGCAACGACCTTACCGGCGAACCGAAACCTTGGCTCTTGTCTTGACGACTGTCACTTGTCTCGCAAAGCCGCATCATCGTCAACACCGTCTCAGTCACTTCACTGGATCGACTCCACCGACCACTCAACAATCCGAGTCACGTTTTCGACCACTGCATTCCATCTGTTCTGTCGCACCTTCCAGTCTTCTGCAACCTGCACCTGCAACTGCACCTTCTGCTGCTGTCCACTAGCAACTACAGCTAACCAACCACCACCGCACTACAACACAACATCAACAACAGCACCTTCCTTTGGTCGCCGCCTCATCCTCGCACTCATTTATTAGTCGTTCGATTCGATCCACCATCTTTCGATATTCTTCCCGATTGCGACACCCGCACTTCCGATTCTAGACGTCATTTGGAAATCAGTTGGATTTCACTTCATTATCAACTTTGTGGGAGGATCATTTGGTCGACGAAATTCATCGACGACAATTATCACCGCTACCGCGCCGACTACCACTACCGTCAACCGACAGGGACAGGGTTATCATCGAGTGTGGGATCTCAGTTTATTGGGCGTCTGTTGTGTTGCCTAGCATCTCGTGTTGTTGGCTTAAACATACAGACGTAAGAGACAGACAGGTTTACGATCCTGCTGCCTCCGCACTCAACCTCTTGAACCCAGTCGCAGATTAATCTGACGATCTGGTCCGGTACCCGGTTACCCGCAGCTTCTACGTGACTTCTAGCCCACAGCGGTGCCAGTGTCCCAGCAAGGTCCCAGCAGTCCGGCCACTCTCACGTCCTACGGCGGCACGCCTTGTCTCCAGAACGAGTTGACGACTTCGAGACCTGCCGCTTCCCGATCTGTCCTGCCGCAATTGGCTTACTAGGCCGGCAACGGAGCCAAAAGGTTACGTGCATTGTACGGGTGTCGGGCAACCGCGCACTCCAAAACATTGCCCTTCTGCCACTCCCTGCACCTAGGCAAGCGGCCTGTATATAACGGTCTTCTTCGGTCGTCAAGTCACTTCCGACCGAATGGAGTGAGGACGCTTCCCGGTATCTGGTCCTTTTCTGGCTGCACAAGAGCTCCAAGTTGCTCTGCAAGTCCAACCATCCACCAAGTCTTATAGATTCTCGGCGCTCCGTGTTGGGAAGGATGCCACAAGCGCGGCTACGAACCTTGAGCCTCAGCCCATCGCGCAGGAAATCAGCGCGATTCACTCCCTCCCGCGCCTCCTCCGACTACGACGACTCCGACACCGATTCCACCATGGCCCAATCCAGACCTACCTCCATGGCGATACCGCCACCCTCATTGCGAGACATTCTGTCCAACACCGCGCCCCCACCATATACCTTTGGCGCCTTCCTCGCCTTCCTGTCTCACAACCATTGTCTCGAGACGCTCGAGTTCACCCTCGGCGCTGACCAGTATCGGAAGGCGTATGACGAGATCATGCTCGGGAGATGCCGTCCCACACATGACGGCCTCCATCAGCTCCGACTTCTATGGGAGAAGCTCATGAATGCTTATATCCGGCCCAACAGCAGCCACGAGGTCAACCTTCCGGCTCACGTCCGCGACCGGCTTATGCAGCTCTCTTGCGCTGAGCAACCGCCGTGCCCCTCGGAGCTCGACCAAGCAGTGGCTTACACCTATGATCTCATGGATGGTTCGGTACTCGGACCTTTCTTGGAGTCACTAGCACCTAGCCCTTCGCCTTCTCCTGCGCCTACTCAGCCTACTCATTCTCACTCACACTCGCATTCTCACTCCCACTCTCACTCTCACTCGCATTCCCGATCGTACTGGAACAACCTGGTACACGACCCCAGACGCACACATGGTGGAGCCTCACCTCCTCCTCACCATGATGGCCCGCACTCGAACCGATCATCAAAGGCCAGCGGCCTTCTTCCTCTGCACACCTTCGGGTGGCAGAGCGAGACCTCCAGCCGATCGGCTTCCTCATCAACTGTGGCCGACTCACCTATCGACGGCTTCACTGATGACAGCAGCTCAGGATATCCTTCTGGCAACGAGCCCATGACGCCACCCACCACACCGCCTAGCTCAGACTGGACCTTTGGCACCTCCCCCAGCGGTATCTCCAGGGCCATGCACACCAGCGGCTGGAAGAAGATGGGCGCAAAGCTTGGTTTGGGAAAGAAGAGCCGCAGCAAGCGCTCTCAGACCACTAGCGTCCCTTCCGCTGGATATGGGTACGAAATTGGTTTGCCTGATGCCAGACAGAGCACCAGCAACCCCTTATAGGGGTTACAGGTCATGCCAGCTCTTGATGGAGCCCCCTCTTCCCCCTGCCTCTATCCTACCACCTCGGGCGAGTCCGACAAGTCGATGGAGGATGTAGCAGATGTCCAGTTGGATTTCCCTCTTCTGGGCCAATGGGAAGAGTCCACCCCCGGTCAGCATATTCCGTCGCCAATGGCCGGTAATGACAACGCAGTTCAAGATGCTGGCCACGAGGGGAGGCTTCACAAGGATGGCATGGCCGCAAAAGGCTATACGCCATATACCAAGACGACGCCTGAAGGCGTCGCAAGGCGATTTAATCGCCCCAGAGTTAGAAGGGCAGCTTCGAGCAACCCCAGAGTCACCGGTGACAACTCGGCTACCAACAAGCCCGCTACCAGCAGCCCGCTCCGCACTGTCTCGGCCTCGAACCTCCGCTCCAAGTTCCTCGCTGTTGATCACTCTCAGGATCAGTATCTCAAGCCTCCCACCGTGGATCCTTATGGCTGGGAAGCTGCCTACAGCGGCGAGAAGCTGGAAGTCGATGACGAGCAGATCTGCCTGGAGAACTTTGGATTCGACGAAGCTGCTCTTGCCAAGCTGACCTACCGTAGTGCTGGCGGAGAGCGTCGCAATCTATTCCACCGCATGTTCGCCCATGCTCCGAGGGCAGAGGGTGCTGCCACGGCAACCACCACTCTTGCGCTCAAGGCCTAAAAAAAGCACCTCTCGCTTTAAAACCCAATTTCCTACTTGTCTGTTTTCGGTCTGTGTTTTCAACAATATACCCCTCTATCGTTTGGCTTTTTGCGTTTTCTTTTTTCCTAGCGTCTTTACTACATACAATAGACTTGGTGTGTGGAGGAACTTTGCTCACGCAAAGGATTTCGGAAATGAAAGCACATTCATGGGAGATGCCGCAAACGGGATGACGATGAACATGACTTATACACTCAAACATACGTCGACGGCTTTTTGCTTTTTTCTTGTTTTACAAACTTTTTCTACCCTCTATTATAGCACAAATGGTTAATAGGGGGAAAGGGGTGTTAAAGGGGAGCAGAGCAAAGCATTTTCGGCGGCGGGATGGATCGGATTCGGATCGGATCGGTGGTCATTCATGGTGGCCGGGTTCACAGGCGCGCGCTTTAGGCAGGCGGCTTCATTATCATACATAACTTTCGTTCATGTCCTTATGTCTTATCTTTTTGAAAGTGTAACTGTACTCTTATGATATGAACGAAAGGTGGGGGTTAAAACCGGTGGGCGGTTGGTTGGCAGGCGGACCAGGAGGATAGGCGTTTGTTTTACAGGGGAAGCCATTCGTACAATGGCTGAATACAAATGAATTAGTTGAGCATCAAGATTCAACATACATTTTACGCTACCTCACTTTATTGTTCCATGCTTTTGATTGCTGTGATTGTCTTTGTCAAAGTCAAGATTCTACTGATTGCGAGAGGAGTTCTGGCGGGCAGTTGCAGGAATGAAACAACATAGAGGTATGCATCGCTCCTTCCTCATCCACGACGTCCAAAGTATTGGCACTTCCCATTTTTAAGGAACAGTGAGTGGCATTTCCTCAACATGTTCCTTCCCACTCTATGACACTCGCCAACAAGCAATCAAAGCAAATCCCCCATGACAGCCCCACATCATCATGAGACCCCTCCCAGCTCAGACAAGCAAGCAAAACCTCGAGGTGACACCATCGCCGCTCGGGCCCGGCAAGTCTCCGGCGCGGAGTCCGGCACAACGTGTCCTGGTATGGTCCAGGTTCGGGTACTGCTCCCTAGTACCTACCTTGAGGCTACCTGAGCAAACACGCCCCCAATCCCATGTTGACGCCGCCGGCTCCGTGCTGATGGGATTTACTAGGTAGGGGGTGGTCAAAGACAGGACAAGCAAACAAACATTTGGTCATCGGCGACGCCATATGTACTATATGTGTTGCATGTTGTATGGGTTTATATGTGCCGTTCCGTGTCGGCGATTCCGTTCCAGGGGTCATCAAGGGTCGGGTGAGCAAACTCGGGTACTGCTTCCTCCTCCTTATCTAGGCCATCGGAAGACGAGGAAGACGAGGACGACAGGGACGACAGGGAAGAGAAGGAAGATAAACTAAACAAAAGGATTAAGGATAGAGAAAGGCAAGGCAGATGGGGGAAGCCAAGGGGAGACAAGGACGAAAGAAAAGAATGTTTGGCACGTGTTTGTGCCTGGGAAAATGGGAAAGGGCAGACAATCACAAAGCCGCTTACGTGGGTTCACTATAAAGAGGGGCCATAAATAGTATCATATCATGAGGACAATTTGTCCGTTGCTATACATATACGTGTATACGGCGTGACCCGTGAAACCGGGCGGGTGTCAAGGTTCAAACTCCCTGCTCGACATCGACCTCGGCTCCGGGTCCGATCCCGGGTCCGATGGAAGTTAACTACGGTATATGAGAAGACAAATTGGACCATCGGGTGCAGCATCCGAGGACATGGGTACCTATTCTCTGGCCCGACCAGACGGAATGCGTACCCGTTGTTGTCTATGGGTAAGAGACATTTTACACCCAGCCAGGGCAGGGGAGTAAGTGGGCAAAGACCAGACAGAATATATGGGGGCAAACGAAACAGTCACGAGATTTACTATATCTATCGTATACCGAAGAAGCAAGGTGTCCGACTGGATCATCTCAGCAGATGAACGTACCCGTTCGGAAGGCTGAAGGGAAAGTGGGAGTGACCTAGTCATCGCAGCCGTTACCTAGTGGCAACTCGTAACTCAAGTCACCTAAAGGCTCCCAGAAAAGATGTGCCAGCGAAAACATAACTCGAGGATTTCAGCAATATCTAGGTACCTCGACCCAGGAAGTGGAAGTCAAGGAACTCATCTCTTCTGTCTCCTTCTCATCAGGCCAACAAACCTCCCCTCTATCTCCCCCTTCCCAAAAGACAACCTCAAAGCTCATTCTAAAAAGATAATGTAGACAAGCCTGTAAAGGTCCCCTTCCACAGTCTAGTTTCGGCACAAAACGAGAACTCCCTCTTGGGTAAAGTTATCACTCGCCCTAACTCACATCGATGCCACTGTGAGTCAGGCGGCAGAAATTAAACAATATCGCATTTTCTTAGTTCCCTTGGTTTTCTTTTAAGGGAGTGTTCATTCTAGGATGTCCTGGTCATGCTAGATGGGAGGAAAGACTCGGAAAGAAGGCCGTCACTATGTCGTTTTGTGTGAACAGTGAAAGATGGCTGTTTAACCAACTGCTAATCAAGGATGATTTCTTAGAGGCATGGATAGCGTCAGAGCTCATCGGTATGTTAAAAAGCAAAAACTACCTCCAGTTTGATAGTTGTGCGAGCACTCTTGATCACAAAGTGATCACGTTGACTATTACTTCTGTAGTAGGCAAGTCTTCACTCTATCACCCACCGAGAACAGTAATCACTGTTGATATATCCTGTCCGGGTGAAACCAAGATGGACTGACTATCTGTTTGATAACGCTGGAGTGATGACGAAGACTCGGCGTTGTCGTTTCTACCTATGTAGTGTCTGATGGCCTGGTGAAACATGTTAACAAACAAAAGGATCTTGTTGACCATCACTTCTCTAGCAGGTAGACGGTCATCATCACACGCTTGAGAACAGAAGCACTTTTAATCCATCCCATACCAATCTAGAATACAGTCCCCAGTAACCCTATGAACAAATGCGAACCATAAAACCCCATTATGTACCGGTATGCCTATCTATATACCATCAGCCATGCCATGACATGCAATTCATACCATTTCCACGAATCAACTTGACAACTGACAACTACTATACTACAACTAGGTGGTAACCCAAACTCCGCAAACATACCACACTATGACTATACTATACAATCCACCACCACCCCTCCCAGCCCATCCCATCTTACTTAAACAGCAACCTTCACCCTCCCCCCCTCCTGCTGCTCATCAACAACCACCTTCCTAACCCTCGCCTCCTCCGTGCCCCCCCTCCCCCCACCCGCCACCTCAAACCCAATCCCCCTCCTCCCCTTCTTTCTCGCCGCCTTCCCTCCCGCATCGCCATACTGCTCATCAAACTTGCGAATAGCCTTCAAGCTCTCCATATCCTCGCTGATACTCGCACTAATCTCTCGCATGCCCTTCTCAAAGTGTTTCCTCGTCAACACCCTCTTCTCCGGGAACTCGTAAGCGGGGCCCTCCGGATGCGCAGCATCATGCGCTTCTTTGGCTCTGCACTCCTCCCTTACTGCCTCCATGGCGGCTGAGACGCACAAGTTCTTCAGATCGGAGCCGGAGTAGAGATCGGTTTCCTTAGCGAGGACGTCCAGATCTACGTCGGGGGCTAACTGTTCCTCGCGGAGCATCACCCTAATGATCTTGGCGCGCTCGGCGACTAAAGGCAGGTCGACGAGGATTTTCCGGGGAAGACGACGGAGCACGGCCTCGTCGAGATCAAAGGGCCGGTTGGTGGCTACCATGATGAAGGCGCGCATGTCGGACAGGCCGTCCCACTCGCGCAGGAACTGCGTGATGGTCTCGCGGTGGGCGGTGCGGCCGGGGTTGTTGTGGCGGGCTCCCAAGAGGGCGTCGGCCTCGTCGAGGAAGATCACCATGGGCGAGAGCTTGCGGGCTAAAGAGAAGAGCGCGCGCACGTTCTTCTCGGATTGGCCGAGCCACATGTCGTTGATGGAGGCCGCCGAGACTTCGAGCATGTTGGCGCCGGATTCTTTGGCGACGGCTTTGGCGAGGAGGGTCTTTCCCGTTCCGGGGGGGCCGTAGAGCAGGCAGCCGGGGATGCGCTCGGTTTTGAGCACGCCGTAGGCGAAGGCGTCGGGGCGTTGGAGGGAGAGGGAGGTCAGGCCGATGAGGGACTCTTTGGTCTCGGCGGGGACGATGATGTCGTCGAAGGTGGTGTGGATGTCCTTGGCGTTTACGAGACCGGCCAGAAGCTTCTTCTCGTGCTGGTCGTAGTCCTTGTTGTCGCCGGTGTTTTGGCTTTGGTTGGACCATGATGAAGAAAAGCCCGAGGTGGGTGAGTCGCCGCCGTCCTGCATGTGTTGGTCAAACATGTTGCTCGCGCCACCCTTCTGACGGAAGAGTGGGGAGAAGTAAGGAGGACGGATGCCGGAGTAGATGCCCTTCCAGTGGTTGTCGCGGTCGCTCATGAAGGCGAGAGCGTACTTGAGGTGGCCGAGACCGTACTTCTTGGGAGGCGGTGACCGGCTGCCCAGCAAGAGGGAGGTTAACCGGTACACCCATTGGACGTCAAACACATGTTTCGACAAAGTCTGGAACAGATCGGTGTATCTTTCGTCTACAAGGACCTGGTCATCTTGGAACTTGATCTGCGCATCAAAGTCAATGGCAGCTGGGGTGAGCAGCCTTGCTTCCAGCATGCTCTTGATGTTGTTGATGTTGTCGTAGAGGTTATCCTTCCTGTCCATCCACTCGGTAGAGGGGGAAGCATGGAAGGGAATGATGTGATGGCCCTCACGGCCGAGCTCGACCAGATGATTGCGCCAGTGTTGCGACTTGTCCATGTCACTAGATGAAGAACCTACCAGCACAATCTTCTTTCCGTCCTGCGCCGCCTCCTCGAAATGCCAGTCATCGACAATGTCTCGTAACCTGGTGATCAAACTTTCTTGCAGTTCACTGATTTCTACATAGTCGTGCAGATGGATGATCAGGTCACGCTTCTCATAATTACCAGTCTGAGCAAACCGCTTGGCATCAGCCGCCCTAACGATCGCCTTGAGCGTATTCTGTATCTTCAGTCCTTCCCATCGTGGGTCGACAGAGCGTGTGCTTCCAAAATCCTTGCCGGAGCTAAGGAGGGACCGCAACTTGGACGGCATTGACACATGCAGGACGCCCATATCACCATCCGAGTCAGCATCGTCCCGGTTGGCAAGCCTTCCGTTCATCTCAGAAGCGGCATATCCCAACATGGAAACCGAGCCCCGGACGTTATGGATGTTCTGCTGTAGCTGTGTTCCAAGAAGTCTGGCCAAGCTGAACGCATCCAGGTGTATTACGTCCGCCTTGAGATCGGTGGCAATGTCGTCAATGACATGGTTGGCGACACTGCGACCCCTGCGGTTCACCACCGAGAGCACCGTCGTGAGCCGGTGAAAGTCAGGCGGCTTACTTCCATGCGCCACATCCGCCACCAGCTCGGCACGTATAGCGGCCAAAAGCTCCATGCAGACAGGATACTCGGGATCCGGCCTGCTGGCCAGAGGGCTGCCGTGTAGCGCACCAGAGCCAGGCTGGGCCTCGCATCGCAGGTTGGCCAGCCATCGTTGAGCCTCTCCGGAGAGCGGCTTATCCGACCACCACAACAACCGAACAATATCATCCTCCCTGGAAGAGTGGTGCTTGCGCAACAACTCGATATGCTCCGGGTTCGCGCCCGTCTGGTGGACGATAGCCAGCGCCTGGAGGAACGCCGTGTTGTGTGCCGCATGCGCCTTCTTGAGCAACTGGCTAGACGACTCGGGCAGTTGCTCGAACGCAGCTTCGCGCTCCTCCTCGGGCAGCCTGACCAGCTCGTCCAGCATGCTTGTCCACGACTTGACGTCCTCCTCTGTCACCTGGACCTTGTCGAACTTCTTCTCCAGCAGCTCCAGGACGGCTTCGCGGTCGATGTCTTCGAGCGGGAAGAGCAGGGTCTGGGGTGCGCCGATGGGTCGCGCCTCGTAGAGCGACACGTTGTGATCGATGAACCATGGGTCGAGCTTCACCCAGGGCGTGCTCGGGGTGCTGCTGGCTTGCGGGGCGACGTTGTTCTCGAGGTTGACGGCGCTCATCTTTCCAGGCCGTTGGCGCCCCCGTGTTCCCTTGAGCGTGAGCGCTTCCTTGTAGGCATCGGCGGCCGCTCTTGACTCTTCTGCATTCTTCTTGTCTTCCTCTTGGCCAGACGAAGTGGTAGTCGTGGTAGAAGCGGGCTTGTCATGTGTTTTGTTTACGTCTTCGGTCGCGGTACTACTCGGCTTCTTATCGTCGACAGGGTTCGTGTTCGAGTCGGGATCGTTTTTGAGGGAGGCCGCAGAGGTGCGGAAGCCTCTTACGGACTGACGGCTGCTGGCATGGTGGCGACGGGATAGGGAGCTGGAGCTAGTAGTGCCGGAAGCGTAACCGGCAACGGCGCGGGGCAGTCGGCGACAACATGAGGTTTGCGCCGACAGCAGGGCTCGGGCCCCGGCAACAGGCATTATCAATTGGGGTGATTGGCGACTCTCATAGGTGTAAATGTGTGTCGAGATGCGTGTTGCAGTTGACCGGCAGCCGTTCGCTATGTGTGCTTGGGGGTATAATACATGTGATTGCGTCAGTGGGTGAGGTTGACGGAGCTTGGGCAGATGCTCGTGGATGGTGCAGTGGGATGGTGAATCGCTGATTGCGGTTACGCGATGCAATGGAGCTTCGGGCTTCTGGAGCGAACTGTCCAGTGGAGGATTGATTTCCACGCCTGTTATCCGTTGCCGGCCGGCAAAACGTCCCGTTAGTAAGCCACTGTCCCACTGAAGCATCCCTGGCAACCGCCTGTCATCCGTGCTCTTTGATAGAGAGAAGAAAGCAACAACACCATGCACATATCACGACTTTGGACAGCATGGTTTTCGGATACGGAGATAGGACTGTTGATTTATGATTCTTCTATTACTTTTGCACTATCCAAGAGTCGCTTTCAATGCCGACGTATCTGTCTTCTCCATTGCTCAATCCATTGCATAAACAGTCCATGCGGATACCTAATCTCTAAGAACCGTCATAACAACCTCAACGCCCTTTGCCCGGCCTAGACTAAAACATGAACATCTTATCTTCCCACAATCTCCCCCTATCCCTCCGGCAACCGAGTGTATCATCAGAGCCCTCACCCAGCTTCCATTCACCAAGCCGGGCATACAGATCCCACAGAAGCTCCTCTCTGTCCCTAACTGTGTAGCCCGTCCCCTGGCTTCTAGCAGGAGTGGCACCAGCAGTAGACTGCGTGCTTGATGATAAAAGTTGCTGCTGCTGCCCAGGGACTCTCGCGGGACCACCGGCGGCGGCAGTAAACCGTGTAGTGACCCGACCATCAGATATCATCCAGTTGTTCGACATATCTTTGACGATAGCGGTAACCTGCCCCTGCACTCGCGGGTTAACCCTCGCCTGCTGGGAGGAAGATGTGGGAGGTAGTTCTCTCAGAAGGGACTCGACTCGAATGAATCCGTCCTGGTTTTCCACAAGGGGGCGTTCTTCCAGACCAGCCATTCGCCCCTCTGGCTCCCGGAAGATAAACTGTCGGATACATTCCCTCGCCGCATCAAACAACTTCGACACAACCTCCACCATGTCCACCAACGCCTTTACCTCCTCCTCCCTTTGTCTCTGTGGTTCCTTCTTCTTGTTTCCAAGAGTAATCACCGCCGGAATGATACTCGGCTGCAAAGCAACACACAACCCCACCAACTGATTCAACAGCGCCAAATCCCTTCTCTGCACCTCCTCCCTCCCCCTCCCTCTCTTCCTCCACATCTCCTCACACCACCACACCACGCTCCTCAACACCTCAACAACATGCACCTCCACATCCTCCCCCCTCAACTCCCTCGGCACGCAACTCCTCGTCAACACCCCGACCACCGCGCCCGCATAACACTCCAACAACAACACCGACCCAAACTCGCCCTCTCCTCGATCCTGCTCGTCCACCCTGCCCGCAACCTGCACAACAACAGGCAGCATGACCTCCAACATGAACGTCATGAACTCCTTGACCCCTGTCACTTGAGCATCTCCCAACGCCCGCTCCAAGATCCCTCTCTCCTCTTTCAGTCCATCGTTAGCCAGCGCCACCTTGAAGTTGTTGAACAAGTACCAAAACAGCTGCGACGCCGCGGGTGCTTCCTTCTCCGACAGGCGGACGCCGTAGGCCATTATCCCGGCCGTGTGCAGCTGCGGATCTTGCAAGGGAGGAGAGTAGGATTCGGAGGGGGTGAGGAAGAAGGAGTCGACGAGGACGATGCCGACGCCGTGCGATTTGATGAAGGAGATGAGAGAGTGGGTGAAGGCCATGTATTCTTTGTGTTCTTCTGTAGAGGCTGCTGTGGGGTCTGAGGAAAGGGCGAGGGAGCGAAGGAGGGAGAGGTCTTTTTCGATCTTGGTCATGGCTAGTAGGAGGGTTTGGGAGAATTCTTCTCTTTGGCGGCGGACGGACTGGGCTGATGATGCTGTGGATGGGGCCGATGGGGTTGCACCGGCTGCTCCTTCGCCTCCGCGAAGAGCCTTGCGCATGTAGTGAATCGTGCGGAAGAAGAGGTCTAGATGGATGTTGTAGTCTGGCGTCATGCCGGCTGAGACGTCTGCCCCCACAAGAAAAGGGAGGCCGCGCTGCTGGAGGACTTCGGCGAGGTAGGTCTCGTAGCCGAGGAAGCGCATGGGCTTGATGATGGACTGGACCCAGAGGGAGAGGATGTTTGTTTCAATGTCTTTGAAGTCGAAGACGTTCTTCTTGACGAGAGTGGCGATGAAGAGGGGGAGCCATCTCCTCTCTGGACCAGTCATATTCTTGGGGATGTCAGGGAAGAGCCCGTACTTGCCGGGCTGGAAATAGGGCAATACCTGGGTGACCCGTTCCTGGATGAACCGGGCAGCTAGTTTGGCAGCCAGCGTTACCGTCTTTTCGGTACATGCGACCTGCTCGGTTTGCTTGCCGAAGGTTGTCAGTGCTTTCAGTGGTAAGGCAAGTAATTCCCTGGCCATCCAGAAGAACTCTTTGGTGAGCTTCTCGCGAAGCAGCAAAATGGCATCCTCCAACTGACCCGGGTCGATATCCGCAGTGGACTCATTGCTAGAGTACTGCTCCTCAGAAGACTTTTCAATCCAGCCCAGGAAGTGCTCATGAGTATCGAGAGCCACATGGAGGATACCCCAGTCGAAGCCCGGAGAGCCGAAGTGCAGGGTAGTGCACATCTTTTGCAGCTGAGTGACATTCAGCGTATAGATGGTTGCCTCGAGAGTCTTTGCGTGCTTGAGCACATCAAGAGATGCTCTGGCTGAAGTGTGAAGAATGTCCAGGGCCGTTGCTTTATTTTTTGTAATCAGCTCGTCCCGCCATGCTACATCAATGCTCCGCATATTCTCTGCAGACAGCGCCCTAAACTGCTGCTCGATATCGGATTCTGCGGACATGTACTGGTCCAAGATCTGGTTGAACACGTTGTTCCTCCATGTGGTGAATGGTCTGAACGCAACGCTACCCTCGCCATTGGACACGACGAGGCGAGCGAGCTGACTCCATGCTCGGATGTTGATCAAGCAAGCCTCCTTGTGAGCATTGCTGGGAGTGATCAGTCGCTCTATCAGGTCAACGCGTGGCCTAAGACCCGGCGGGGCGGCCCAGAACAGGGTGCAGAGGAGATCATGATGGTTCCTCAAGGCCGCAAGGTCACGTTCATGTATTGTGTCCTCTTTGAGGTACTGTCGGTCATGGTTGGGAAGTGTCCTTGCCACAAGGTTCCGGATATCCTTTGTCCGCCCCAGTTGCTTAAGGTGTTGAATGGTCAGAGCCAACAGTTTGATGAAGATGTGGAAGCAACGGTCTTCCGGTTCAATCGCCAGAGAAGGGCCATTAGCGAGCTCTTCCAGAAAGCGAGGAGACTTGTAGACCTGTTCGTTCCTGAGATGGCAGAGATTTTGCGAGCCGAAAAAGTCGAAGATGGTACCGATGATTCCAGTACACCTGCGCCAACCCCAGTGTTGGACGAGGAAGTAGCAGCGGCCGATCAAAGCCCGGCAGTACTCGTTGAAGCTGGGGGATTGGCGTTGGTTGGACTTGTACAGCTCGAACACGCGCTTCATAAGCTTCTGAGGGAGTGTCCAGCCCTCCAAGGGAACGGTGTTTCTCAACCCTGGAAGCAGGATACCCATGTTGTCAATCTCGCCCAGAGGCAACAAGGTAAACATGTCTTGCCAAAGGCGCTCGAACACCTGAGCATCCAACCCGGACACGACATCAGGCGTTAGCATGACCGAGTGAACAACATCCCAGAACGTACTCCGCGGAATACCGGCACTCTCCAAGATATGCATTAGAACGACCCAGCACATGGCGAGCACCTGATTCGGCCGAATACCGCGTTCTCGAAATGAAGGACGCTGTAGCTCGCCATAGAGAGTCCTAACATCCTCAAGCCCACAACTTAGCGCCCCGGTGATAGCCACCTTGGAAAGCTTGGTAAGAAGCCCTTCAAGCTTCATGCATTGTATGGGATCATCGCCGGACGACTGTGCCATCAGGTATACCGGGAGCATCGCCAGGCACAAGCGAATAGCTATATCCAGATACGTCTTTTTGGTTTGCTCACGCAAAGGCCGCCAGTCAAGCGCCTCGAACCGGCCAACGAAGTTTGCCATGACTTCCAACCACCTTGACACAAATGGTTTTTGGCCGATGTCATCCTGAACCCGAAGTGCATCAAGAACATACTCCAGAACAAAATTAGCTGCATCGGTGGCTTGTCGACCTGCGAATTCCGTATCATCCTTACTTCCGGCTTCAAGCTGCTCCGCCACCCAGTCGACCAGAATGCCAAGCTCTGACGAGACTTGGTCATCCCACACGCCCCAGTTAAGTGACTGTCCTTGGAAGAGGAAAGACACAGTTGGCCTTGGTCGACGAATCCTCTCCGAGAACCCGGGCTCGACTGCCTTCTTGAGAAAGCCGCGTCCAATGATGGTGCTCTCATGGAAGAACGTACCATGATCAAGGGGGAAGACTTCAAAGTGGTGGGTGTATTGAGTACCATATGGCCCCAACCCACTGAGTTTGTCGACGTCTTTTTGCTTGGCCTGCTCCTCAACCACGGCAAAGGCAGCTGGCAAAGGATCGTCTGCTCGAGTGTACTGCGGGGCTTCAACATCGACATGCTGAGGCGCTCGTCTCTTGCGATAACGGGATTTGTCGTTTGCATCCTTGGGCCTCGGAGCGATTGGTGCCACATCGGTGACAGAATCGTCCTGCCCTTCCAAAATAAACGGTTCCGGCGATGTTCCTCTGCCAACGTCAAGAACAGGCTCCAAGCGATCAAGGCTCGGTGCGCGCTGAGCTCTTCGGTCTTGCCTGAACAGAGCATCAAGAGATCGCTTCTTGTTCTTAAGCCGTTTCTGCGGATCCTCAGATATGCTCGTCTCTAACTGCGCTTGTCGTATGGCCGGGCCGCGTTCATGGATTGTAGTTCGTGACGGTTGCCTGGACATTGACCTTGGCCCATCGGGATTGTTTGCCACGGGTTTCCTCGCGCTAGCTTTCTTGACAACCAGCTTTCGTGGAAGAAGTGAAGAAGGCAGCGGTTGCGTGGATGAAGGTTGGTGCTCAACATTGTTCGATACCTCCCCGAGGACTGCTCTAGTAGTCTTCGGCTCAGGTCTCTTCCTTGGAGGCGCCGCAACTCGCGGCCGTGTCTTGCCGGACTTCCAGTCCCGAAGAGTAGAGAGTGCGTCGATGTTATCTTGTCGGTTAGCGAACCTGATAGCCTTCCTGGTGGGACTACTCTTCCCCAAATCCGGCCTCTTCTTGACTGAGCGAGCTGCGATCTTGAGGAACTTTGGAGCATTAGGTTCAATGACATCCAAGATGCTGAGAAGCGGCGGTGTTGCTGCTCTCTTTCTGGAGCTAGGTTTTGCGGATGCACCACCTCTTGGCTTGCGGTAAGATTTCGCTGTGCCCTTAGCCGATGGTAATGCGCCAGACGCACTCTTTGACCTAGAGAATGACTGGGTTATCTTTGGTTGCCGAGTGGCTTTACCACTCTTTTGCTTCTTTGCTCCCCGTGACAGACTGGGAGAGCCGGCCCTCTTCCTTCGCCCAGCTAACATAGCATCGATGGAGTCCTCCTCGATCATGAAGCCGTCTTCGTCATCATCCAAGGTTATGACCTGACGAATCGACCGTGTAGGGCTAGATCGACTAACAGCCGGTGCCCTATTTTGTGCTTGAGTTGCTTCTTCTTCCGATTCATCGGCCAGGTCAAACGGGAACTGGGTGGCAGACAGTCTTTTTGGGGACGTTTGTTTTGGAAGAGCAACACCTTTTCGATTGAGTCGATCTATTGGGGGTTCATGATCCTTTTTGGCATTGTGGCGAGCAGCGGGCCCATCTTTCTTCTGGTCCAGTCGCAGCCATGATGCCGGCAGCACACCACGAATTTTCCGGCTAGTCTCGCGAATTACATCCGACTCACTGTCTGAGTGATGTGACCGAGACAAAGACTCCAAGTCACTCTCTTCCTCAGCAGGACTGTCGCTATCGTCTCTGATAAAGATGGGGGATCCGACTGGTTCTTCAAGTGGTCCAGCGGGCTGCACTGGTTCTGTACGAGAGGTCGAAGGGGATCTTGCCAGCCTCCAAAGCTCCGGCCGCTGCGTAAGCCCCAGATCCTGCGAAGGCTCGACAGGCGCCCGTGGCGTAGTCGGAGACGGGGACAGTTCCCATACGGACGCAGGCGGTATCCTGAAACGTCCAATTGGAGAAGCAGTTAGCGGAGTATTAGATACAGTCCTCTGTTTTTTGCGCTTCGCTGACAGAAGATTCGAGCTTTGTCGCTTTAGGAGTCTTTTGTGTGCCTCTGATGGTCTGGATTGAAGACGGTCCAAATCAGGGAATTCTTCCACATCGGACAGGGCCGTAATATCCGTCTGGTTACCGCTGTTTAACACGCTACTAGCACATAGATGGCGGGCAGGGGACGACGTCTTTGGCGGCGAAGGCGATAGTGCTAACTCGTCATCATCATCCCAAAGGATTGGCCCGCTCTCTTTTGTGACCTGTGTAGGTTCGCCACGAGTTGTCTCTTGACTCTCTTCATCGAGGAAATCTTGTTCTTGAGAGTCCTCTTCATGGGCCTTTCTTTTACGTTGAGAATCTTCCAAAACCACCTTGATAGGTTTGATGCCATGAGACTTCATCACTTTTGCGTACCGAACATTTTCCAGGAGATATGGATGTTGTTGGATAGGCTTCCGCGGGCGGAGAGAACGTCGTCCGGTCGTCTGTTTGTCATCTTCTTGATCACCCAGCGCAGATCCATCACTTCGGGGCTGATCAGATGTAGCTTGCGACACTTCGCGTGGTCTGGGTGTAATTGTACCGTCCGAGGAGGGTGACGAAGGGATTGTAGCATTGGCAGTCCTGGCTGGGCTCTTCGGTACATCTTCCTTCAAGTATGCTTCCCTCCCTGGTATCGTCTGTGGTATCCTAACCTCCAGAACCGGCAAATCGGAGTTTTTCGCATCTTGGGATTGAGATAAAGAGGATAGTGACCAGATGTCGCTTTTCGCAGGAGACAACGGGGAGTCTTCCGAGTCATCGGGCTTTTCGCTTGGTACGGGGCTCGCATTGCGCGGAAGTTCGTTCACGGGTTGAGGAGCTGGAGGTGGTTTGGCCGAGCTTCGTGTAATTGGGGAGCTTGGAATATCCCATATGTCGTCCACGGCCGGCTTTGGCTTCTCCGAGTGTTGAGGCTCCTCCTGGGGCGCTTTCAGGATGTCGACATCTTCGGTCGCAGGGCTTCTTGTTCCTTCTTCTGGCGGAGTATCCTGTCCCTTCGCATCACTTCCAACATGATTGACAACCGCGCTTTCGGGAAGCTTGACACTTTGCGATTCGGGCTCGGTAATAATTTGGTCCAAGTTGTCAATATCGATATCATCGTCGTCGAAGCTGCTGTCGTCGTCCTCGTCCGAACCCGGCACTTCGCCCAATTCCCTCCAGTTTTTCATGACGTTTGCTGTTCATGTCGTCGGGGACATTCTTTTGCCCTTCGTATCTCGTTCGCAGGGTAACTCGGTATGGGCCCTTGACAAATGTAGGAGGCGAATGGCTGGTCGTCCAGGCAGGCAACGTGCTTTCAAGGTTGAGACGCGTCCACAAACACTGGGAGACGCGCCGTGGAAGAGAATGTGGTCTGTGCGCTAGCTGTGTTTAATGATTTTCAATTGCCCACGCGTCATTGCTTGCATGCACTGGACCGGGGTTAAACAGACAGTGCACATGGCACCCGGCCGGCGGGATGGAGCTGCAGTGTGCTACCGTTGTTGCCGTTACAGGGACGGACCCAACGAAACGCTGAAGCTTTGCAAGGGGCCCGGCGTTCTCGAACTGTTGAAGGTTCAGATCGAATTTCGAGTTTGATATTCACATCCGATCAAATAAGGTTTCGGTCCGTTGCCGTCATCAACAAAGTCATTAAAGCCAACAACAACAAGTCAAGATGCTCAGCGGCAAGAAAATCATCACCATTGGTTTGGTAGTAACCTTTGGTATCGTAAATGGTCCGGCCTCTTTG
The DNA here is from genome assembly GCA_009806015.1 of Neurospora sp. CHS-2018b. Taxonomy (NCBI): domain Eukaryota; kingdom Fungi; phylum Ascomycota; class Sordariomycetes; order Sordariales; family Sordariaceae; genus Neurospora; species Neurospora sp. CHS-2018b. The sequence continues at coordinate 106,469 of RAOV01000030.1, forward strand.
ATTGGATGTGCTTGTGCTTAGAAGGATGAGGTCTGACATCTCTGCAGGATACTATACGTTTGCCCCCAGTCTCCGGGAGGAGAAGGAGAAGCGTGAAGGCCTAAACCTCGGGTGAGAAGATGAGCTTTAGAACATTGAGGTGTTATTAAGACTGGGTAGACTAACATGACAATAGTCCGCCGGCTAAGCCCTCTCCATATGAGATCAAGAAGCAAGAGTCGGAGAAAAGGGAATGAGATAGGATGCTAGCATGGAGTAGAGTAACAACTACCGTGACCATACAATCGACCAAGGCATGAGGTATAGGAAATGTTGGTGCATGGTCGTCCACCTTCTTGTTTACTCAGAACTCATGACTGCAGTTCGTTTGAGAAGAAGCATCCAAGGCTTCATTTCCGTTCTGCCGAGTCTGAAGGCGGTCTTTATAAGTTGACTGTGCTCATTGCGAATAACATAAGATAACTCCTGGCAGGTTTGAGCAGATTCGAGCAGATTCGAGCAGATCTGTGAAGTAGCTTCAAGCACAGTAAAGAGCAAAGCGCAGCTTGGTGTGCTTCAGGGTTTGAGATTTCTGGGACCTGACATAAGCAATCTCTCTGCAGGGCTTCGATGTGTTTAAAGACCCTGTCGTGTCTCCCACTCCAGAAAAGCAAACAACCTGAATGAGCTTTGTGAGACATTGACGATGTTGAGTGCAGCGTCACATCTGGCATGTGAGTTCCGTTTCTCAGTTGCTCTTCAGTTGCCAGAATCGTCATCATCCAAAAGTCAACAACAGCCCAAGGACAAAACGTCCATGGTGTGGAAACCGAGGCGGTTCGTGCCAGCTGTCAAGAGTGTGAGATTGCAGGTGCGGGGCTCCGTTTCTGAGCGCCAGACACGCAAAAGCTGCCCGTCCACCACTTGCCAGGCAGCCCTGGACAGCCCTGCCGTGAATTGGCTCCGGGAAGATACGGGGCCCCAAGCTACTGTGACGGTCTCATAGCGCTTTGGTTTGGGGGTGTTTTCACTGGCGGGCACTGCATTCAGAGTGAGGAAAGTGGGCATCAGGCCATCCCCATTCCTCGAGTTCCGAGCTGAGGCCGCATCCCGTTTCGCCTACGAATCCCGTTCGCCCAAAAAAAAGCTCGTCCTTGCATGACTTCACTCCTCGCACAAAATCACCGTCGACGAACGAGCTCCAGGCCTCCGACTACGCACGCGGGCGACTCAATTGGACCCATCTCCAATCCCGACTTCGAACCCTCGACTTCCTAATCTCTGTCAACCGACAAACCGCCGTCACCATGCTTCGCACTCCTACCGTCTCGGCCCTCGTGCGCAACGTCGCCGTTCGCGCCGCTAAGCCCACCATCGCCGTCCGCGCCGCTTCCACCACCGCCATCTCCAACCCCACGCTCGCCAACATTGAGAAGAGATGGGAGCAGATGCCCATGCAGGAGCAGGCTGAGCTCTGGATGGCTCTCCGCGACCGCATGAAGGAGAACTGGGCCGAGCTTACCCTCCAGGAGAAGAAGGCTGGTAAGTGAGAAGGTTGAAGGTTGGCGAAATGCCGGGTGGAGCTCGACCGTCCAAGCTCCGAGCTAGTTGCATCACCAACGCCCGCCCCGAAAGCTCCCCCGTCACCCTCACTCTGCGACAACCCCGAGCTTCAAACAAGCTTCACGAGCTCCAGAACAGCTTTGGGATCGTTGGTCGGAAATGGATTTTGCCGGTTTAAAGGTTATCGGTTGATTGATGGGTTGGTGGGGAAGCTGGGATGAAGCCGAGGAAATAATGGTTGCGCTACATTGGAGGTGAAGAGGAGGGAAGCTCCGACGACAAGCAACATCATTACCACCATCAAGGTCGTCTCAAGAGACACGCAGGCCCAGACCACAGAAAGACTGACATGCACTCTCTCCCAACGCAGCCTACTACATCGCCTTCGGTCCCCACGGCCCCCGCGCTCTCCCCCCTCCCGGCGAGCAAAAGAGGGTCCTCGCCTACACTGTCGCCGGTGTCTTCCTCTCTTTCGTCATCTTCGCTACCATGCGCTCCTTCGCCAAGCCCGCTCCTTCCACCATGACCAAGGAGTGGCAGGAGGCTACCAACGAGTTCCTCAAGGTGCGTCGGCTCGTATCGGCTCTTTGTAGGAAAACAGATCAACTAACGCATATATCTCTACCAACAACAGGCCCAGAAGTCCGACCCCCTTACCGGTCTCACCTCCGAGGGCTACAACGGCAAGGGCCACGTTCAGTCTCCCTCTGCCAACGCATAAATTTCCCATACTTTTATTTGTGCTTAGGGGTAGAATCATCCCTCGTTCTCTCGGATATCGGCCATGTTAAACGAGTCTGGGAGGATCGGGGGAAAGGACAGTGGTGGCATTGGAATGCTTTGGGGCGCTTAACACTTGGGTTGGTGTGTAAATACTGTACAGCTGACAATGCATTATCATATCCTTTAGCCGGCACGTTCGTTTTGTTGTCCGGTTGAAATGGGGAGTATTGGGTTTGGAAGGATTTGGAAACCCAACAGAGCAGGGAGCTGAGGGGAATAGCTGGATTAAGGCAGTGAGACATATGCTCCCGAATATCTACATTGGTGAGCACCTGAAACGGGGTATTATAGAGAAGTAGCATTCTTACACGAGAGGGGAAGCTTCCGGGATTCTGGTGAGCCCGCAGCATTTAATGATGCCATTTCTTTATCCCCCTGCTCTGAGCTTCCATTGGAAGTGACACTGTTTGTTTGTTTGTTTACTTTTTCATGGCAGAAAAGGGGTAAGCTACCCCGGCCTGCTCCCAGCACCCACCCGTATCTCTGTAGTCTGTACTTCTGATAAGAGTCAGAATCACTTACGTCTATGCCTTCGGACGGACATGTCATAGTCCTGCCTCGTCCGGACGCTCATGCCTGCTGTGGCAGTCGTGGCCAACCATCCTCCAAACATGGACTGTGTTGTATTTATTTCAGACCGCGGGGCTGAATTCCTCTCCCGAACTCTCCCTCTGGCAAGCATCAAGTTAAGACTGACTTCCAAATTCTTTGCGTTGTTCTTTTACGTGCTTTCTGTCCCTTATTTTCTGTCATGGACATTATGATATTCACATGCTTTTGGATGTGTCCGATGCGTTCCACAACAGCCGGTCTTGTAATTAGAATACATCCATCTATATGCTGGACATTATACCTCAGAACGGCACGTCCATCCTCACTCCAACCACGAAATTGTTCAGCTTTTTTGGCTGCCCCTCAAGCGCTACAAGATAACAACACCCGCTGCTCCGCTGTTGGCGACGATGACAAAGACACACCTCCAGCTCCTGTCGAGGTGCTTCATCAAGGGAAGACTCTACTCCTCCGAGACGCCGAGAGTCATTATGAGTATAACCAGTTTGCGTGGCATCGATATGGGCATCCCGTGAACTCAACCTCACGATCGTCGATCCGAGCAAAACATATGATCAATTGCATGATCCAACCCATCACCGTCTGAACGACCGTCATCGCCGTGGAGTTTGAGTTCTCAAGGTCGACCCAAACAACCTCCGACGTTCATCTTGCCCGGTTTCAGGTTGCGTCCAGTCTGCGGTGGGTTTCCCCCACAATTCAAGTCCAGCCATGCAACGGGACCCCGCAACATCATTGTGCGCGGGTGTTATGCATGAGCATGAAGCCGGCCATGAACAATAAATAATGGAATTCCCTTCGCGATCAGCTGAACGTCAACGACTTCACAAAGTCCGTAGCAAGACTCCATCAAGATACCCAATTTTTCAAAGAGGTAAAGCCCAACTTCAGCCCAAGATGGATACCGAAATGGAGCTTTAAAGAGTCTCATGATGGAAAATCACAATTTGAGGGTCGTTCTAGAATCTCAACATGGTCGTGAAATGCACAGTGGAAGATACTCCGAGCAACCTGGAAGCTCGTAACGACGTCTTGGGAGGGCCGGGAGGAGCCGCATAAATTGTAGAGGTGGGGTCAAGTCGGTGTCATCTTTTCAACAGCAGCAAAGCGAGCTCCCGTCGGGCAGCAGCAGCAGCAGCAGCAGCAGCAGCAGCAGCAGCTGATGGTGATGATGACAGGAGAGATGAGGAACCTCGAGCTTCTCTCGATCTTCTGCCCTCTTCTCATCTTATCGCCGTCCTTTCTAACATTAATCTTCGAGCTGTGTAAGCTCATGTACCATTGGCGGAAAATAAAGGCTGACTGTGTGAATTTTGCCGATGGTATCATTCGACATCGAGGAGAGGACGCGGGATACGGGATTAGGAAAAGAGCCGAAGCTGACGGGAGGCTCCTCTTGAAGAAGTCTAGATTGCTCCCCGTTGCCCGCTAGGCTCTGAGAGGCAAAGCCGGGGAAGTGACTAAAAAGGAGGGGGCGTGGTGCAGTTGGAAGCTCTGAATGGAAAGGGGTCCGAAACTCGGCGGGTGCCAGACCGGCGGGGCCATGAACAAGAGGAAGCGGGCGGGTAAGGTCAGGCCAGGGAGGTGTAGCTCTAGCTTCAGGGGATGAAATAAATTCTACGAGGCCGCGTGGGGGACGACGCACATTGCCTCCGTGGTAACACAGCGTTAAGTGACAGGCACACACCAATGTTAATGCAGTGATGGCAATTGGTGTTGTCTCAGTGACTGTTTCGCGGGGCAGCTAACAAAATTTACCGGCGGGGAGGGGAGGGGAGACCTTGAACATGGAAGAATCTGAATTGCATCCCGAACGGGCTACTCTCCAGTCACATTTTTATTTTCCACGAATTTCTCGACACTTTTCTCTGACATGGGTTCATGCCCATCACCCCTCATTTGGAGAGCAGCAGCCGCGTCAATCATCAATGTGAGAAGACAGAAAAAAAAAGAAGCTTGGCTCACTGTCAGTCAAAGGTACAGCGTTCCATCCGAAGACCGAGAAGAGAATAGAAATATCAAAATGGCTGCCTCTCTCTCCTCCCGTTTTCACCAGTCCCGCTCTTTTGTCGGTTCATGAGATTCCATCTCTTTCGGCATCATCCCATTTCTCTATTCAAAAGTTCATCCAGTCTTACACAGCCCCTCCCTACCTACGAGTGTCAACCGCCAAAAGAGATTCCGAATATCCGTACCTCCTGCAGTTGCTCAGAGACAGATACAACACTCCAGAAGCTTAACAAAGCAACCAGTTCGCCAACAACCAGTTTGGGGCAACAACTTAACAAGGCTCTTCGCTGTCAAGACAGACATCGCTCTTTGGGTTAACGCGAGCTTCTAGAGTCTATGACAACACCCTTTACAGGTTGGTAATCTCTCTTCTCTTGGAGCAAGACTCTTTGCAACACATGTTCCATGCGGAGGACTGGACTGCCCAACAAGAAACCTGAAGTGCACATCGCCAGCGGTGTAATCGTCGGTGTGTCTCCACGCCCCCGCGTGTACCTGACCTGCCTGTCTGTCCGCTGACCAGTCCAGTGGCCAGACGAGCAGCGAGGGGGAACTAACAGAGTAGAGATCTCCGACTCATCTCCAGCAACATTGGGCCTAATTGCGTAGTGCCCATCGCGATCGGCCAGAGCCAAGACAAAACACGTCCGACTCGTTCTTGTGTCAAACCAGGAGAGCCGGGTTAACATCTTGCCCCTCGATCCTTGTTTTTTTGAACTCAAAATAAATACCAAGACTGACCTCTTGTGTTTGAAGCCTCGACACTTCGTGACAACTTCAACAACCGCCAATACTCTGGTTGCGTCATTGGTGGATCCCCCTGTCTCGACAACACCACCGTCGCATTCTCCCTCCTACTAGTCTGCCGCCTACCCGTTCGACTACTTCGCGCCCCTCGACATAACTTTTTTTCTTTTCTTTGACTCTTCCTCTTGAACACCTACAACATTTTTATACTATATTCTTAATTTACCACGCAAAATGTCGAGGTTATTGCGAGCAAAGAAGCTGGTCGCCCCGGCCCTCGTGGCAGGTGTCGCTGGTGGCTCCCTCTACTACATGTATAAGCCCCGAAACATCCCCGGTTACGAAGGCCCCGTTGTCCCTCCCCCCATCTTCGGCGCCGACGGCACCTTCAAGCTCCCCCGCTTCCCCCAGGTCAAATCCCGCGACCAGCAGATCGCCGACCTAAAAAAGAGCAACTCGGGAAACAAGGACGACGAATATGATGTGCTTGTTATCGGAGCTGGCGCAACCGGTGCCGGCGTGGCTCTCGACGCCGCAACCCGCGGTCTCAAGGTCGCCATTGTCGAGCGAGACGACTTCAGTTCCGGAACAAGCAGCAAGAGCACCAAGCTGGTACACGGTGGTGTGCGTTATCTCGAAAAGGCTGTCTGGAACTTGGATTACGCCCAGTATGAGCTTGTCAAGGAGGCCCTCAAGGAGCGCAAGTACTTCTTGAAGACAGCTCCCCATCTGAGCTCGTGGCTACCAATCATGCTGCCACTCGACCAGTGGTGGAAGGTTCCTTACTACTGGGCGGGCACCAAGTTCTACGATTTCCTGGCTGGTTCCGAGGGCATCGAGAGCTCGTACTTTTTGACCAAGAGCAAGGCCATTGATGCCTTCCCTATGCTCAATCAGACCGATCTCGTTGGCGCCCTCGTCTACTACGATGGTGCTCACAACGACTCTCGCATGAACGTCTCGATCGGTATGACTGCTGCCCTCTACGGTGCTACTGTTGTGAACCACATGGAGGTCACTGGCCTTCGGAAGGGCGAGAATGGAAAGCTCTGCGGTGCTACCCTCAAGGACGTGATCCCCGAGAGAGACGGCAGCGAGGCGACTCCCTTCAACATCAAGGCCAAGTGCATCATCAACTGCACCGGTCCCTTCACAGACAGCATCCGTAAGATGGACGACCAGGACTGCAAGGAGATTGTCGCTCCCGCTTCCGGTGTTCACGTTATCCTCCCCGGTTACTACAGCCCCGGCAAGATGGGACTGATCGACCCCTCCACCTCCGACGGCAGAGTCATCTTCTTCCTCCCCTGGCAAGGAAACACCATCGCCGGCACCACCGACGAGCCCGCGACCGTTACCAAGAACCCTATTCCCGATGAGAAGTCCATCCAATGGATTCTCAACGAGATCAGCCACTACCTCTCCCCCGACATCAACGTCCGCCGCGGCGACGTCCTGGCCGCCTGGTCCGGTCTCCGCCCTCTCGTCAGGGACCCCAAGGCCAAGAACACCGAGTCCCTCGTCCGCAACCACCTGATCGACATCTCCCCCTCCGGCCTCATCACCTGCGCCGGCGGAAAGTGGACCACCTACCGCCAGATGGCCGAGGAGTGCGTCGACGCGGCCGTCAAGGAGTTCAACCTGCCCGTCAAGCCCATCGCCAACCCTCCCCTGGTCAGCGGCACCGAGCACGTGGAAGACGAGGCCGTCCTCGACGGCACCTGCCAGACCCACCGTGTCCGCCTGATCGGCGCCCACGGCTTCAGCCGCACCTTGTTCATCCACCTGATCCAGCACTTTGGCGTCGAGACCGAGGTCGCCAAGCACCTGACCGAGAGCTACGGCGACCGCGCCTGGACCGTCGCTTCGCTCTGCAAGGCCACCGACAAGCGCTTCCCCGCCAAGGGCGTGCGCATCGCGGAGCTCTACCCCTTTGTCGATGGCGAGATCCGGTACGCGGTCAGGCACGAGTATGCCCAGACGGCTGTGGACGTGCTCGCTCGTCGCACGAGATTGGCGTTCTTGAATGCGCAGGCGGCGCTCGAGGCGTTGCCGCAGGTTATTGATATCATGGCTGATGAGCTCAAGTGGGATGCTAAGAGGAAGGAGGTTGAGTGGAAGGAGAGTAAGTTATCCCCCTTTTTTGTGGACCCCCCACCCCCATCACTACCAGTTCATCCCATCTTTCCCCCAAGTCTTTTCGGTATATAAGCTAACGAATTTCCCCCAACAGCCGTCGCCTTCCTCGAATCAATGGGCCTCCCCCAACCGATGCTCACCACCACCCGCGAACAAGTCGAGAAGGGCAAGCTGGACTGGTCCAACTCGATCGAGTGGAAGATGTACTCGAGGCACGACAAGCCGGTCGATGAGAGGGAGCGCAACGAGCAGGCTGAAATTGCGGCGCGCGCGGGGACTCATCGTTAATGATGAGGCTGTCGCCTGAGTTAAAAGAGGTGGGATTATAAAAGGAACAGTAGAAGAAGGATGACAGGACAGAAGAGAACCTATATTGCATTGGCGATGGAATGGGTTTTGGTTCAGGCAGGCGTTTTTGTTCTAGACTGGACTGGACTGGGTTAGCATGAATGAGGGTCACTGTTAACGTTATTTAGCGTGGTGATGTAGTTTCTTGTATATAGACTTCTTGAATCACTTATTTGAGGCTATGTTGTGATGTTTGATACCTCTTCGCTCTTTCGTTGCTCTAGTAACCTTCTTCGGGATAGCATGGCGTGCTTGATGTTAAGAGTTGCGGTTCAAGTACCATTACAGTCACTGTAAGACCTTCATTATGGTTTTCCACAAAGTTAGACATGGCAAGGAAGAAAGAAAAAAAAATTGGGAAGAAAGAAAGGAAAACGGGAAAAAAGACAAGAAGTTAAGAAAAAATAAAGGGGCAGGACGTTCACCTAAAGAGGAAGACATCAAATGGAAGGTCTTAAGTGTGCTTTAGGTGGATGTTGGCTTGTGGTTTCATTTGAAAGAAGTTTGCACTTCGCTTTTTTTATTCTTCCATTCTCCCATTCGCTTTCCAAAACACCACTCTCTCTTGAAGTCAATAAAAAACCGAAGCTCAGAACACCCAGGTTACCCAAAACCACAACCAAGGGCATCCAAAACACATGCATGAAAACAGCCAAAACTTCTCTCTATAGAAAACAGAACACTTCCTAACTATGGCTACAAGAAACAGCTGATGCTAGCTAAACCTCTTCCTAAGACATAACAGCAACCCCGGCCGGCCCTGCCCCAGCACCGGGACCAGCAGCATTCTGACCCCTCTGGTCCCCAACCCTCCAAGTATGTTCCTGCCTCGTCCCTGGCGGCAGCCATCCCCCATTAGGTTTAGCCATGCTCGCGCCTCTTTGTCTCCCCCCTCCTCCTGTTGACACCGACGAAGGGTTGGGCCCATCATCTTTCTTGTTCGAGCCAATGTCGGCACTACTTGTTGGTTGGACGAGTGAGGGCATATACCCGTACCCGCCTATTTGGGTATTTAGGCTTGAGGGTTGGTACTGGGAAGCTTCGGTGGTGGTTTGTCTGGTGTTCAAGGGCAGAATCGACTCGTCCATTTTGGAACGAGAAAGCGAGCGTGCGCGCTGATCGGCTTTGTTCTTTTCTTGGCTTCTGTCGTAGAGGTAGAGACCGAGGAACGTGAGGGCAATCCCGACGGCTTGGACGTTAGTCGTCGGCGAGCGGAACCAGATGATGGCGATGATGATGACGAAGACGCGCTTAAGCAGGGAGGCGACGCTGTAAGTGACTGGGGAGACCATAGACAGCAAAACGAAGGCGAGGATGTTTTGCCCGAAGTGGAAGGTGCCGTTGAAGATGAATTCCACCGTCAGGCGGCCGTGGTCGAACGAGTTGGGCGTTTTTGTTAAGTCGACCGAGCCATCCCAGAGGAAGTCGCCGATTATGGAGAAGCCTTCGGACCACAGCCAGATCGGGCCGGTCAGGATGAAGGCCATTCCCGACGAGTAGCAGAGCAGGTTGAGCTTGTCGAGCTTCTTGGAGCGGTGGCCGTTGCTGTGTCCGTCTTCTTGCTCGGCGCGTGCGGCTTCGTTGAAGAGTCGTTTGGAGAAGATGTTTTGGGTGACGAAGATGATGGTGGCTATGAGGGCGTAGAGGATGCCGAGGAATTGGCCCTCGCCGAACGAGTGTTTGCCGGAGCAGGCCAGCATAACACCGATTGTAAGGGGTACGAGGGAGTAGTAGGTTGCGCGCGGGTAGCGGATGTCGAAGATTAAGCGGTAGGCGAGCACGGTGAATAAAGGGGATAGACCCTTGATGGTGTGGACGAGCGAGACGGGGATTTTGGAGGTCGCGGACGAGGAGAGGAGGTGGCCGAAGATCTGGAAGGCTGCCAGAGGAAGCGTAGTGACGATGACATCGCGCGAGGGCTTGCGGATTGGGTGTTTGAGCGCGGGCACGGCGGTGCGCAGCTTGGGAAACGTCGAGGCTAGCCAGGAGGCTATGAGGCAGTAGGAACACACGAAGGCGAATTGGATAAGTGTGAGGGTCGCGGGTTTGTCGAAGGTCGTGAGGATCGATTTCGAAGAGGTGTTGGTCAGCGCCGAGGACCAGTACCACATCATACAAAGCCCCTATAGAGAAGAGATGAGGTTAGCTTTGAACATGACAAGAGGGTGAAATGTCCATACTATTAGCTTGTACGATACTGGCGCGCGAAGTGCCTCGGCAATCTCATGGGCATTCTGGCTCATACTCCCCGAGCGCATCCTATGTATCGCATTGCTAATGCTCCTTTGCCTAGAATGACCATGGCCATGGGAGTAGGCATTTACGGGCCCTGGGGAGTCTCTGGGAGCCCACGTCACCCTGCTTTCCCTTCTCGGTCGCCATTGATCCGAGGGCGCATTAGCACCCGCATTTATAGACCGGCCGTTGCCGCTGTTTATTGTTTGTGATGTGTCAAAGTCGGGAAACTTTTCTGTGGTGTCTGGGGCCGCGCTGGTGTCGGCATGGTGTTGTCGGAGGTTTGGGGAAGCTCTCAAGGACGAGCCAGTCGATGCTGTGTATTGCGCCATGGCAACCGTCCAATTGCGCGTTGGCGATGTCTGAAGAGACAGAGGAGGTGGTAGAAGTGGTGGTTCGTCCCAAGGCTCGAAGGGGGGCTGCGATGATGAAAGCCGGCGGGGAGTCGAGTTCCGTTCCTGACTTGGATGTTTCGCGCTGCTGGAGTCTAGCACTGGACGGCGCTGATCATGGCCACGGGCACTTTGGTCTATTGTCTCGAGGACTTGTTGAGATTAACGAGTATGTAGTGTAGTGTACGAGTAGAGTATGGACAGCTATAATGTCAGAATGTACAGAGAATTTGGTGTAACTTGTAACGATATTATGATTATGGCAGATGGTGTTACAAGAGTCCCAGACCAAACTGCACTTTCTGTAACATTTCCCCTTGGTCAGATGCGATCCAGGGCGCTCACTGATAAGAATAGTTCTTGGCGCTCCAATCCCGTCCTGGAATGCTTCCACGGGCAAGAGAACCCCTACGAGCCACCCGGACTAGTGTCAGGGGCCGGGAGTCAGGTCGACCAACTGCTGGGCACTTGGCGGCACTTGCATCATCAACGGTCTAACGGTGCAGCACTGCAGCACTTGCTGCGCCACATTCGGCATCTGTTCAGCCTCAAAGGGCGGACGCTGAAGTCATCACCAGCCACACTGTTCCAGGCCGCCGCCGCTCAGCTGCAGTGCAGTTCTGTTCAGTTGAGAGTCACATTTCTAGATCACGTGCATTCTGGCATTTCAAGGTATTTAGCTGGGGGATCCCCATTAGGATTTCTCCCCTTTTCCTTTTCTAGACTAGCCCCGAATCAACCCCCTTGTCAGGTACCTTGCACGGACCACCACAGCCAAAGCTTCGTGGGCACTGTGCGTTCAACGACCTGACCCACGGGTTTTACTTACCCGCAACACCATAGTTCACAGTGCTTGGAGCTCGAAACTTTTGGAGCACGCGCATTCCACTTCGCGACGCCTTTGCAGCGAGTGTTCTTCGAGGCCGGTCCACTTCTTGCTATCGTCCACTTCGTTGCTACTATCACCACATCCTCGTCACTATCATCTGCCCACTCGAAGACGAACCCAACGAAGGCCTTCGTACATTGACGACCTTAATTTAAGTTTTGGATTCATCAGCAAACCATAACAGCACTTAGACACACACGAGAGCATCCAGCTCTCAATCGCTGGTCAAGATGGCGGCCACCAAGATGACCAAGAACCAAATGCGCCGGGCCAAGAAGAAGGAACAGAAGAAGGCACAGGTTGAGGTACGTGTTAGTAATCATCACCCATCATGTCCGCTGGCTAATATAATACAGGATGGCACCAAGGCTCCCGAGACCGAAACCACGAACGGCGAGGCGACAACAGACGTCAAGGACGAGAGCCCCAAGGAAGAGACGTCCGTAAAGAACGAAACCGCACCATCAGATTCCCAAGTCAAGAAAGAAGATGGCCCCGAGAAGATCGAGGTCGATGGCCCCGTCGATGACCAAGTCGACGTCGAACTTTCTGCTTTCGACGAGGACCCCGCTTTCGCAGCCTACAAGAACATCTTCGAGAAGTTTGGTATGAGCCTGGACGAGGACGATGTGGCGAGGGAAGCAAATGCGGGCAACAAGGGTGAAGTCTTCTTCGACCAAGACGACGAGATTCCCAGCGAAGAGGAGGATGCAGGCAAACTATCCAAGAAGAAGCGCAAGAAGCTGAACAAGCTTTCCATTGCGGAGCTGAAGGCGTTGGTCCAGAACCCAGAGGTTGTCGAATGGCAAGACGTCTCATCATCGGATCCCCGCTTGCTTGTCCAGATCAAAGCTCAGAGGAACATCGTTCCCGTACCAAGCCATTGGTCCCTCAAGCGGGAATATCTTTCCAGCAAACGTGGTATCGAGAAGCCGCCCTTCAAGCTACCAAAGTTCATCGCCGAGACCGGCATTACAGAGATGCGCGATGCCGTCCTCGAGAAGCAAGCAGAGCAGACTCTCAAGCAGAAGCAGCGCGAGCGTGTGCAACCGAAGATGGGCAAGCTCGATATCGACTACCAAAAACTCTACGACGCCTTCTTCCGCCACCAGACAAAACCAGACCTCACCCGATTTGGTGACGTCTATTATGAGGGCAAGGAGTGGGAGGCAGATTATAAGGTATTTCGCGCCGGCGAGGTTAGCGATGCGTTAAGGGAAGCACTAGGCATGCAGCCCGGCTTCCCTCCCCCATGGCTTCTCCAGCAACAGCGTGTCGGTCCTCCTCCATCCTACCCCACCCTCAAAATTCCCGGCCTCAACGCCCCGCTACCGAAGGATGCCTCCTGGGGCTTCCAACCCGGACAGTGGGGCAAGCCCCCTCTGGACGAGTACAACCGTCCCATATACGGCGGAGACATCTTCGGCAGCATGGCCCCCGGTCAACAAGGCGCCGCCGCCCCCTTTCAACAACCCCAATTCCAAGCACCAGCGGCCACTGCTTTGGGTGGCGAGCCCATCGAGCGCACTCTATGGGGTGAGCTCCAGCCTCCCGCGGAAGAATCAGAAGAGGAAGAGTCCGAGGAGGAGGACGAAGACGAGGAGGAGGAAGAGGACCACGACATCCCGCCCGGTGGCACCGAGACCTCCATCAGCCAGTTCGACGCCGGACACCCCTCTGGCTACGCCAGCAGCATGCACCCCGGCGAGGCGCCCGTCGAGACCAACATGGCGGGCGAGTTCGACCTGCGCAAGACGCGGCGCGGCTACGAGACGGAGGAGTCGGCCGCGCCGAGGTCTGCGTACCAGGTGATTCCCGAAAGGCAAGCCCGGGTCGAGGGTTTCTTTGGTTCCGACAAGACGTACGACTTGGCGTCTGGCAGGCCGGGTGGTGGACCTGGACCTGCCGTGCCGGTACTCGGAAGAGATGATGATGATAGTCGCAAGAGGAAAAAGCCCGGTGATGTCGAAGTGGCGCTCGATCCGGATCTGTTGGCGGCGCAGGCTGGGTTGAGTAGGGAGGAGTTGAGGAAGAGGTATGAGGCGGGCAGGAAGGAGGAAGGGCCGGGTGCTCAGTGGGCGAGTAGTTATGATGAGGATTTGAGTGATATGATTGCACAGGAAAGTAGGAAGAGGCAGAGGAGAGAGGAGGAGAGGAGGGAGGAGAGGAAGGGCGGGAGGAGGTAAATGCCCCTTGGATGTTGAAAGAGACGGTCGTAATTTGTAAACACAGTGTTCCAAGTTGGGCGTTGGAGGGTGGTGAATGGTTTCTATAATGAACTGCATAACACAGGGATAAGAGTGGTGTATTGGTTTGGTGGACTGGTACATCTTAGAATGCAAAAATCCTATCCAGCAGCGTTCGTGTCCCTTTTCTTTTCTAAGTAGCCTCTCATCTGTAAAGGTTGACTCTTGTGACTCTAGGCTTCCACGAACGGGATTACTTGCGAGACACTCGATCACAGCTGGGCAAAGCACTCCAGCCGTGACACAAACTTTACTCCCGCTCCAGGTATTTTCCCATCCCATTATTCCAAACTTCATCGAGGTCGTTTAAATCAAGCCGGTTTTGTCCTTCTGATCTTCGCTCCCTGCCGCCCCCACGCAAAACCCTTCACCCCATCCACGTCTTCTTTTCTGTTTCCTCGGGGTTCACTTACCTTGTTCGTTGCTTCCTGTAAGGATACGAACGAAGTAAAACAAGACAGAAATCGTATAATAACGAGACGGGACAAGAACAGGTGAGGAGGATTGTTTTATCTAAGAATGCAAAAACGTCGGTTACCTATGAATACAACCCGAAGAAGCAAAAGACCACGGAAACGAACAAGACGAAAAAAAGGCTTATGTTCCATACCATCACGCCATGGACACTGTGTCGTATCGAGGACCGAGGAGCGATGGGGGAGTTGTTGGAAGCAAGATTTATGTACTGGTCTGTAGGAAGTTTTATATCTTCTTGGCGCTCACCAGAGGCGTGTGTCCTGGATATGATATCACCGGAATACTACCTATGCAGGTACTCTACGAGTAGAAGCTACCAACTAACTGCGTCTGCCCCCCTTCTGCCCCTTTTCTGGGTTTTCTACTTTGTTTTCAATCCTTTCTTAGAAATTATCCTTAACGTCCTGTCCTCACTGCACACATACACCATAAGTCGTCGTTCTTCAACATCACGCCTCCATCCTAAGCTCCCCTCCCCTCCCCCTCCCCCTAATCACGGCAAATATGAGCCTCAAAGGGTCAGGTCTTAAAATGTCTGAGAAAAGAGAAAAAAAAGAAGAAAAAAACAGAACCCYCCCCCCCCCCCCGAGTGAGGAGAGAGCATCATTGTTGTCTAATGTCATCAGCTATTATAACTTTATAGATATGGAGCGAGGCGGACACAGCAGAATAAACGGCCGGGGAAGAAGGTTGAGCTGCAATAGGCTTGAAGAAGTAAGTCTAGATAATGTTGTCAGACCTGTGTATTGGGATTTCCTGTAGACTTCATGTGGAGGAAGGGGGGTTTCCGTTATTCGGGTTTGTAGCAGAGATATATATGACAAGGTGTTGCTGTTACTTAGTTACCTCATCAATCAATCAATCGGCGTGTTGAGACATATTTAGTTTGGACCAGATGCGAGTGTTTTCGGCGTGGGTGGGTGTTGCTCTGTCCCTCGGGGTTTTTCTTTTTTTTCTTTTTTTTTCCCTTTTTCTTTCAACTATGTTTCTCAGTCCCTTCCTTTACACTTCTTTTCTTTCTCTTCTCTCCCCTCCCCCCCCAATTTCTTTCTTGCTTCCTCCCCCCTCTGGGCACTGCTTTCTCCACCGGCATTTGTCTGAAGACAACTAGTTGTAGGTAAACATTTTACCATGTCAGACTTTTTACCTACTCTCCCGAGTCACATATCCCATAATACAGTTCCGCCCATGGAGGCGCAATGTATACCTAGGTATCCTGACTATTCAACCTCGAGGCACGCTAACCATGGTACCTCTACTTACCTCGACTTCAAGACGCATTTACCGAGAGACAGTTAAATTCCAATGTTCTTGCGTGGTAAGTGCTCCCCCGAGGCTGGTCCCGACATGGTCCTTCTGGTTGGAGACGTAGTTACACCCTACAGCTCGGCGAGTCGGAGAGGACGGCTGTAGGCAGTGTACAGGTACAGTAGTTGAACTTGGACTACTGGACATCGAGGACTTAAGCTTCTGATTTTAGGCTATCAGCTGCAAAACTTTGTCTGACTGGAATACCTAGCGGGGGTTAATATGTAGTGATGCTGGTGGCGAAGGGACACATGGAAGCGTTGGGAGGAAGATTCAAGGGGTGCTTTTCTATCTTCCGTTTCAGCTTTGAACTTGGCGACATAAGATGCAATAGTTTGCTCAGGGGCAGGAAATGCAACTAGGTAGACTGGCGCACACTATGTGATCTATCTTCAGCCTAAGGCTCAGCAAATAATTCGTAGGTCGCCAAAGACCTCTTTCTACACAGTAGCTTGGTGTACTCTACTATGCTCTCTGCTCTTTATCTTCAATCCTGCCATACTCCAGGCTGTATGCAATATAACAAGCAAAATGCATATCCGGTCCTCCTTCCATCCTTTCTACTTCCTCCTACTTCTGGGTATTTGTCCATCGACCTTGTGGTCCTTTACAGCCTCTTCCCACTTCGACTTCGACTTCGACTTCAGCATCGGGCTGCTGCCACTCCTAATGGCCCACTGCTTCGCACTTAAAGCACTTCCACTTCCTCTTCCTGACTAGTTGAAGCGCCTCTTCCGGGCTCGGGACGCATCGGCTGTGATAGACACGTTGTTTGCAGTGCTGTTTTGGTCTCATGTCAGTACTAGGGCTTCAGACCGAAGAACAACGGAGGAAGATAGACTGACCTTATTACAACAAATCACCATCTCCGGCTGCGGCACCACCTCTCCACACCTCGCACAGCCCCCCGCCGCACTCTTCTTCCTACCACCAGGTTGCTGTTGTTCCTGTACCTCAGACCCTCCCCTCGCCTGCGCATCACCACTGGCACCAGTATAGGCACCAGCACCACCAGCAACCTCAGCAGCAGCCATCACCTTCCTAACCTCATTCAACTCCTTCGTCACCGCCATCACCGTCGCATCATCCACATACCTCCTCGCCAACAACACCGCCATATGCTTACCCAGCTCCTCCGCCCTGCTCCTCTTCTCCAGCAGCCAGACCGCCTTGTCCCTGACAAAGTTGCGAAACTCTCTGGGCAGGTATTGCTCCGAGCACAAGTGTTTCTGCAGGATGTAGGCGTCCCACTGCATCATGTATTCTTTTTCTTGCGGCTCAACGTCGGAAAACTCGCCCAGGGCGTCGGCATGCTTGGTGATCAGCCAGCCTTCGTCCAGGGGCGGGTAGCGGACTTCGGAGCCGGGGGCGAGTTCGACTTTGGAGAGGGGGTCGTAGATGGGTCGGTTGATGTTGTGGGGTATGTAGACGGGCTTCTTTTGGGGTTTGACGAGGGGGCCGCGGCTGCGGGTGGAGGTGGCGGAGAGGGATTTTTCTTTTTGCTGCTGCTGCTGTGGTCCCTTGGTTGGGCTTCGGCCGGCTGGGGGATGAGGCTTTTCGCGGTCGTTGGGATCGGGTAAGAGACGGGATTTTACCCAGGAGTCATCGCCGTCGACGAATTTGGTGAGGTCGAGCGGTTTTACGGGAAGGCCGAGGGAATATAACTTGCTCGGTTCCCAGGGGGATGCGGTGGTCGAGGTGTTTCCAGGGGCTCGTTGGATTGCCACCACGTACATGCGATTCTTCTGCTCAAAGCTGAACTCATATTCGGGGTGGCATGAGAAGTGAGCGCGGAGCTGGCTGATGCGCTCGTGCTCAGCCGTGCATACGATACAGGAGAGCTTGTTACAGGTGACCTGCAACGCCTCCTCGTTTTCAGGCGTTTCAGGCGGCAAAACGTAGGTGACGGTGTGCTCGTCTACTAGAGGATGTTCATCGTCGCCTCTTCGCCGTTTCCGTGGCTCCTTCCCTACGGCTGTGTTCCATAGTTGCCTCACATTGTAGTTGACTTCCGTCCTGTGGCGCCGAGATCGGTTGGGCGTCAGGTCACCCTCGGCCAGTTCGTCTCCGGCATCAGCAGTGGAAGTGCCGTTAGCTTCCCAATTCCCCGTCTTCGCGGCCTCGTCGTTAATTGTTGGGTCATGATGATGCCCATTGATACCATTAACTCCGTTTGTACCATTTACTGGCAATTCTGACAGGGGCTTCTTAGGGGCCCAAGGGTCAATTACTGTAATAGAGGGCATGATGTCCTTGGGCTTCTGGTTCCCTGTTAGTCGGCTTGATATACTCGTTTGCCAGCGCACATCAATGTCCATGACGAAATCCGTAGGCGTCTCTCGGTTCTGCTGTATCCTTGCTTTCAACCTCGCCGTCTTCCTGTTGCGAGTATGGAAAATATCAGGAAGCTGGGCGGAAAGGGCCCACTGTCGCGGTGGCAGGTTACGGACTAAGGGATCCTCCCCCTTGGCCGGAATCAGGCTGCTGGGTGGCCAGTTTGGATCTCCGGCTGACTCGATTTCGATTAGGACACTGTAGGAATCGGCAAAGCCAAAGGCGGGATCATCACCATCCCGCTCCAAGTATATTTTGTCTTCGGGAATATCGAAAGCCTTGATAGCATACAGTCGAGCCATGTGTGTGGATGCGGCGGCAGGGTTCCTGTAAACCTTGAGCTCGCATAACTGGCTGTCGACGTGCAAGAGAACCTTCTCATTCCCATTATGACCATAAATGCTCAGTTTGCAACGTGCCCGCATGTTCGCTGTATCCCTCACGTTGGGCGCCACGATGCCGTTAGGCACGCCATTTTTGACGCGGGGTGAATCTTTGTGGATGATCTTGAGGACCTCAATCCGCAAGCAGCGCGGGGTGTCGCCGTAAGGGTCCTCGTATAAGGGAAAGCCATTGTTGTCGTTAAGGCGTCGACGTTTTGCTGGATGCTGGCATGTGTCGTCGAGGTCTTGATCGGGGTGGTGACTGTGGTCGGCAAATCTGACGTCGGACTCATGAGCAGGCACCCGAGACTGGGTGGAGGGCTTGTTGCCCATTCTATCTTCCCAGTAGTTGGTAGTGTGAATCCAGTTCCGATGCAAGAAGGGTAACTGGCGGTATCGCCGACACCTCGATGTCATAGCTGAGGAGAAAAGTTAGAATCATACAAGGTAACATGTGGGAGGATGATAAGTTTCTGAGTGCAGGGAGTCTGTGACGGGGAACTTGAGGGCTCTGTACAATAACCACTGTATTGTCTGAAGTAGGGAAGCTGTATACCCAAAAAGACAGCTCTGTGTCTTGTTGGGATATGACAACCTCAGCAGGTGCAGAAAACGGTGATTGAAAAAGAAAAGAGGGCGAGGATATGAATGACCAAGCATCCAAAGGGAATATTGATTGTGAGAACGTTTTGTCCAAAGTGAAAGAGAGGTGAGCTCAAGGGTAAACGTAGCGGCAAAGACAGGCGATGAGAGCTAAGCGGTCGCCACGGTAACCCTGACAGCGGCCTTTGGGCATTGTGAAGCAGAAGGCGTGATGCCAACCAAGCCGTATATCAAAACACAAGGAGTCCTCTATGCAATGAAAAGGGGGCCCCGGTTGCCGCGTCCAACAACGGCAACAACTTGTCTTTTTGAACTGCCTAGACAGACGCAGCAGTGCGACAATGCCAATGGCGCTGAACAGAATTCACGCAGAGCTTCCAAGTCCTATCACTAAGTCGTACGTTGAAAACCAATAATGAAATCTCTGTTGAGATGTCTCCGTTGCATCAGGCCCATAAACACATGGTGTGTCCAGAGAAAGCCGAATTGGTGTGGGAAGATGGAGGGATAGGGGTAGGGGAGAGAAAGGATAAATAAAGGAAAAAGACGCGTACCGTTACCAGAAACTGGCACAGAAACAAGAGAGGTGCCATGTTGCTCGCGATTCCCGTCACGTCTCACTCTGTGATGCACGGAGCCCATCTTGTGTGGTCGGCCCCAGTCAATCGTGGATCCGGGATGCCAATTGCGCACTGTGCTGAAAAGTTTAGCACATAGAAGCTGATAGCCGGCTATCAGATTTGCTGCGATAATTGCTGCGAGATATGGTGTCACACTAACACCCATGAGACGCCGAGCAACAGGAAAGTCGCTGGATGTCGATTGGTGGGAATGTTGCAACAACACGGGCGCTTGCGCTTCCACTTCCAGCGAAGGCCTCCACTGATCTCGGAATCCGGTGACGACCGACAATGTTGTGGTGTCAAGGTCAGCTGGCCGACGAGATTCGAACTGAATGATTGTTGATGCAAAAAAGAACGAGCGCCTGCACAAAATCGTTAGTATTTTGTTTACTGTCACTGGGGAGAAGAGCGCACGTCAATTGGTGCGGGGCAAGGTGCGTTACCAGATCGGAAGTTGACAGCCAACAAGTGGAGGGAGTGAAGTGAGTTGGTGATGGAGGAAAATATGAGGTGCCCATGAACCAGGGAAAGTTCTATCGGACAAAACTCCAAGTGTAAGTCTGGAAGTTCAGGTTGGAAATGATAGGTGAATGTTACTGAATGAGGCTGACAGTGACAGGCAGATGACTCTCAGGCGTCAGTCAATGCCGGATGGCCTTTGCAACTCCAACTGTGGCAGGCACAGGCACAATAGAGAAATCCGAGCAACAATGGGGCAGGTGCGTTTCTTACGTGTATGTTACACTTGCACCTGCCAACTTTGACAACTCTTCAAATTTTGATTTCTCTTCGTTTGATTTTCCTTCCTTCATCTCCACCTCGACTCTTACACCAAACCCATGGGCTTGATCTCCATCACAATGGCTATCCAAAGACATGCATCTTATTCTGATTCATTGCTGTGGCATTGAACCAAACCATTCTTTGACATCGATCATAGTTGACTTCCATCCCATATAGACCGATGATGACACCCATTGGTGCGGCCAGACGACCAGACCGTTGCCGGCGGCAAGCTTAACAAGTATCGAGACTGTCATATTCACTATCTTCCTCGATCAGACGAAATCGGCGTCATCACAGGTGTTTCAGAGCTCTATTGAGAGGATGGACTCAGAAGTGTGGTATGTATTCGTCATTCGTTGCAGCCTCGGCCTCTTCCTAATCGCTGGCTGACAAAAGCTGTGGGAACAGAGATGACTTTTCGACGAGCACATCAGTCAGAGAATATGAAGGCGAGCTTTCATTCATCGGCCATTCAACCAGCTCCAGCACAGCGTTCTGTCCGAGTGGTGCGCCAGATGAAAGAGGCAACTTCCTGCTGCAGCTCCCCAACCCTAACCCTCACTAACGACACGACATCTTCAAGAAATCCTCAGCCTGGAGGAGCAACAAAATGAAGATGAAGCTTCTCTGGAATCATATCACTGGGGAAGAGTATCATGCGTTGGTCTGGGAGACTACAGCTTATTGCTTGATATCAAGTCTTCCGGATGATCTGGTAACCACACCACCAGCCTTGTTATTGCCTTGCCGCCCCTTTTCCAAGCATCAACCGAATGTCAACAAACAGACAAAGAACGACAGTCGTGAACAAAACCGACGAATCAAATCAAAGGAATCCTTGGACATTGTGTAAGTCACGGCACTTTATTTCCCTGTTGTCTGTCGAATACCTGTCGTTTGTTGTGTGGTCCATCCTGGCTCACCCCATGATCCCACCATCCTCCAACGTTCGAGCAACCATTACCATCATCTTTCCCAAACCCAAGCGCCGCCTGTTCTGATGGAAAAAGTATCAAATCCCGCAGTGACCCCAGTACAACTGATGAACTGGAATAGAGCAAAGAGCAAAGCACACTAAAAAGCCCCAACTCCATGCTCAAACACCATCCAGATCCTTCACCGCACTGTATCAACATGAACCACCATTTTCCTCCGCGTCTTGGTGTCATCGGTATCTGCCCAAGGTCTCCGACCGGCTGAGATGCTTAGATCTCACCCTCATACTTGTAGTTGTCTTCACCCTCTATCGCCCCAACAACATCCATTAGCACATCGTATCCTTTCCCTTCACTCCATGTCATGTATGCTGCTTCTTCCTCCAAGAGGTCGACATCATCGGAGCAACAAGAAAAGTAGTCAGACTCACCATCCTCATCCTCCTCCTGCTTGGTCTGCACATCAGGAGTAGTCTTCTCCTTCTTCAGCGGGCGTTGCTTCTCCTCGTCATCGGAATCCTCGGGCTCCGCCTTGTACGTGAAGGGCTCACGGTTGTCAGCGGAACCGTTCTCATTGCCGGAATCCTCGTTGTAGTTGACGGTCGCAGTCGCCCTCTTGCGCTTAGTGGTGCGGGGGGCCCGAGGAGTGGCCTTGGCCGGGCTTCTCGCGCCGCTGGCGGGCGCGTCATCGGTCAAGGAGCCGTAGTTCTTGGGCGGCTGAATGTCGTGCGATTTCAGGAGGCGCTCGTAGCGTTTAGCGCTGTTAGGAACGCGGGGAAGTGTCAGTTTGGCTCGATTTTGTATGCGAGAGGGGTGGGAGTGAAAAGTGAGAAAATAGTGACTGAGTGAGTTGAGTGACTTACGCTGCGGCCTTGGATACGATGCTGAGCTCCTCGGCCACTTCGGTCCAGTTGATTTTGCCATTGGTCGAGTGCTTGATGCAAGTCAAGAGGAAGTTCATCTGACCGGCAACGTCCTGGTTGGCTTTGGGAGGCATTTTGACGGTTGGGTGAGAGGAGGTCGGCTGGGGAGAACTGCTATCAGGTCAGTTGACTGCTGATTTGAGGGCAATATTGTCGAGTGACTGTCAAGTGACTGATGTGTGATGTCTGGTGGCTGGGGTGCGACTGAGTAAGAGGCAAGTGGAAGGCGCGGGCGGACTTGCAAGATGCGAGAAGATGACGCCATTCCTTGCAACCAAACACCCTCGCAGGAATAGGACTCACTTTGGTCGACAAAATTGTCAGGAAGATGAGTTCCGAGAATGCTTCGAAGGAGAAGGCTTCTGAGGACAAGTTTGTGGTTGTTGAAAGGAGGAAGAGTGTGAGAGACGTGGACGGATGGGGGATATTTATGGACGTCCAGGACCCCACTTCACGACAACGTCTGTCTGAACACCGTCTCTATTATGGCAGGCGGCAGAACCGCCAGGACAAGTTTGTCGTCCGAGGCTGCTGTCCTGGATGGCGGGTCATCAAACGAGTGGTTATACTCGACAGGCTGCAGCGGCCATTGAATCGAATATTTCATCCGTTTTATTCATCGTCCGGGCAACCCCACCACAATTCTAAGATTTTCACAGTCGAGTCCGTTTTCCCAAGTGGGATGGCAGGTACGCCATAAAGGATTCGAATACCAGAGAGTGACGTCCAGCCCCAGCCCCCAATAAGGCCATTTCATCAGATACACCCACAGTGGTCTTCACGTCCTTCACAGGAGCTTTCCTTTGAAGTTCCGGTGGAGACGATGTTCGCACATGGCATGAATAGCAACTCAAACGTCCAGCTCCTATTGTTCTTTTGCATTTATATCTCATCCCTTTCTGAGCTGGACAAACCCGGCCATGGAACATGTAATATCGGACAACGAGGCGGTAAGCAGCGCCTTCACCTGTCCAGAGTCAAAGCCTTGATGTTCTTGGCCGTCTTTCAGATCGTCACCTACCTATCAAGGCCCCTTTCGGGCACGTGCCTGAGGTCTGCAGATGAGCAGTTCCCGTCCAAAAAAGCGAGTGTTGTCATCTGTCGCCCGTCGCTACCGTACTTTGCCCAAAGTTTGGTCGCACAATAGGCAGTCGACCTGGCAATCTTCAAAGCAGAAGATATGGGATATAGCTAGTGCAGTAGTACCCTAGGGCCCAGTAGTCATATGCTATATAGTTATTGGTTTCCGGTCTTCCTACCCCTTTTCATTTGTTTACTTTCTGCTTGAGGTGAAATTTTGAAAGAAAACTAGGGATCGAGCTTCGGAGCCTGTTCTTAGCTTGGTAGGGGCATACGCTGGTAAAGCCGTTACTGTCAAAGCATATATGGGTGGTGCCGTAACTCACCGATTTGTTCCCAAGATACCAAAAGGCTTGCAGTATCAGTGATCGGGGAGTGTCTGCCCCCGAAAAGAGCCAGGTTATATAACTGGGAGCCGTAGTTCTTCACCTGGCTTGGTGAATACCACCTCGAATCCTCCCCCGAGGTACCTCTATGCCATAAGAAACCTGGATAAGGCCACCTACTGTGTAGGTTCTTGTACCATGGCTCTGTTCACCCATTGTTTTGTTACCTACCTGGATGTTTGGCAGGTGACGGGCAGAAAAGGGCCGGAACCTTGAACCTTCCAGGCTGTGCAATATGGTTCATGGAGTCTTAACCAGAGAAGCCTCAGGGTATAAAGTCGACTTCGAGTCCCTCGACTCCAATACTCTTTTCCCCTTCTACTTCCATCAGAGAGCAACATTTTGAGGTACCGTCAGCGTTTGCCGTGTCTTGATCTTCAACTTGACGTTGGGCTTTCTTTCCCTGGCATAATATTGAGGGCATAGAGCATCAGCTTTTGTAAGTCACCTATATAAGCAACCTCGACTTTCCAGACTGTTATTTGCTAAGCATAATTCTTCGTCTTCCTCCCACAGAAACTCACAATGCCTCCCAAACCCCCCCGCCTCGTCCCCGAGCTCCGGGGCAGAGACCCCCCCACGGAGGACATGAACCTCATCTACAGTGTACTCGAGAACATCGCCGCCAGTGACACAGTCAAAAAAGGGCTTCTCAAATTCGATGCGGCCAAGGCCGCCGAAAGAGCCAACATCAGCTCAGGAGGACTTCGCAACAGGTGGCACACAATCCGGCGGACGTTCAAACTTAACGACAATCTTCCAGTCGACCCAAACAGAGCCCACTTTTCATCAATCGAGCCCGAACTCCGTGGCGGGAAACCTACCCCCAGTGACCTCAAAATCATCTTTAGCATCCTCGAAAATCTTAAAGAGGAAGTCAAAGCTGACTGGGCCAAGGTCGCTCAGCGGGCTGGCTTGAAGAGCGCAGACGAGGCTCTGCAGGCCTGGGAGGATCTATGTGCGGAGTATCAGCTTTGTAACGAAACAGCAGCGGTTCGGAGGGCTATCAACACTCCGTGCCCTCAATGTCCTCGGGTTGCCGTTACCAACGAAGCTCAGCCTGCTTTTATTTCTGTGGCTGATTCTATTTCTGTCCCCTATACTCACCAAGGTCCCCTTCCCCCCTGTACCCCTATTTCGCCTACAGTCACGAATGTTCCACCTAGCAACAACCTCGCTCCTCCTCCCGCCTCATTGCCCGCGTTCACACCCGTCAACGCAGCCACCAAGCCTCATGCCCCTGGTCATCACCAAGTCTCCGCCTCCGGTACTCAAATCAACAACAACCAACCCGTCAACAAGGAGCCCACCAACTACGTCAGCACGGGTACCCAAACCGACGCTAAATGCTGTCCTTCCAAGGCTTTCGGTTTCAAGGTCGTTGCCAGAAACCTTCTCTGGAAATCCATCCTGGCTGACGAAGAGGAGGAGAGGGAGCACCGGGAGAGAGTCCTTACCTTATCTGCCCGTGGCAGTGCCCGTGCTCATTACTCTTGGTCTTATGACAGTCCCACAGAAGAGAATAACGAGCCTTTCAATGAGCCTGTCGATCTGCCTGTCAATGTGGAGCCCAGCACCACGACCGCGGCTACATCTACCAACAAGGGCACAAGAGGTAGAGGGAGAGACACAGGTACCCAGACTGAAGATCCATGTTGTCGTGTCACCGCGTTTGGGTTCAGGGTGGCGTTTGTTTACATGTTCGTTATGCTCGACAACAATGCCTACGCCGAAGAGGAAGGTGCCTCTGGATGGCCTCTGAATTTCTTGGGAGCAGAACCAGCTGCCGACTGCTCCTCCTCCTCGTCCTCGTCCTCAACTTCCTCCGCGTTATTCTCTTCCACCTCCTCCAAGTCGTCCTCTACGACTACGTCCTTCCCAACCGCCACTACCCAAGCCGGCATCCCCTTCTCCCCCACCACCAAAAAATCCAAAACCCTCCTGGCAGCCGCCAGGTACATGTGGTCATTGTCGGTCAAGGCCGAGTATGAGCATGATGAGAGTCTGGGGGAGTGGCCGGGTTGGCTGCTCCTGGACCAGGGCGGTGGTGGTGTGTCTTTGACTGCGTATGAGAATGCGGTGGCTGCGGCGGGGGCGCCGTTGAGGTTGTTGTGGTTGAGGGTTGCTTTTATGATGTAGTTGGTGGTGTTGTAAGGGTGCTGTAAAGGGGAGGAGGGAAGTAGGGGGGGATGGGAGGGTGGGAGGAGGTGCAGCAATTGTGCGTCTGCAGCTGTTCCTGCGAGTGTTCCTGGGTCTTTTTGTGGTTGCTGCTACCGCGAGCAGCAGTAACAACGACAACAACAAAATCAACAACGACAAGAAGAAGAAGAAGAGTGGCGACGATGAAGAAGATGCAGATAAACATGGGAAGGGAGAGGGAGAAAGAGGGAGGAACAGACGACTGCTGATCGCAGTTCAGCTCTTCTGCCGCTCACAGCTCTCCGTCTGCTCGCGAGGGGGGTGTTGGGTCTTGCGTAGGTGGCTTTGGAGGTGGAATGTCGGCGAGAACAGTATGGAAGTTTGCACCAGTTGCTGTGGACATCACGATGGCTGGCAGAGGGGATAGTTATGACTGTGAACTGGTTTATTTTCTTTGGTATGGACGTTCACTCTACTAATTTTGTTTTATAGCGAAGTCATGGATTCCCCTTCCTTGTTTGTCCTTCTATCAGCCTTGTTGAATGCCGGGAAAGCAGCAAAACGTAATAACTGACCACGACAAGATCCATCATACCAACGACCATACCGAAAGACGAGAGCAAAGAAATCTATTTCTCGCCGCCAAAGAAGATCCTCCAAGCTTCGAGGATGGGCAATCCGTTGACAACGCCAAACCATCATGCAACCGACCAAAGGGGACACTCCCAACTCCGAGCTTGTATAAAGCAAAGAAATGGAAATGAAAGCCAGCTTTGCACCAAGACCATGCCAACTGCTAACATAACCAACACCGGGAAAGCAAATGTCTAACTCCAACTCCGAGATCGAAAGTAGAAAGCAGAAAATTGCCACCAGGTACCTAACCAGGACCAAAAACACCAAAGAGCCCGCCAGAATATGACCACCGAGGAAATCCCAATCGCAGTGGAGAGACACAATATTCTTGCTGAGGTCATAGTCACCCTTCGTGTGCTCAAAGCGTACCGGTGGTCGTGGCCCACGTTGAGATTCTTTAAATGAACCGAAGTATTAGCAACCGTTCTAACTTCTAGCTTCCAAGCTTGCATGCAGAGGACTGACGAGGAGGGACTTGATGAAGGAAAACGAAACAACCTAACTCACCTCGTGCTAGATCTCGCCGAAATCGACGCCACCACCCTCAGTAGCAGTAGTGTAACCATCGTCAGCCGCAGCAGCGGCGAGGGTGTCCGCAATAGCCTCTGCGGCTTGGGAAATGCCCTCCATCGCGGCATCAAGATTATTGCCGTTGGAATCACCGGTGGCACCAGCATCAGCAGCAGCGGCGGCCGCAGCCTTCTTCTTCGCGGTCAGACGGGGCTTACGAGCAGCGGGCTTCTTTTTGGCGGGGGTTTCTTCCATGAGAACACCGTCGGGGTCCGCCTCAGCGGCGGAGCGCTTAGTAGCGGTACCAAAAACAGACTTCGACGGAGTTTCCGGGGTCATGTCGTTAAAGCTCAAATTTCCCATGGCCGTGCCAGGGGTGGCAAGGGCGTCGCCCTGATCAGCACCAGCTCCGGGAGTCATGAGCATTTTCTTCGGGCGTCCACGACCGCGTCCAGTGCCCGGGGTTTTCTTCGGGGTAGCGGTAGAAGTAGTGACAGACTCGTTGCCATCTCCCGAAGCAACAGCAGCCGCGGCGTCGGGGTTGCCAAGCTCGTACTTGCGACGAAGCTGACGGTACATCTCCTTGTACGAGTTAGGTTTGAGGCCAGCAGAAGCAGCGGCGCTAGCCATGTTGACCTCGAGGGGCGCGAGGAGATTGTTGAGAGCGCCGAAGAGGACGTTCACCTCGCTGCTGGTGAGGGTTTGACCACGGAGGGTGCAAGCGGATTCACCACTGGCGACGGCTTTGGGGGGCATTTTGGATGGAGGGAATTCTGCTTGTAATCATCAATTAGTATCTGAGTTGGCGACAAGCTATGAGTGATGGGCTTACCTTTGAGTAAGGCAAATTGTAAGTTTGAAAGCTTCGTGGTGATCTTGAACGATCGTATGCTAGGCGACAAAGCAAGCTTGGGTCTGAAGGAATCCTGCTAGCGATGAGAAAGAAAATGTCAGTTGATGCCTGAAGACAAAGTGTCGAGAATCCTACTGCTATTGGAAGGGGAAGCTCACGGCAAGTAGCCTGGTAGTCTACGGCGAAGCTCTTCAAGTTGTTGCTTGAAAAAAAGAAGAGTGTCCTGACGAGGGGGGAAAGAGGTGGAACAGAAGAACAAGTACCTGGTAGAGGCCAGGGGTGGAACCGTTACCAGTGGGAGGGGGGAAACCAAGACGTCACGGTCAGGAAAAACTCGCTTGCGAGAATTTCGTCAAACAACTACACTTCAAGGTCTGGTGACCACCTACCCCTAAAGGTCCTCAAGACAAACGTCCCCTCGTTGGCTAATGGGGAACGCTCTCTAGAAAAGTCGTAAGAAGATAAGGTATGTGACGTTTGGAGGGTGTATCCCACCTTGAATTTCTATTTGCAGAGCACCTCTAATTAGCTGGGCCTGGCACGCATTCATGTTTCCTCTTTTCCTCCTCAAGCCGCCAATTAAGCATTTTTTCCCCTAATCATTGCTTCACATCGTCTCAGACTCTCAGATAGGAGGATTCGGCAACGGTACCTTGCATAATCGACATAGTAGTAGTATTTAGTTACTGTAGAAAGCTTTTGACTGATCTATTTCAGACGACAAACTTATTTTTGTGTCTACCAAACACGCCCGATCATTGATACCTCTACCAATCTCCAGTGACCACAAAAGAGTCCAGGACGAAGCCGACAGCGCCAACAAACATACGATCGACCGAAAATGCTAATTTCCTCTCGAACGCCTGTAGAGTAAAGAACCAACCCATATTAAAGCAACATCCGCCTGTATAACGAACAATCAATCCCAAATTCCAACCGCAACCGGAAAGTGTCACCAAAACCGAACTCCAGAAGTCCCAGTTAAAAACACAGAACATCAAGAAACCGATTAGAAGCAATGGGAAAACGGCATCGTTAAAGTCGATGTTGGAGATCCGGCAAAAGGTATTAGTCCGTTCGTTGCGGCAAGGCTGGTGTCTGTGTAGGCAACAGCGTCAGTGGTCTCTCTCTTCGTTACAACAATTTTTAGGGACAAAGCAAGAGGAAAACTTACTCAAATCTCGCAAGGATCAGTGACAGCCTCCTCAAACTGGGAGACACCACCCTCGTCTATGGCAACATCGATGTAACCACCAGAGAGACCAGCATCAGCGGGGTCAGACACCAGCTCAGGCTCATCACCAGAAGCAGCCAGAGCGGCAGCAGCAGCCGCCGCAGCCTCCGCCTCCCTCTTCTGCTTAGCCGTAACACGCGGCTTACGAGCAACCGGCTTCTTCTTTTTCGCCGGAGTTTCCATATCCTCCATGAGGATGGCATCTGCATCCGGACCCGCCGCATCGGCAGCAGTGCGCTTCTTCGAGGAAGCGGTGTTACCACCGAAGATGGACTTGGAGGAGGTGTCGGGTGTCTCAAAGCCGTCAGCAACAGAAAGAGCATCCATGCCTGCGGGGACTCCAGGAGTCAGGGGAGACGGGCCACCGTCAGCCATGGCGACGCTGTCGGCTTTCTTGGAGGAACGGCCACGTCCGCGAGCGCCACCACCGGGCGTCTTCTTGGGGGTAGAGATGGGTTCACCGGTGCCATCGTCTGCAGCAATGGAGGAGGGAGCAGTGACAGTCTGCCTGGTGCCGCTGACACTGTCGATGTTGCACTTCTTCTTTAAGGTCGGCCACATCTTTTTGAAGGAACCCAGGGTGTAGCCGGAGAAGGCGGCGGCGGCGTCGAGGTCGGCCTCGAGCGGCGCGGTCAAGTTGTTGAGAACGCCAAAGATCAACTTCATGTCGGAGGCAGTCAGGGGGACATCATTGAGGGTGTAGACTGTCTCGCCGACAGGAGCGGACTTGGGAGCCATCTTGATGGAGGTCTGCTAGTGGAAAGAATTAGCTTGTTGTCAATAGATTGAGTGATGGACTCCATCAACTCAACATGGTATAGCATGATAGCAATGACCACAAACTGAAATATGGCAAGAGGAGATGGGGATATCATCATGCTTGATCCAGGACGAGCCGAATTCCAATTACTGGGTTCGTGAGGTCATGGAGGCTCATGGTAGTAGATAATTGAGGGTAGTGTCAATGAGGTACAACTCGAATGGATCAACTTACTGGCGAGTGATGAAGGCGAGATCTCTGTGACGACCGTGGAGACGATCGTGGGCAATGGAGGAATCTTGGGGCGCGATATGCTCCTATCTGCGACGTGGGAAAACTTGTCAGAGAGATGCATGTGAGAGCAGAATGAAGACCATGCTACCACAACCAGGAGCAAAAATCTCGAAGCAATTGGCCTGGCGGATGAGGTCAATGGAAGATGTGGCTTACTCACAAGAAACTGTTGGTGATGTCTCACTACCTAGAAAGCAAGACCAAGCAGGCGAGGCAGATTCGAGGTTGTGGTACGTCGAACGAAGAAGTTATTATTATTTCTTCCGAAGGGAAGAAAAAAGTTACAGACCAGAGGGAAGGGAAAAAGTGTGTCAGCTCAGAATAAACCGCGTTCAATAGGAGGGGAAGCGGAAATCAAGACGTCACGCTTGGGAGAAGCTCGCTTGCGAGAATCTACTCAAACAATTCGGCGTGACCACCTACCCCTAAAGGTCCTCAAGAAAAACAACTTCTTATTGGCCAATATACCTCTGAGAAAGTCTAGCCAAGAAGATAAGGAGGATACTACACGGTAGCTTGCATACTGAAGGTAGTAGGTATCCAGTTCCTGCAAAACTAGCTTCCAACTTTGGAAAATACCTACCGTTTAGTTAAGACGACAAACATTCGAAAAGTTCCCCCCTCGTGACCATCCGTTGATGCCCCCTCCCGGACCAAGAATTCCCACATACGCCACACTAGGCCAATGAGGACTGCCCTCCACGGCACTTCGATCTAAAAAGATAAGGCCGGGTATAATACCAACATTGATACCACTACGTCGGGTCCATTTCAGAATGTTTGCTCCTAGAAAATCATGTTTGGAAACACAGGAAGTCAATACCTCTATCCTGGGGGCGTAGTACCTACCTCTAGGTAGAGGTATGGGAGTTTGCACTGGTTGCTGCCCTGAAATTACGATGGCAGGCAGGGACAGTTATGACTTTGAAGGGACAGAACTGGTTTGTTTTGTTACCTCCATGGATGGATGTTCATCCTACATAGGTACTGTTATAGCGAAGTCATAGGTCCCGTTGTTGAACGGCCAGCTAGCGTACCTCTCAGAAAGCCTTTCAAGCAAAGCAACGAAAAGACATTGATGCCAGCCACTAAGGTACCTAGAGGTATGCTTCTTACCTAGGTATCATGAGGAAAACACTTAGGGTAGAAAGTTAGGTAATCCCTACCTCTACATACAACACTGACCGGGAAGAAGATATAAAATCGAAAGAGCAAGATAGGATGTAGTAAGATGATAGTGATCGTGGATCCAGTCCAATCAGCCAGCATCAAATCCTCCCAAGCAGATAGATCCCTCAACACCGAACCGTTACATACGAGGTCAGATACCTTATGCATGGAAGCCTTCTAGAAGAACAAGAAACCGAAGCTGAATAGATTAAACTACATCAACCGTACCAAACGTTTACCGTTCCTTTGTTGATATTGTAGTGGCAGTGCGAAATAGCAGTAGCCTGGCTTCTAGACTACGGGAGCGAGCAATTACGACGCTGCCCTAGTCACGGGGATGTTACAGACAGAGAGCACAAGATGGATTCGGATATCACATTACACTGCCCCCAACGGGCGGGCATTGAGTCCCTAGGAAATGTTAACATCCTACCTGGTAGTGTACATAGCCTTGAAAGGTACGCACGGGATGTCCGAGCCGGTCTGATGTTATGCGTGGAACGAGGTATCCTCGGATTAGCAGGTGTTGGATATCTTACAGTAAAACTCGATAACGCCGGGCTTATACTTCATCCATGTTAGATGAACTATGCTCTGCAAAGATAGGTCCAGATTGCACCTTTTCGCTTTTTTTTGAGACGACGGTTCGTCAAGATGGTTTTCTTGTGTTGCTAATCCGTGGTCATTTCGTGGTCATTGGAACCTAGGTACTAAAGGTTTCCACGTTGAGAACACGAGTCACTCACCCTTGGTTGGCTTTCAACTAACCGGCTGCTAGGTTGGTAGGTGAATTTCCGCTTTTGGTGACAAGATGGAAGTATCCTGAATTCTTGAGTTACACCCTTTTCAACCACCGTTCACGGGTATGGTGAACGAGTGACAGTGTCTTATGTATGACCAGAGTACTCCGCGAGGAGAGAAAAAGAATCAACAACACTCATCATCCACCCCAGTCACCCAAAGTCCCAACAAGAATACACTCCAGCACCGCTTGCTCAAAACAGACGAAGACTTCTGCATGCCATGCGCGGGACGTGATAGCACTCATCACTCTTCGGCGCTTGTCGTTAATAACCGCCGGTTGTCGGTTGTTGGTCCTTCAAAGTTCCCTTCCACTTCCAGTCTTCCGAAAGGATTCTCTGACGGAATGGGGCCCGCCGCGCAAGTCCTTGTTCTTGTCTGTGTGCTTGTCCTTCCTCCTCCGTGCCAGTACCTCTACTAGGGTAGGGTGGGCGAGTGTGTTGGTGTCAATCGATGGGTCTAGGTAGGCGCGCTGTTCAGTGCAGTCAGGGGCGGGAGGGGGCAGGGGGTTTGTGCTGAAGCTCCGCCTCCTACCTGCCTTACTGTTCTCACATCAAGTGCGCTTGTTCCGTGTAAGTAGTAGGGTAGGTGGGGTGGGAGTTTGTCTGAGGCAAAGCCACTGCTGTCAGAACTTTATCAGGCTACTTCTTCCTTCTGCTCCTTCCCTTCAGTAGATGGCGATTACTGATCGGAGTTGAAGATGGTGGGATGGGAAGGTTGAAAGTTGAAGTATTACTTGGTTGCAGTTAGTGTCGTGTCTGGATTTTTTGCTGTGCCTTCACATGAACAACAACAAACGAAGGCATCATTGAAGATCGGGGCACACCCCAGCCTACCACAGAGAGCAGGAAACAAGAAGGAAGAGGATCGGAAGTGGGGGTGGGTTCCCTTGTGAGTGAGTGAGCGGACCAGGCATGAGACGAAAGAACATTGTTCTTGCCTTCCTTGCATTGTTGCATGTCCAAAAGAAACAGGGAGTGCCTGTCCTCTCTTTCCCATTTGCTCTCCATCGCTCCTTCTTGTATACCCTCTGACTGCCAGTCTGGGGTAGGCACGACCCAAAGGCTTGAGTTGCGACTTCCCAATGACTCAATTCCTTCACAGTGTCATATTCTGATATCGATAAGAAAAAGCGTTGAAGGATCCGATTGTCGTTGCTGGCCATGAAAAGCTAGATTTTTGCCGAACGTTTGTTGTAGCAAAGCCGGAAAGAGACGCATGGAAATTCCAGTCCAAAGTCAATAGGTAGACTCCCAGATAGCGGCCGCATATCAACACAGCCAACGCCATATGTCTGCAGCCTACATGTAAACCTGTGTCAGTGTATGAGCCTCATCATCCTCACCATGGATGCCGCGGCCCCCATGTCAAGGAGCTGTTGTCTCCTCTGCCTCGCTTAAAGCGGATATATCCGTGCTTTGTTTCCAGTCAACAACCTCAGGTTCTTTTGCCAGCGGGTGTTCCAGTGGGAGACATCGAGGATCGAAAGATACGTCAACAACGCATTGTGAACCGGGGAAGCAAGGGTTGAGGTATTTTGTCCTCATTGTGTGAATGTGTGTATCATGCGAGACTGACTGCGGAAGGTTAAGTTGCCTTGTACCTTCCGGATAGTAGCAAGTACCTCTATGAAGGTAGAGGTACGGTACTGCATGAATATTTACCGACTCTGCAGCAATTCTTCACCCTCCGTCCTTTCAGCATGATGATACGAATTCGGGGTTTCCTGTAATGGCTCGTCTATTTGAGGCACGTTTTTGGCCCAATCGAGCAAACATGTCAGCAGGTCCGGTTCGGTCTCTCACTGCACCATCTGTTCCACCTAGTCTCCGTAGCACCGCTTTTCCCGGCTTGTCGGTGGTCAGCATCTGGTTGGCTGGATTCCCTTTCGTCTCACGCACACCTATTTCTTTCTGTGTGTGTTTTGGTTCCTGGAAAAAGGGACACCACTACACCACTGCTGCACTGCAGTAGCTCGGTTGATGGGCTGTATAACCAGCTAGGAGAGTAGCAACACTGAACGATAGGAACTACCCTCAGTAGTATGGTACCATCATAAGCACCAATGCAGTCCGACGCATCCACCCCCTTTTACCGGGACGATCCTGAGGTTGATTACATGCAAATTCTCTTACCGCTCCTTTCTCCGTCTTTTTGAAGATTTCTGTGATGAAAGATGAACCAAAAAGGACAGACAGCCACTAGGCACGGGGTTTCGCATTCCAGGTTCACTCTTCAAAGCCAGGAAAGGCGGAAACGGGTATAATAATGCAAGGACTTAATGAGACTCTCGAAGCTGTCGAATGCTCAAGACAAGGACGGGACAATATCACTCACCAGCATCTGCCCCATTTCAAAGTCCTGAGATTCAGCAGTTCTGAACAGAGGGATACGGTATGCACTCCCTGTCACACAGCTCCGCACAGGAGCATGAGCACCACTGTAGGGCGAAAGGCCAGGTTGGCCCATATTATTCGGCGATATAGACCTTCTAGAAGCAGCGATGGAAGCTCTCTCTGGGCTGATAAGGCCAGAATGGGGGTGTCACCCACCGTACCGAACATGGTATACTGTTGGATGGTAGGTATAGGTAGTAGTAAGTGCGCAATATACCCTCGTACGGCAGTACGCAGTAAGCACTTAGAGTATTGTTGGAAACGAAACGAACATTGTGCCATGGGAGGGAGGGCGGTCCCATCATCGTTTTGTACTCGCCGCCTCGCCTCGCATCTTGACATCTCAGTCAGTCAATCGTCTTTTGTTTGTCCGCGCGTTAGTCATAGCTTCAAGCCTTACCTAGGTAGGCAGGATTCACCACTAAGCTCATCACAGTGGAAAGAGCGATAACAAGTTCCCTGTGATGGAAGTGATAGAAGAAGACGCGAGGAGGAGACTAGGGGCCTCCGCCGACGGAAGATGAGGAAAGGCAAAGGAAATGGCGGAAGCCCGATCCCCTCCCCTCCCTCGCTCGCTCGCGTGTGTCTGGCCGGACTGCCGGGTATGGTTGGTGGTAAGCCAAGCTAAGTAACCAAACCAAGAAAGAGAAGGCACACGGTGCCGCACAAATGCCGTACAATTACGGCGGCTATTGGGCCAATCACAGGGTTGCTGCGACGAGTTAAAAAGGGCTTTTTGCGTTGTTGGTTCTCTGCAACTAAAAAGTCCGCATTAGTGCCGTTCGAAATAACATCCAGAAAAGGATCAGCAACAACTCAACAGATGAAAAAGAAGCAGGAAAAAAGAAGAGAATGATACCCTGAGATAACAATAACGCGCAATCATCTCATGAGGTTTTCCCAATTTTGGAGGAAAGCAGAAGATGTTACCTACCGGCAATAGGACGTTCGGACTCGTGGTTGGTGGATGATAGGCGAGTGGTACCCTCACATTCAAGTGAACATTGGCGTTGGGGGCCAAAACTGAAGCCAAGGATGATAAGTCGATGAGTGGGAATGGGAGGCTTAGACTTACAACGGGTAAAACGAGGGAACCGAAGAGAAGGACAAAAAGTAGCTGCCTAGAGGTAGTTAATTGTTGTCGACCGGCAACATCATGATAGCACTGCATCATGGCAGTGTCATGGCCGCATTTTTGGCCTTTTGTTTTCTCGCTCGGTGGACAGCATCATTCATCATAAGGCTGAGTTCCGGACGGGAACGGTACACTGCATTACCATCCCGGCTCGGGTGTCCGCAGACCGCAGAGCTGAAAAAATAAAAAGGTTGGCAGGTTGGGTTGCGCATTGCGAGTTCGTGATGGGTGCGTGGTGTGTTCCACTTCAGTTGCTACCATCTAGGGCTCAAACTAGGAATACTGCCAGATGCTGCGAGCGGTTTAGGAAGTTGCATTCGATCGTCGCAGTGGTGTGTTGTGTTGTGTGGGATGGTTGATCAAGTTGGTTGGGACGGACTCCCTCTGTTGGCAAGAGAATGGAATATGAACGGAGTTCACCTGACCTCATGCCGTGGGGTGATTGGGCAACAAAAACTGGTTTGACTCACGGCATTTGTTGGACGCGAAGGTGAGAGGTATGTTCCTTCCCTATCTGCTCCTGCTCGCTGTTGCTTTTGATATTAGGATTACACAGTAGAAGAGGAAAGAAGCGATGTCGTCTCGTCGGTTGTCGTCCGAGCTACGGTATCCACTTGCTGCAAGGCACCTCATCCCCGCCCCCCGCGCGGAGTGGAGAGGTTTTTGCCGAGCATGTGGAGACAGTGGAGGTTCCCGTCCCCGCCGCAGCCGCCGCCGCTTGAGCCGTGTGGGGACCGGCGATCAACCGGCCAACCGGCCCGGCACAGACCAGGGCCGCTAGGGCGGGAGGGCGGCCCAGGACGCCCTGAAGGCGGAAACTCTTCAGTTGTGATTATTCCATTTTGTTCCCTGTCACCAACAAGCCAACGATTCTGCATCCAGACTCCCTCCCGTCGAGGCGGAGATGACAAAGAGAACAAGGTAAACCAACTGCATCCCGCCTTTCTGCACATTACACTTTACAGTAAAATGGCGGTCCGACCCTTGCATCCTCTAATCAGCACCGCTCTCATCGCGAAATCCCGCTTTCAGCGCCTCACTGGTGCGCTGCCGTGCGCTAACGGATGACTTACAGCAAGATACTGAGCAGGATGCGCCTTTTGACCACTGACATTGCATGTTTCGATCAACACTCCAAGTCTTCCTCCACTCGACCTATTGCGTCACCCTCAGAAGTCAAAAG
Source organism: Neurospora sp. CHS-2018b (assembly GCA_009806015.1). Classification (NCBI taxonomy): domain Eukaryota; kingdom Fungi; phylum Ascomycota; class Sordariomycetes; order Sordariales; family Sordariaceae; genus Neurospora; species Neurospora sp. CHS-2018b. Next base: position 143,322 of record RAOV01000030.1, read on the forward strand.
GATGCCCCTGAGGAGTGAGGATGCCTTCTCACAATTCCCGCACCTCCCGCCCTGTCTTGCCTGACGGTGGACGTTCGTCATCCTCGCAATCGAGTCCTACCAAGTCCCATCACAAGTCCTGCCTGCTGGATGCAACGATCCGACGACCCCGCAGTTGACTGGTTCCTAAACGCGAGTGAGCATCACCACCAATTACCTGCTCAAGTCCAATCAAAAAGTCCGAATAATCAAATGTAATCCCGGCGGCCGCGTGGGCAGCAGCTATCTCGAAATGTGTGGTTCTTTTTACCTTTCTCTTTACGCACCATGTTTTTGGCCCCCACCCCTGAGCACCTCCAATCTTCGCACCAGCGACGAATCAAGGACTGTTGAACGCCCTTGCAACGATGAAAGGCCAACGATAATTGGTAGCGGAAGTAAATGAAATATCAGTGATCTCGCATTTTGTTGGTTGATAACAAGGTGCCGACGATAATACGAAACCGGGGCCTTTGTACGGTTCTAAAGTCAGGTAGGGAAGACGGAATGTCCCCACATTTGCCCTGTTCCCCGGGCCCCGGCCGTGTGCATCCTGGGTCCTTTGTCCACCTCTTTGGTATTAAACTCTGTATCTTTCTACGGGGCCATGGAAGATGAGCACTTTAAAAGTTACATCGATACCTACTACGTTACTTACATACATCCCGTCACATCACGTTGGCCACTGGATCGGGTCTGGTCGGTCAGTTCAATTCACTTTCTCCAGTCAAACGCTCGGCAACGGCAGCACCCCGCTGCCCCCCGGGCACCGAGCCCCTGTACACCGAACTGAACCATTCCAGTGGACATCTAAGCCACCCGAGTCCCTGGAGATGGTACCTTTGTAGGGACGTGGTCACTATCGTGGTAACCATGAGCATCATCATCATCATCGTCACTATCACAATCCCATAGTCCAGGGCCAAGCCAAGCACCATTCCTCGCTTGTGGCTCGGCGTGTTCTTACTTCTCTTCTCTAGCTCTCAACTCTCTACCAGTCTACCTAGATCTGAGTCTACAAGTAAGTTAGTGTATGTAAGTCGGAAAGAAAGAGACTCGCACTGAGTGAGGAGTAAGGTGCCTCCACTTCCACTTCCACTTCCTTCGGGCAGTTCTTTTCAAGCCACCCCCTTGAGCTAGCTCGCCCCTTCTTCTTTAAGGTTGGTTTAACCCATCATCAACCCGCCTGCTACGATCACGAACAAGAAGACGAGTGGGAAGCTAGGTTCTGAAGGTCTAACCATCCAAGAAAGAAAAGAAAAGAGAAGAAGAAGAAGCAAAAAACACAGAGCCTCAGCACGTTGTTCGTTAGGTGCCAGCGGGGCGGGCGCAAAAAGAGCCACCGTTCGGCACCGAGGACTTCAGACAAGGCAAGAACTAGTTGAAAAGAAAAGAAAAAAAGACACAAGATAACGCAAAATAAGTGCTAGTGGCTGTATTTGAAATCACCAAGAGAAAAAAAAGAAATGCATCATCTCGTCTTGATGTCTTTAAACGTACTAGACAACACGTGTTTTACAGGGCAGTCACGTTGCCAATATACCCCTTGTAAAATATGACCAGATATGTTTTCTTGTTCGGCGTGTTGTGCACTACTAGACCAACCAACCTACCCAAAAAAAAGCTAGAGGTAAGTCAATGTCTTAAAGAAAGCTCCTTTGGGAAAAAAGCGTAGGAAGAGAAGTGGTGAGTTTCGTGAGTTGAAACTCCAGTCGGAAGTTGCGGGTGTACATACATACCTGTGATGGCATGGAATGTGATGGGGGATGATGAGCAATCAAACTTTGTGTATTCTTTCTGTCATATGTAAGCCAACGACAACCCCTCCCCTCCCCTCCCTAGAGGTACCCAGGAAAACCGACCTTACATACTTCCTCACCTAACCGACATTTTGGTTCTTCACGGTTCAGTTGGCGCGCAAACTCTCTTTTCTTTTTTTCTGGTTTCATCTTGTTATTTTCGGAAGGTTTGTTGAAGGTTTCCTGATTGAAGGGTAAGGGATCAGTCTTGGCGGGCTTTGGGTACAGTCTCGGAGTTTTGAAATGTGGTCTAACAAGCCCGAATGTGGGTTTCTATTTCTTTATTGCGTAGCATTGTCATGATATGCGCAGTATAAGCTAGGGGTGCATGTGTTCATTCAGACATGATAGAGAATAAGCAGAGATGGAAGTCTGGTGTCCGTAAAAGAAGAAACTGGTAAATAACAAAAGAGAAAGCTATGCTAACGAATGACGAAGAAAAAAGATGAACTCTGTGACAAAAACCGCTGAATATGAAGTTGCATGCGAATGAACTTGAAAAAGATGATAAGCCAGACTCTGCCTCCCGCGCGCTAACCCGTATAATGTTTCTATGCCCGATCAACCGACCAACCGACCGCCCTGAACAAAAACCCAATCAGAAAAGAACCGTCCGTCCATTCATGACCGACCGACCGACCGACCTCTGTTTATGAACTGTTGCTTGAAAAAAAGAAGAAGAAAATGAAACGATCAGACAGATACAAACCCCAAATACAAAACCCAACTTCCCGCTAATGATGAACAGATATCAAACAGAGCAGAAAAGAAAGTAGCACATTAATCGTACAAGCGAGCGATGAGTGAGTTTGTTGTCCATCCCACAACCGCTCTCCCTGATATTTCCCCTTTTTGGTATCTCCAGCACAACAACAGATAAAAAAAAAAAAAGTAAAACATAAAACATCTTGATCATCTCTTGATACACACGTAATGGGACTTGAGGCAAGTTAATCACCTCCCCCAAGAATGGCCCTGGCCACCATCAGCCCTCATAGAAGGCGGCAGCGACGAGAGAATGCCACTGCTGCCTAGGGAAGGGATGGCCATAGGTGGGAGGCCACCAATGTTGTTGGTGGATGACGAAAGGGGATAGTGCTGACTCATAGGGCCCGAGGAAGAAGGTCGTGCGAAGCTGTCGTAGGTCTCTGGTCGGAGATCCATGGTGCCAATGTCGAAGCGTTTGGAGCAACCATCTTCCATGTGCCTGTTTGTGAAAGAATGTTGTTAGTATTAAGAAATAAAGGGATTGGGATGGTTTAAGGAGAGGGAAGAGGGCTTACCTTCGCAGAGTATCCTTCCTGGCAAACAGACGGCCGCAGTAGTCGCACTTGTGGCTGCGCTCCTTCAAGTGCACGCTTTGATAATGTCTCTGGAGATCGGTTTTGCGAACAAACTTCTTGGTGCAACCGGCTTCCTGGCAGGGGAAGGGATAGTCCCGGTTGGGCTCGTGCGTCTCCAGGTGCGCCTTGTAGTTGTAGCTTCGGCTGAACAGTTTCCCACATCCCTTGACCTCGCACTGAAAGTTGGCTTCCTCCTTTGTCGTCAGGCGCCGTTGTTGCCTCTTGGGACGGGGAACTCGGTAAGATCGTTGTCCGTTTTGGAGGAAAGACGATGTTTGCGTGACTCCCGGGCCCGGATAGAACTCGGGCTCGAGGGGCTGGTAGTCGGACTTTTCCACTTGCCATCCCGATGATCCTCCATCTGAGAGATAACCAGTAGTGTTGTGTGTGTAGGCGCCGCTGTCTGAAGGGTACGAAGTGTTCATCGAACGTGGTGATGGGTAATGTGAGACTTCCATGCTTGACCCATACTCTGTCTCCATCTTGACTCGCGGTGTTAGCGGACCACCCATCGATGTGTTGGAATGGTAGGAAAGTGACGTCCTCGATGCAGGTGGAATCGGAGATCGGGATGACGGGCCGGAAGGCGGCGGCGTAGACGTTGAAAGGGCATGTCCGTTGTGGTGAGAGTGGTAAACATCGTGGCTGTATGGATAACCCCCATACGACCCGTACTCTGCGGCGAGGATGCTAGGCATACCGGTGGCGGAGGAGGCAGGAAGAATGACGGTGCTGTTCCAGTCGGGCTGACCCATTGATTCAAGCGGCGGCAGTGATGACCCCGGGTCCATAGACGAAGTCACGGAGCAGGACTGGTCACCATATATGGACGAGATCTTGTATTGCTGTTCCACCAGGCCGGGCGAGGGATAGTCAACTGATGACCTTTCGGAAGGGCAGTAGCTGTGCGAGGGGGTTGAGGGTGACCTGGTCAGAGAGGGCGGAGTGAGGGCCATGATTGAGAATCTTTTTTGTTGATGGGGGTGGGAGGATGTTGGCTGATGTTCGATTATATACGAATTCGTAAGACTGAAGATGGACACGATGACACACGATGGACCTTGTTGTTGTTGGAGAGCGAGAACTAGGGGGGAGGTGCCGAGTAAGATGGGCCGGGGGTCCGATTGGGTTGTTAGACGCACTCAAGGGGCTTCGCCTTATGAAAGGATGGGGTGCGAGCCAGATATAGGGATGGGCGGATGGCAACCGGTTGGTACGGATCTTGTATTGGGAGTTGGACCAAGTATTTGGTATATACTAAGGAATGGTGGTCCTGAGATGTGAGGCAGGCTGTGGAAGTACAGAACAACGGGTGTGGATGACAAGGCAGACAACCGGGGTGTCTTATACACCTCTGTGATGGGACCATCTTTTCTGCCTGGCTAAGAATGGAGTAAGCGCTGCTATACAGAAAGCTTCCCCATAGAAACTGGGGGCCAGATGCGCATCATGGGGATGCAGATGACTGGGCAAGGGGCAGACATAACTACCTTGGACCTCACTACACACACAGTACAAAAGAGCGAGAAGAAGAGACATGGGCAGAATGTAGCAAGGCAAGTGGAACCTCGACCTCTAGTTCTCACCAGAGACATGGGTTTGCGGTGGTGGCTGCGCATGGGGTAGGTAAGGCTAGAGCAAGGAGTGTGGGTGTGATTGAAGCTCCTGGAAGAGGAAAAAGGACATGACAGCCCATGTACCGATTAAGACTTGCGGACTAATTTGGGTTACAAGATCGGTTGACATCACCCTAATTGGGAAAAGGGATTCCTGCAGAACAAGCAACTGTCCTGTCCCGGTCGGTTACAGGTTGGGAGGAAAAAGAAACACGTTGGCTCAGAGTCTCATTCAGACTCCAAACTGAGTGAGTCCTTGATTTGTGTGTAGTAGCGTAGGGGTGGGGATATACAGCGCCCGGAATAGACCAGGGGCCCCCGAGTGCAGTGTAGAGAGATGACGGACTCGGAAAATAGCAGTATGGATGATGACCCAGGAGGGGAAAATAGAACTCGATGCAGTAAGGTGCTACCTCTCAGACGGGTGAAGAAGTATACCTATCAGGGGTGCAGAACGAGGTCGATCTAATAAAAGTAGAGGCTGCGGTATATCCCCGTTACTGGAGTGACATTGCTGGGTAGCTGAAGGGCATGTAGTGGTACCTTGGGGCTTTGTATAGGGCAGCTGTTGGCATGGAACCTCCTACTCGGAGTCCCAACAAGCACTTGCGAGATCCATGGGCTGTTTGGGAGTGCCAGCCAGGACCCGCTAACAGGGCTGGGTGACCAGTCACACAACAGCTCACGGCACCACCCCCGACTCCCTGGCTGGATGGTTGGTGCGAGCTCGCGAGGGACAATGTTGGCTCAAGACTCTGTTGGGTTTAGCAGCAGAAGCCATGCCCATGCAGCCTCCTCGGTCTCCGTTGAGCGGGAAGGGTCTGGTAAAGAAGACCCGAGACCTCGCTGCCCTGTCAAGAAGGTGCCATGACGGACATGTTCGGTAGCCAATCCGCAGGAGATAGATAGCTGGTCAACTCATGGATATCCCTCTTTGCTCTCGTTGAGGGACGTGCCTCTTCAATTTGAGCTTGGCATCTATCCGTACACAACAAGGAACCATGGCCGATTGGGGAGAGCATGATGACTCGGCCAACAGTACAAGTGGCACTTTGTGAGAACGGTATGGCAAGCACGACACCCGGGGGCGCCATCCACGGGTACCTTGGGGCGCAATCTGTCGAACCCGGTATGGCAGAGGAGGACAGTGTCTCGACTGTCGAGTGGGCTGGCTCCCTGGCCCAAGTGTTAATGGCAAGGAGGTGGGATTGGGTGTGCCCATGATGTGGGGGAGGCGAGCGCTTGCGCCTGTTTGCTGGATAGGGAAGTCATCTGAGTGGTCGAGTGGCCGACAACAGACGCGGCATTACGAATAGGCGATGGGCATCTCTGCAGGGGACTCGGGCTGATGATGGGCGTGAGATGATGCTCTTCTCAGCAACGGAATCAATGGGACCTCCTCAACACTGGAAGAGATTCCGAGTGGTTGGAGTGGTCGAGCGGGTTTCCGAAAGACAACGGAAAGAGTCCAGTCGTAACGGCCCCCATTTGCTCGTGTGTGATGCCCAAGGTGCGACCAGAGAAGGGAGACAAGTGAGGTTTGAGGGCATCGACAGGTGGGTTCCTTTTCGGCCCCCAACTCTGTGTCCGCTTGTGGGCAGAGGTCGTTGGAACGTGAGAGAATTGAACAGCCGATGTCCGTGTTGAGTCGGATCGAAAGAAGGAAAGCAAAGTGGTGTGAGGTGACGAGGGGCAAGCCAACAGAGAGTGAAGTGATTGAAGTGAATGAGTTTGTGATGATTGACGCGAAGGATGCGATGAACGGTGCGGGGAAGTTGACGGCCCATGCTATTCTGTCTAGAGTGATGAAAGGCCCCGCTGGGACAAGGCGCAGAGGCAGATCTGGAGCCCTGGAAGTTGGAGATCGACTCCACTCTTTAGCGGGATCCCACAAGGCTACATCCGCTGTACTCAGCCCAGTCATTGCAGCTACGGAGGGGGGGGCTATCCACACTGTTTTCAGGGCGTGCCCGGCTTGCCAGTTGGCCCCAAACTTTCACCTTTCATCCCTTGAGTTCATCTTCGCTCCTCATTTCATCTCCATGATAACAAGGCGCCATTGCGCATATGCGTTTCCATCAACATGGAATCAACCGATGTCAAGTCATGCAGAGAACATTGGCCGATACGGCATGAGGTCCTGTAGTCTGTACATGTACTTGAGCACCGAGTATGTACAACAACGGGAATGTAGGTACGACAATCCCACTCCCTTTGGTGGGACGCAGCCGGGGCAACTCTGGTTCCGTTCCCGACCACTCTGAGTCCCATCACAAACAAAGATCCCCCCCTTCTTCTGCGCCTTCTGGAAGCTTTTCGGCCAAACAACTACCAGAGGTACCTTACCTTGCCTCGCTTGCTCAGTCACCAGGCAGCCAGATAACCATGGAGAGTCGGTGGAGGCTCATCCTGATGCCGGTCGTGCAAAAGGCCCCTTGGTGCGACCGCTGTAGGACATGCAACGAGGCTTCGGATGGGCTGGCCTCTGCAGCTCAGTAACAGCCACACAAGTGGTATTGTTCGGATTCCGTTCCCTAAAGTGGTGCCTAATTCTACCCCATGTCCCTGTGGTTTGCCAGGGATAGGACTGGGAAGGGCATGACCAGACGACCGGCAACATTGCCCTCGGACTTGACCCACGAAAGTCCTGATAAAGATGTCATAAACATCGGCATGCCATGCTAGACTTGCGTGGAGAACCAGGGTCCAAGACATTCCTCGTCCTCACGGCTCTGTCATCAAAAAAAACCTCCGTTCAACATCGATCAAGGTACCCGCGGCGTGTTTATTAAGCCCGCTCATTTTTTTATCAACTGATCAGGGTGCAGTGGATGACTTGACGACGGCTTTAGCATTCGTATGCTAGCCACTACGAGATCTTTCGTCACGTTCGTCGTACAAGGCCATCTCACCGAACAAGAGGTATGCGCAAGGTGAGCCATGGACTTTGTGCCATGATCAGCCTTAGCCGAAAACCGTTGTCTCTCCACAGTTCCATATGCCTCCCATCGGTATGGGCTGCTAGCGAGCTCCCCCCACGCCTTGAGGTTGTTAGTACTTGGTTTCTTGACGTCTCGTCCGGAAACTACCTCGCTAAACCCCAAATTTCGGCGAATGAAGCTCAAGTTTCAGAGACAGAGCGACATAACTTGGCATGAATGGCGTTCTGCGACCTTGCGGAAATCCGATCGTCAACGGGCTATGACACCATTCGGCTGTGCCTCTTCCTCTCTTGCGCCTCAGCACCTTAAATCCTAGTGCGAAGACGAGCCGATAAACCGATAAATGCGATGAGAAAAAGTCACCAGCAACACCATATTGCTTGACCAGTTCTTGAAGACACTCTTATCTTGCTCACGATCGAACCAACCGAACCGCTCCCAACGTGGATTCAGAAATTATCAGTAATTCGACGGCAGATGAGATGGAGGGAGTAGAGTTGTATTCAAGCTTTCCGACTCTTCGGAGGTCCCGTGGCTGTATCTCGAACCCCGGGCCAATCAACGTTTATGCTCCGTACGGAACTGGTAGCTTACTGCCGTAGGTGACATCAGATTCCCTTTCGTCTTGCCCGTTCACCGTGCTTATCGCTCTTCAGAGTGGACAAGGAACGCGGGACGGTTAGATGTCTCTGGCAGCCGACTGGCACCTGACTCCCATGGCATACGACTCTACCTTTATTGCCCGCGCAAGAATCGTACACAACATGCCTGCTTCCTGGAAGGGACTCGCCGAGAGACGAACTTGATTCGCGTCAGACCGAGACGAATCATATCAAAAACCTGGCTGTCTCTCAAAAGCCGAACGACACCAAGACAGAGTCCTTCATCATTCGGTTACCTGACGTTAGCAGTAACCGAATTGGAAAAGGGCTTGGCAAGTCTTCAGGGCTTGTCAACTGGGAGTGCCCTGGCTCTGTGAATGGAAGGTTGCAGATCAGCGGGCCATATCCCCAGAATAACACCACCTAACGACACCATTTGGCAGCGTGGGAGCACTGCATGCAACACTACAGCACCTATTTCTGTGAGGCTGCTGCTGAAACATTCGGCAACATGTTTCCAGTAGAGATCTTACGCAATATACTCCAGTCGTTTCGTTGGCTGTACGAAAGGATGAAGGAGGACAAAAAGTGGTGGTAAGTGTCCATCTCGCCCAGTCTTCACGAACTGTCAGAAAACTTCAAACTTGTTGTTTACACAACGTTGGCACCGGCAACATCTAGCAGCAGGCTAGCCAAGAGCTCTATACTATAGTGGGCGACGAGGTCACACTGGCTGACTGCTACCCTAACACCTAGCCCTGGGTAGTAGTTCTATAGCGTACCGGTGGTTCTCTCTTTACTAATCATTTCAAGTTCTCTCTTCTCTTTTGTCATCAACTTCACTCTTTTTCTTCCTGACGGGTTAATAACGAAGCCGAAAACCCTGGTTGACAAGACATAGAATTCTCAAACCAAACCGACACTCATCACACACACAGCCACACTTTCACTTCCCTTCAGCCCCCATCGGCTGGTCGTCTAATATCCCCAGAACCCAATCTCACGATTGTTGCTTCACCTTTCGGCATCGCAGCCAGTTCCTACCTACCCGTGTATTGCATTGTATCATAATCCGAAACAACCTCAATTTCCAACACAGAGTTATGATTACTGATGATGAAACTACCTGGCCCCAATATGTATATGCAAGGAATCCGTTCGGATCAGTCGTGTAGCACCTACAAAAACCTACCTACATCACACTGCCCTCCACGCAACTCGGAACCTCGCGAGAGCGGGCTGCGGGCGGGTACCTTGCAGCTGGGCTGAGGCGATGATTTTTTTTTTCTCTTCAGCTCTTTAGCTCAGCCTCCTCCTCGTCTTCCTTTCCTCCTCCAGCACAATCTCTTTTCCGGTTCATCTCCCGCACTCTCTACACACTTTGACCCCATTGTTCCATTCACCAAGTCTTTACTGCCTATGCAGTGTTGTCTTGAGAGATGAAACACGGTTGGTAGATACAAGTAGGTATCAGATGTAAGTCGGCACTATGTATGCAATGGAGTGATGCCAATTGCCTGAAGATGCTTTCGGCTGCTGGGGACGAATATCTTTCTTTCCTCCTCTGCTCAGCCTGTTGGTCTGATCAGCTCCTGTCTCTGCATACCTTATTTTGGTGACACTTTTGTTTCATATCTCTGGAAGGTTGTTGGCACTCAGAGAACATCCTGTTGGGAGAGGAACTCCTTGACAAAATTCACCTACTCCGGCTTTGTGGAAAGTCAGCTCGGGTAGCCTGTTTTTATTTGGGTTTGTTCTCTTGTCTACTTGCTCTCCCTTTATCTGAAAGGTTGAATTTCTCCACTCACGAATTAAGCTCAGTGGGACGGGGAAGTTCTCCATCTCTATTTATCTCTGATATCCCGCGAGCGGTTCGTTCACTTACTGTCATCATCTCATCGACGCCGATGTGATACCGGATACCTTTAACAGGTTTAAGAACTGTACGGAATGGTTCCCCCTCTCTACCTTTACCTACTTTACCACAGTAAGACTTGATAACTACACAGGGCCACAACGACCAATATCTTACAAAGCCTTTTCATAGCCGCAAGGATATCACCATAAAGAGGAACCCTTTTTTGGCGTTCTACCCAAGAAAAGGTAGCCATTACCACTGACCCATTCTACTTCTCCTTGACAGAGTCGACATCACCACCTGCAAATAACCATGAGGTACCTCCCTCACAGCCTGACCTCGGACAAAGAGAGGCGTGTCACACGAACCACCAACAACAGCTCAAGTTCTCAACCGCCGACTCCGAAGTCCTAACTGCCTGCTTGGAGGGTACCTCACCTCTACCTACTTGTATGGCTCAGGGACACTCAAGCGCCACTACAGTAGACGTAGACACGGAGGGTTTTGGGCAGTTACTAGTTGTGTAAAGTACGTCTATTCACATGGCATCCGATCCGGTTTCCCTCGTTGGTTGACCCTTGGTTGACAGGGAAAAATAACCAAAATACAGGAAACAGGAAACAACCCCACGCCTACCTAAGTCACGTATCTTGCACGGTGGTGGTGTAAGGAGACGCAAGATATGTCTGGATGTGGTATTCTAACGAATCCAGATACATAAGTAGATAGCAGGTAAATAAGGTTCTTTTGCTCGCCAGGTTCCGTTGTTTGGCCCTTGCAGGACAAAAGGTCCAGGACTACCTACATACCCACTCACCTCCACGCAAGGCAGCCAAGGAAAATCTAACCGAACTGAAATCATGGATCTTTTGCCTCGGTGTTTTGAAAGATGGTGTTTATGCTTTCCTCCTTTAGGCCAGTCAGAGTCGGATTCAGAGAGTGCTGAAGAAATCGGGAGGGGAGTGGAGGGGAATGATTGTACTCATTGTTGGACACTTCCTGATTGCTTTGCATATTATCGTCGGTGAAACCCAGATTAGCACTTGTCAGTTCTGGAAAAGACCTTAACTGCTGCTAGGTAGGTATTCTTGAGATGCTGGCAGATATTTACCTACCTATTCAGTTTTTCAGATCCTAAATAAACCCTTCATTACTCTAGTACATCACGTCTTTGTCCAAATTTTATGGACATCCTTGGTTCTTTTCTCTTTTGTTTTTCTTTTCTAACCTGAGACTCGCACGTACAATGAAAGCTCTAACAATGAGAAAACACTCTCACTATGGATGGAGGCACAAACCTTGGGGGCCGATTCCGGCAACCAGTGAAGTAAGTGAAGTGAGGCTTTGCAACCGATACCGTGTCGTGTGTCGTGTCGTGTATCAAAGCTGCCTCTTAGCCACACCCCTGCTTGTAGAGAGTCTTAAGTAAGTTACTCAAGATACTTGCCGATCTAACCTCCAACATCGCTTTCTGCCGTACCGGTTGTCTATCAGAGGATATGTCGTTCTACGCACGAGACCAGACCGGCTCGGACATTCCGTGCGGTGTCAGGCAGTGTGGTATGGATTCGAGTCCAGTCCGCGTGTGACCCCCCAAATGATCAGGGCAGCGTCGTAATTGCTCACTCCCGTATTCTAGAAGCCAGGCTACTGCTACATCGCACTGCTACTACAACATCAACGAACGTCGAAGGATGGTGAAAGTTTGGTACGGTTAATATATTTTAATCTATTCAGCTTCGGTTTCTTGTTTTCTAGAAGGCTTCCATGCATACGACGTTCAAGGATGTTGGAGAGACGTTCAAATATGCTGATTGGACTGGATCCATGATCATTATCATCATCCTACTACAACCCATTTCGCTCTTTGAGCTTATTGTCTCCTTCCCGGTCAATCTTGTAGGTAGAAATTCTACCTACCCTTGACCTTGTTCATCAGCACACAGTTCGCAACCTGCACCAGACTGGTGAATCTCGACCCCAGTTTCCTGCCAACAACTACCTCTATGCGTCAGAAGGGGGCGGTATGTAGGCTCGTAGCATACACTACATACCTCTTCCTACTGTAGTGAGTGTAGGTAGCAATAACACCATTACATCGCAGGTGTCCATCCGTCCATCACCACTGCCTGCCATTTGATCACCAACCACTTCGCCAACCACACGGCACACCTTCCATGGCAGCCTATCACAACACAAGGTTTACCGAATCGGAAAGAGCACTGTAGGTACCTGACAAAAGTACCCGAATCGTCTGTGAAGAGGCTGTGCTGTTGTGTACACTGTCAAGAGATGATCGGATAGATAGAGGTACCTTGGACAAAGAGCGAGGTATCAGGACCAACGAGAGGAGGCTGGTTATGCGGAGTTGTTCTTGTTGGTGTTGAAGTCCAAGTCATCCGGTAAGAGTGGACGAACTTAAAAAAGGAAGGAACTGGTGGGTAAACAACAAAGAACTGCCACGGCATGAATCCTTTGGCCAGAACTTCTGGCTTGCAAGCCAGACAAGTAAGTTGATGAGTCGTTGGAAGGTAAACCTTCTTTGCAGAGAAATGTTATGCTGCTTTGGGTCTATAAATTCATGTGTTATTGTTAGCCCCCATTGTATTTCGCCACATTATGGGTATCAAACATCTACATATGAAGACAAAGCAAGTGTGCCGGTTTCTACCACGCAAGTTGACCTATGTAAGAAAAATAAAAATTTCTTTTTAGAACCAACAATAAAGCAAAACATTACAAACACCAAACCCATTTTCGCCGCCAAGTTCAGGTCAGGGTGTGGGCTACCTATTCTACCATATTTGAGGGATCGATGCATCTCATTTCTCCATTGTTCCAAACATCCATCCATCCATCCTGTCCATCCGCACATTTTTGTACACCCGGTGGTTCATCATAAAACAACAACATACGACACGACACGACACGACACGACACACCAACTCTCGGAGGTGACTTATACCACATGAGAGTGGTGCTCAGTAGGCACCTTGGTGAACACGTCGAACGAGCCCGTACCGGTGACGCCCAGCTTACCAACGACCAGTCTGCCCGATGGGGTGTCGAGGCTGTCCCAGTCGCCGTCGAGCACGGCGTCCTTGAGGAAACCGACGGTGGTTTCTGTTTGGGAAAATAATGTCAGCGATGAGCTCAGGCTACATGTAAGGCAACGAAAGACTGATGGAATAACGTACCGTAACTCATCTTGGTGAAGGGGCTGACGTTGCCGGTCAGACCCATGCGGTTGAAAGGAGTGAAACCACCGTTTCTGTAAATTTACTCGTCAGTAACTTGTTGCTTTCTCATTTCATATTCGGAAATGGAATCATACCTGGTCATGTAGTCGCCAATGAGGTTCAGATGGCGGGGGTCGACCCCGATACCGTGACCCTTGAAGACACCGCTCAATTCGCGAACGATGCTGTTTCTGGCGGCCTCAACACCATAGATCTCGAGCACTTGGGCAATGTCGTTGGTCATGATCTTGTTGGGGTTGATGTAGTCGGCGTACTGCTGCATGGCCTTGATGTTAGAGCCCTCAGTGTGGACAAGACGCTCCTTGTTCTCCACAACGGATGTCGCGGTGCCGAGTCTGGGAATCTGCTGGATGAGCGCCTTCTTGACCGCCTCGGTAACGAGGTTGAGCATGAGAATCTTGGGTGTCGCGGGATCAAACTCCAAGATCATCTCGCACCACTCGCCGCCCTGCTCATCGCAGTGGAAGCGGGCAACGAAGTCGTTCTTGTCCTTGATGCGGGTCTCGCGTGATCGAGACTTGTACACGGACATGTCGCCATCGGCGTTGCGGTCCTCGGGCTCTGGGCTGCCACCGTAGCCCTCGTCGTCGAACTCGAGGCTCTCCTCGCCCTCCTCCTCACCGTCATCCGCGCGCTGCAGAGACTTCTGGATGGCATCATCGTCGTCGTCGTTGGGGCCGTAGGACACTGCCTCGTGCTTGTTGGCTCTGTTCTTGGCGTTGGTGGCGTCATCATCACCATCGTCATCGTCGTCCGCGTCGCCGTCCTCGCCCACAGCACGCTCGCCATCGGGCGCCGCCATCTCGACGGTGCCAACCTTGACACCAATCTCGGGAGTGGCAGCTGAGTTCTCCTTGTACTTCTTCTTGATCTCCTTCCTGGTGAGCTGACCAAGCAGGGGCACAAACTTCCTCTCAACGGTCGCAAGAACATCCGCAATCTCGATCGCATATGTCTTGCAGTACTCCTCAGACGGGAAGAAGCGCAACCTGATCTCGAAGAGCTTGGCAAGAGGGTAGCCCAAGCCACGGCCCATCTTCTCCCTGACGGTAACCTCCTTGGTAACATCGGCCAGGGGAAGAATGCTGATGGACTTGGCAAACTGCTCGCAGTCTGCATCTGAGAGCTCAGGGTTGGGGTAGAGGGTCATGGCAGGAGTCGAGATCTTGGCGGAAGCTGTCATGAGAATTTCACGAAGACGGGGAATACCCAGTGTGACGTTCTTGGCCGAGTGACCAGCCAAATGGAAGGTATTCAGTGTCATCTGTGTCGAGGGTTCACCGACGGACTGGCCGGCCACGATACCAACAGCCTCACCAGGCTCCACCAGCGACCTGATGTACTTGGCCGCCAAAATCTTCTCGGCAGTCTTGCGGGAAATGCTGCCAGAGGAGTCGCCCTTCTTCTCCTTGATCAAGCCATCCTTGTTCTCCTTGACGTACTTGGTCATCTTCTCGAAGAAGTTCTCCGAGGTGGCAAAAGCATACAAGGCAGGGTCAACATCCGACTCGATCGGGTTGAGCGGGTTACGGGTATCCCTCGACTTGATGGCAGCCTTCATCCGCTTGATCATCTCGTCCTTGTGCTCGAAGAGGGCCTGAGTACCCTCTTCCGAGTAGTGGAGATGCGCCAACTCGGATGTTAGGTTGCGGAGGATGAACTCGAAATCGTTCAAGTACTTTTGCTTGGAGATATCGATACCATCCTCACCGAACAGGAACTGAATGATGGAGCCATCCGAGTCTCTGACCGAGGTGTCGTAAGCGACCTTGAGACCTTCCATACCCTTGATCAAACATCTCTGAAGGTAACCGGAACGCGATGTCTTGACGGCTGTGTCGATAAGACCCTCACGACCGGCCATGTGATGGAAGTAGTACTCCTGGGGGCGAATACCAGTCAAGAAACGCTGGACGATGTAACCACCAGCTCTGGCATTGGTATCGAAGGGCTTGAAACTAGGAAGAGTCTTGCCGCTAACCATGACGGGGACACGTCTACCTTCCAAAACCTGCTGGCCCAAGTTGCAAGAAATGAGGTTGGCGTTGACAGGAGAACCCTTAGCACCTGATGTTGTCATACTTTGCATTTGGTTCTTGGGGAATTTCTTTTGCAGACCAGCAGGAAGACATGTCTTGGTGATCTCGCTGGAGAGTTGGGCGCAGCGTTGGTTCATCAAAAGATCCAAGTTCTCTTGCTTCTTGTCGTTGCGCATAACTTCCTCCAAGCGTTGCAAAAGAAGGGGGTCTTCAGGAGTAGGCTTCTGCTCCTCGAGCGACACATACTTGGCAGCGACCTCGAGACCGATGTGAGCGGCGGCCTTGATCTTCTCCCTCCTGTCTGCCTCTCCCTTGGGCGTCATTACTAGATCGTCCATACCGCACGAGAAGGCAACCATGGCCAGGTAACGGGTGAGGAGACGACCCATGCAACTGAGGAGCTTGCCGGCAGCTGAAGGGCCATAGACTTCGTGAATCGAGTGAATGAAACCACCACTGCTGGGACCCAGCTGAGACTTGTCGAGAATACCAGTGATAAACTCTCCGTCACGGAAAGTGACCTGACCTTCTTCTGGGGCATGGTCACCCCACTGATGAGCCTTGACTTGTGTAGAGCCGTTCATCCAAAGGTCACCGCAGTTTGGTGGCTTGATGTTCTTGAGGATTGTGGTAATGACTTGCTTACCCGTCCAGCGGGGGACCGGCTTGATGATTGCCGGTGGTACAAGCTCAATCTTGTCTCCCATAATGTGGCCGCTCTCGGGCCGGAGTGCGGCGTAGATGAGTTGGTGATAGTTGGCCCGATCGAAAAAGGTGTCCTTGTTACAAAGAATAACGGAAACGGACAAATGATCCTGAATAAGACCACGAAGAGGCTTGCCAGCGGTGCCGGAGATGTACTGGTGGTCAGTGTCGGCGATTTGAAGGGCCTCTGCACGCGCAATCTCGTTTTGGGGGAAATGCATGTTCATCTCGTCACCATCGAAATCGGCGTTGTAGGTGTTGCAGTTGGCGTAGTGCATGCGAATCGTCTTCTCGCCTGGCAGCACTCTGACTCTGTGACCCATGATGGAGGGCTTGTGAAGGGTGGGCTGACGGTTCATGAGGACGACATCACCGTTCGTGAGGTGGCGGTGGACCTTCTTGTTGCGAACTCCGCTGAAGTTGTTGTTGGTCGGGGCCAAGAGCTGGTTGGCAAGGGCCTGACGCTCTTCCGAGGACTTGTTCCTCAAGTTGATGATCTGGCCATTCTCCATCTCGATCGCAGAAGCACCGGGCCACTTGTCCATGCCGTTCTGGACAGCATTCTTCAGATCATGATAGTTGTGACTCGTTACAGGCTCGGGGTATGTGAGCTTCCTGGCGAAAACGGGAGGGACACCGATTTCGCTGGTCTCGATGTTGGGATCGGGAGAGATGACGGATCTGGCGGCAAAGTTGACACGCTTGCCCATCATGTTCTTGCGGAAGAGACCCTCCTTCTTCTCGAGCTTCTGCTTGATACCGTCCTCGTTGCGCTTTCCAGCAGCACCCTGGACGGGGTTCTTATCGCGATCGATCAAGGAGTTGACAGCGTCTTGGAGCTGCGTCCACGCTTGGTAGAGCGCATTGATATCCCTGGCTCTGCGTCCGTCCTCGGGGGCGTTACCCTTTGCGGTTTCGGAAACCTCGCGGGAGATCTGGGCGACCATAGACGACCCCCTGAGGATCAGCTTGTAGAGACTGTTTTGCTGCGCTTCCGTTACTTGGTCGCCCATTCTAGCCTCGGGTCTGAATTTGTTGGGAGGGACGAGGAGTGTCTGGATGAAGAACATGTCGGCAGTCATGGGCTTCGCGTGCTTGGGACGAGGCTTGGAGCTAAAGAGCAGAGCCACAATCTCTTGCTCCTTCTGGAAAAGGAAGTTTAACCTCTCCTTGACCTCGAGAGAGCTGATGTATCTCTGGGGAAGAGCCCTCTTCTCGGCCTTCTCCTTCGCCTTAGTCTTGCTGCCCGCGTCCGCCATGACGACATCGCCGTTCTCGTCGAGCTCTTCGCCCTCGCCTTCGCTGTTGTCGGATTCGCTGGCTGTCGATTCGATATCGGCGATCCCCTCATCATCACCATCATGATCCTTCTTCTTGCCGCCCTTCATGGCCAGCGCATCGGCACGCTTCCTTCCAGCCTGGGCCATGGCGGCCTTCTCCTTCTGTGTGAGGTCGCGCTCGAAAATCTTCGTGTACCGATCCTTGCGGTAGACGGGAGAGATACCGTCGCAGGTCCTGCACTTCTTGTCCTTGATGATGGCAGCCAGGAACTCCTTGACGAGAGCCCTGCGCATGTCGGCGGCGCCCTCGTGCTTGCCCTTGTTGATGTCGCGCATAGTGACCTTAGTTCTATAGTCGCGAAGCACAGCGCGGACATAGGCTTCCCGTTGGCGAATGGTGCTGTCGTTCAGGTTGTTTCCCTCCTCCTCAGCCTCGTCATCCTCCATCTCGGGCACGTCGGCCAGCTGGAATTGGCGAATGGCGGAACCGAACTCGCTTTCGCCGAAAGAGTCGATCATCTGGGCCTCCTTGAGAAGGCCGCACTGCAGCAGACGGAGCATGCAGGAGTAGCGGTGGATTTCCCTACGGGGGAGGCGGAACCGGTGGCAGTAAACACATTGCGCGCGCAGCAGACGGTATGCTTGGTCCATGAAGACGGGGTGGTAGACGGGCACGGGGAGCTCGATGTGGCCGGGATGGCCGGGACATTGCGACTGGCCAAGGTTACATGTTGTGCAGCTATTTATTGGAACATCACATCAGTCAACACCACTATCCAGATCACCACCAACCATTCAAGTTGAGAAGACAGACGACGGGACGGGGAGTCTCACAGTGAGTCGCCCCAGGAACCCAAGGCAGGGTCGTAGAGACCGCCGGGGACGGGGTTCAGCAGAGTGTCGAAGGTGCTCTCATTCTCGATCTTGCGCACCGAGATGGCGCGGATCTCGTTGTCGGTCAGGAAGGTGAACTCGACGCTGTCCAGAGAGGACGACACGGGCTGCGAAATATTCATGGTGGGCGAGAGTGGTGTGTGGTTACGGATTCGGAATCCTTAAAATCCCATGGCGAGGATTCTCGTCTGGCTGAAGATGGCCGCAGGCAAGTATGCACGGTCGGGGGGGGGACAGCGGCAACTTGCGAGGCCAAAAACTTCAAAAAAAGAAGATATCGAGTAAATTGAGCCTTCAGGGTGTTTACACAGCCAAAAGCCTTTCGCTATGCCACTGCAGTCAATCACAGTCTGCAGCTTCGCCTATTGGTGGGGACTTGAAGATGGAGCTTGCGCGAAAGAATATTTTTTGGCGGTCGCGGCTGGCAGAACTCATTGCTACGCCTGTGGGGAACCCGTACCTCCAGCTCGGTGGGCGGTGGCTGGCTTGGCTGACGGGACTCCATTCGCTGGATCCATTGATTCAACATTGCAGTGCAGTGAGCAGTCAGCACACAGTAGTGGTCAGCGTCTTGTTCACGTTCACTTTCAGGCATTCCACTTCCTTGTCGTGTGTCGCTACAGTATCGTCACTGCAACTCCACGTTTTGTTTTGTTTCCTCGACTTCAACTTCAACATCCACTTTCCATCACGACGGGACCTCAAACTCTACGAACCATCAAGGCCGGGACTTGACCAGGGCAATCTGATTTCGATATTGCAAACCGCATTCATCCGCCCGTGATTTAGTAAAAATCACCTTACGATATAGAGTTCCATCCCAGCCCTCTGACCTTCGCGCCTTGTCACGACATCCCAGCAGCCCGAGCTCTACGAGAGACCTCGACAACCCGACTCTTTCTATCAGACAGGCATTGCACATCAACATGGATCGTGGACAGCCAAGCGGGCTCGGCCCCCGCCATGACGCGACATCACGAGTTCAGAAACCCGAATCCGCCGCCGATCGCATGGCCGCACTCAAGGCCCGTGTCGCGGCAGCAGTCGGAGGCTCCAAAGCAAAGGGCGGCTTGAACACACCACTCCATCCCGCTCTCGCAGATCTCGGCGCGCCCATCAAACCCGGTGACTCTCTCTCGGCCGCCGCAGCAGGTCGTCGAGCCGCCCAGAAAGTCGCAGAATCATTCAACAGGAAAGAACACCGAACACCTTCAGCAACAACAACAGGCCAACCCCGAGCCAACCCCTACCTAGACACCAGCAGCCATGGACCGCAAGGCAAACCCAAAGAGCCACGGCAGCTCATCTTCAACCAGAAGGGTAAATACATTGCCCAGGCGAATGCGCTACGGAGACAGGCCGCATTGGAGGAAATGAAGAAGAGGATTGCAGAACAGGCTAGGAAAGCAGGACTGGACGAGGACCGAGACATCGAAAAGGCCTTCGTCGTCGAAGCGCCCCCGGATGTGGAATGGTGGGACCAGGGCCTTATCGACGGCAACGATTACAGCAACATTCCCGACTCGATAAAAGTCAACACCCCCGACAGCGTTGTTACTATCTACATTCAGCACCCAGTCGCCATCGAGCCACCGCAGGACAAACTCGCCGCTGAGCCGAAACCCATGTATCTTACGCCCAAGGAGCAACAGAAGCTGCGTCGCCAACGCCGCATGATGGAGCTCAAGGAGAAGCAAGCCAAGATCCGTCTCGGTCTAGAGCCGGCCCCGCCACCCAAGGTCAAGAAGTCGAACCTGATGCGCGTGCTGGGTGAGGAAGCCGTCAAGGACCCGACGGCCGTCGAGGCGCGCGTCAACCGCGAGATCCAGGAGCGCTTCGACAAGCACATGCAGTCCAACGAGGAGCGCAAGCTCACAAAGGAGCAACGGCAAGAGAAGATCGCTCAGAACCAGCAAAAGGATGTCCAAAAGGGCGTCCACACGCTCGTCTTCAAGATCGGCAGTCTAGCCAATGGCAAGCACCGCTTCAAGATTGGGCAAAACGCCCAACAGCACGCGCTCACGGGCGCGTGTATCATGCATCCCAAGTTCTGCCTGGTGATTGTCGAGGGCGGCGAGCACAGCGTCAACGCGTACAAGAAGCTGATGATGCGCCGCATCGACTGGACTGAGAGTGTGCCCTCATTGGATAGGGAACCCAGCGCGTCCGGCGCGGCGGTGAGGGAGTGGTTGAAGGCGGAGGATGAGCAAGGCATGTTGAAGGACTTGTCGAATAACAAGTGTCAACTCATATTTGAGGGCGAGTCCAAGACGCAGTCATTTAAGAAGTGGAGTAGTAAAGTGTGTGAGACGGACCAGGAGGCCAGAGAGTTCTTGTCTCAGATGAAGATGGAGAACTTTTGGACGCAGGCGAAGAACACGCCGAGCCATGTATGAACTACTAGTACGGTATTGATGAAGGATACAGTATACTTCAACTGTCAGATGATGATCCGACTTTGTTGGACGGGGAGAGAGAGGGTACCATGGCTCCGGTAGTCTATCAATCGAGAAAAAAAAAACGATTAAAGCTGTTAAGAGTCTTGAACAAAGTTCACTTCGTTTAAAGTCGTTAACATTCGTGCAGTGATGGAACACCGGCATCTTGAACGAGATCTGCGTACCCCAGATCTTGGTTTCTTGGTCTGTTGTTTCCCCACACGAAGCGAGCTATTGAGTGAGGGGTTGCAATCGGGATTAACTCCCACCTCCTCGGCTTTTATCTGTCATTGTTTTGAACGCTAGTCTCCTCACGGGGTCTACCTTTGGTGTCACCATATAAAGACCTCCAAGGAAGCACTCTGCCTCCTTTACTCTATCTACGTTTGTTTCTGAAATTATTCTCGTATAACGTGCGATTCCAATTCAACTGCCTTCCATCTTCCTTTTTCAGTATAGCACCAAGTCGACACAATGGTTCCCAAACCCAAGATCACGCTCTACCTCGATACTGTTAGCCCATTCGCATACGAGGCGTATCACATCCTCCGGGTACGTACGACTTAACTTGCAGAGTCCATCAACCTACTTACAACCTACGTGCCACAAGAGAAGCAAATGAGCAAGCGAATCGCTAATTGTTTCATGTCCAATCAAACAGAACGACCCAATCTTCAAAAATGTCGATATCAAATACGTCCCCATCTTCCTCGGTGGCTTGATGAACAAGGTCTGTCCCCTTCCCTTCTCGCCTCCTCCCATCACATCATCGAATTCACTAACACAAAACCAACTCACCTAGTGCTCCAACACCCCACCCATCAAAATCAAAAACAAAGACAAATGGATCAACGTCGAACGCCTCCGCTGGGCCCGCGCCTTCTCCGTGCCCATCATCGCCGACATGCCACCCAACTTCCCACCCAACACTTTGCCCGTTCAGCGAGTCCTAGCCGGCATCGAAGCTTCTCAGTCCCAATCCGCAGTAATCTCCGCACTAGACGCCCTCTACAAATCCTACTGGGTCCTCGGCCGTCCCATCCACGAACCGTCGCAACTCCGCTCCGTTCTGTCTTCTTCCCTTGACGGGGGAGAAGAAGCGGCAGATAAGGTGTTGGCGGCAGCACAGACTGCTGAGGTCAAGCAAAGACTGATGGAAAACACGGATAAAGCGTTTTCGGAGGGGGCGTTTGGGTTACCTTGGTTTACGTGCACTAACACTAAAGGGGAGACGGAGGGGTTCTGGGGGGTTGATCATTTGGGGCAGGTGGTGCAGTTTTTGGGGCTGGATGCTGGGGGAAGTGGGAATAAAGGGTGGAAGTCGGTTTTGTGAGTGGAGTGAGTGTAAGAGAGGGGAGGTGGGTGAAGAAAGGGAGGAAGAGGCAAGATGACGGGGACTGGGAAGGCGTGGGATCACAGGACAGGCAGGCAGGCAGTGCAGCAGCTATACCTTAGTAGTGAGCGGTGGTGATGGTTGATGTGAAGGTATTCCTGAAGACGAGACCTTAATGTGATGCAAAGAGTGTGATTCAGCCAGTGACTCGTTTCGGGTGTTTTTTTCATCCAGTTGGAGAATTCCCATGAAGGGGTTCATGCATCGTCGACCATATCTACCGAGTGCATCACGTAAATGACCTGGCGTTGCTGAACCCGCCAGGACTTATGAAGCTGGTACGATCTCTTGGATGAACCATCATCTCCACATTACGCTCACATGGCTCGTGCAAGCCATGCCCATCGGGTGGGGCATTTTCACGCGCATCACCGTGGACCGACGAAAGGCGAACCCTGTCGTAAATGCGAACGGACGCGTCTCATCATGCGGGTCACAGTGATGTTTATGTCGAAGTCACGTCGCGTGATCATGAACGCAACGCGTTGTCATTTTCTACCACTACGGACATTCACAGCGATGCTCGATAACGCCTAATCGCTAGCTAAACTCCCATCATCATTTGCGCTGTTGCTCCGAAACTCCTTCCTCCTCTATCATCAAAGCAGGCATACAGTGGTGAGAATTGTGGTTGTCAGGAAGAAAAGGTAAACGTGCAATGTCTGTCGACAGGGTATCGTGTGATCATGAACCAGGCCCTTTATTAGACCAAATCCGCCATCAGCGCTGCCGTGCGAAGCCATCCGTCCTTTTGTTCCGGTGCTCGCCAGCCGCTGTGCCCGCGTTTGTAATGTACAAGCCATCAAGTACTAAGATGAAGAGAGAGAAAATGTAGTATCATCGCAATCAAGAACGCCGGATTACCCCCCATGTGTTGTGCCGTGAATGAAAATCCATCAACTCAGACGCGCATTCCCAAATGTTGTGCGAAGTGTGACGCGAGAAAAGTTGTCATGACCGCCCCGTGATATAACCCCAGAATCTGACTAGACTACCCCGAAAACCAAAGCAAACTACTCCATGTCGAAGAGTCGCTTAGTTGCGCTCACCGCGGAGGCGGCGGGCGAGCTGGATGTCCTTGCTCTGGATGGTCACACGCTTAGCGTGGATAGCGCAGAGGTTGGTGTCCTCGAAGAGCGAGACGAGGTAAGACTCGACGGACTCCTGGAGAGCGCCGATAGCAGAGCTCTGGAAGCGGAGGTCGGACTTGAAGTCCTGAGCAATCTCACGGACCTGTGTGGCGACGCGTTAGCATGTGAGAATGAGGTGACATGTTGTTGACAGGCAAAAGCTTACGAGACGCTGGAAGGGGAGCTTGCGGATCAGAAGCTCAGTGGACTTCTGGTAGCGACGAATCTCACGGAGAGCGACGGTACCGGGCTTGTAACGGTGGGGCTTCTTAACACCGCCGGTGGAGGGGGCGGACTTGCGGGCAGCCTTGGAAGCGAGCTGCTTGCGGGGGGCCTTGCCACCGGTGGACTTGCGGGCGGTCTGCTTAGTGCGGGCCATTGTGATGGTTGATGTGTGTTGATAAGTTGTTTTTGGATGGATAGGCGATGATTAAGTGATGACCTGCGCTGGTGGTCGAGACTGGTTGATGACTAGAAGTAGAGGCGGGAGTGGAAAGGGGAAAAAGTGGTGGGGGGTGCGAGGTTTATGTATGTGCGGACTGGGGTCAGGTGCTGGCTGATTTGGGTGAATGGGTGGTGCAGCGCGTTGTGTGGCTGCTGCCTTTCGGTTTTTTTGCCTTCCTTGCTAATTCCGCTTTTTCTTGGTTGATTTGCGACTGCCAATTTTTTTTGTTGCGGGCGACCAAACCGGGGGCTGAACCGGGGTTCGTTTTGCACTGGTAACTGCCCTTATTTTGCTGGCAAAAGAGCGCTGTTTTGGGCGGCCATTTGGATCGTGCTCTGCTGACGCGGGTTTGCAGAATTATGATTGGTCCAAATTTCTTAATAACGACGCACAGGCCAGCCCCAAAGCTGGGGTTAGTAACACCGAGCGACTAACACATTCTTAGTTCGGTCCCAATTCCCTTCACCTGCGTGCAACAGTTCCCGTCTGTGGAATGGGTGAATGGATACAACACCAAATCAAAGGTACAAAGGTACATGCTCAACATTCACCTCTGGGAAAGGTGAATGTTCCTGAATTCAAGATTCGCATGCCTGGCACCAGGTCCAGTCCACTTTGTCTGTTGTGCAAGGAATCCATCGTATACAAGGGCCGTAGATGCTATTACGTACAGGGAGGATATGGAAAGGTTGATTCTTGAACGAGGATCGTGAAGATGGAAGGACTGGTTCATACGACAGAGCGCTTGCCAGAATGGCCTCAAGAGTTGCTTCCTTTGTTCACGCTTACTGTCGATTACATACCGCTTCTTGTTTTGCTCCTGAAAGTCTCTGAACCAACTGGAACCGTGAAGACCGCAGTTTCAAAGCTGCCTTGAGTGCAATCACACCTCCAGCTATCATTCAGTCACAACTAGAAGCCCGTTTGCAGTTCGTGGAAGTCTCTCACGACTCTGGCTTCTTTGGGGAGTGCCTGTCGATTTCCATAGTGAATGGTACTTTCCACTTGTTTGTTCATAGCAGTCATCGTAGCAGTCACTTATCACAGAGGACGAGAGGCAGCCATGGCAGTCCAGATCTGCAATGCCACATACACCTTTCTCTTTGTTTCAGAGTGTACTCTGATGTGGAAGGTTCAACGCCACAATTCAAAAGAGCATGCCTCATCCAGGACTTGAACCCTCCCGTCAGCCCTTTCCGGATGACTGAGAAGACTACCTAGCGTATGTAGCTGCTACTCTCAGGTCCCGGATGGGTCTCTCCGCAAAAAAGACGGCAAGGCTGATGGGACCGGCTGATGCACATGGTACGGTATCCAGAACGCAAAATGGATGTTCACTGCGGGTCACTTCTCTGCGGTGAAGGAGGTGTGTCAGGACAACAAAGTGGAAGTGAAGGCAGATCTCATCACTCGGTGGTGACTGGGCTGTGACGTGAAACTGCTGCCCAGCGAGTGCCGGAGTGTTGCTGCCCTGCCACTTCACCGGTGAGATGCGGTCCCCGGATCTGGATGTGCCACCCGAACGGTACGTACCGATGATCAATCCCTGTGCTGCTCCGTCGAGAAAAGACGACCCTTGTTTAGCAGCTAAAAGGGAAAATCCTATTTGGGTTTAGCGACGGTTTATTAGTGTTTACCTTGATGCGCGAGGTGAACCACTCTGAGCCACTGTTGAAAATGTAATTCGTGCAGAAATGCTCATTGGCTGACATTGTTCGAGGTGGGACTGCACGTCTTCACTCTGCGTGTTATGTCGTCTGGTCCCCTGCAAGGAACGTGCGCCTTGGGAGCGCGTCTCCCGAAATCAGCCAAGGGAGTTGACGGAGGTTTGCGCAAAGTGGGGCCTCAGAACCTGCCCTCGTCCAATCAACAACAAGATCAGTGATCTGATTTGATTCCCACCGCCCTGCATGCCGCAACCGCGTTCCCGTACTTAAAGTCCGCTCTCTTCCCCGCCTTCTTCACCTTCCACGACTTCCAATCTCCCAAACGACCGGCCTTTTTTCAGCCTTACCATCTACACCTCTCACTTCCACCCCCCAACACATATCAAAATGACTGGACGTGAGTTATCCCCGGATCGCCAACACCATGTGTCGCAACATCATAACTGACTAGTATTCTTCGATTAGGCGGCAAGGGCGGCAAGGGCCTCGGAAAGGGCGGTGCCAAGCGCCATCGCAAGATTCTTCGTGACAACATCCAGGGTATCACCAAGCCCGCTATCCGCCGTCTCGCTCGTCGTGGTGGTGTCAAGCGTATCTCTGCCAGTACGTCATTACCCTCGAATCCCTGTATCCCATGGACAGTCGACTGACATGTCAACCTTCAGTGATCTACGAGGAGACCCGTGGTGTCCTCAAGACCTTCCTCGAGGGTGTCATTCGTGACGCCGTCACCTACACCGAGCACGCCAAGCGCAAGACCGTCACCTCCCTCGACGTTGTCTACGCCCTCAAGCGCCAGGGCCGTACCCTCTACGGCTTCGGTGGCTAAATGTCTCGCCGTCATTAGCCAGCGTGTCTCTTTTCTTTTTTCTTCACCATAACGACGACGCAAATCACAATCACGTCTTCTCCCATCACCAACACAACCATCATGATGTTTATATACCACTAAAGTCGTCGTCTTTTATCATGATGATGATGATGTCACCACCGCCACCACAACATTAAACAACCGGCAACAACACGACACCCAAGGGGGGAAAAGGAGGGCGGTTTATGGTCGGTCCTCTTTTGCACCACACTTCACTTGGTTGCAGCGTTCCATCTCACGATTGTCATTTTCGGGTTTTATCACGCGCAAAGGAGGGGTCTCTTTTTTCTCACATATGCTCTGTACATCACATCAAGGGGTCATTCACAATAGGGGTGTTACTACTTTTGCAACTTTTTTGAGCGCTTAATTGACTCAAAACGCCCTCTGGGTTTTCTGGAGGGTGATTCCAAAATGTTTGATGATACTCTTTGTCTCAAGTGAAGTGCTGTCTGCGATTTATTGCTTCATCTCGACCCGTGTCTTTTGTGTACGTGTAAACGGGGGCGCGTGCTCGTCGCGTTATGTGGGTTTGCCCCGAGTCTTGCTTGGAGCCTGGAGCCCTCGGCGATGCTGGGGGTAGCTTTTTATAACTGTTCGCTCAGAGAGGAGGTCCCTGCATCGTCTCTCTAGCGAACATGCGGCTTCCGTCATGGAGAGGTTGTGGGCAATCTAGCGGGAACTCCCATCGGCGACTTCCATCAATATATTCGACGCTCGCGTCTCGAAAGCAGTTTTATATGCCTACGGGCATCGGACGTATCTACATCCAGATGTTAGGTAGGCTCAGGTAGGGGAAACGAAACCTGATGACAATAGCTTCTACCTAATCTAGCTTCATCCTGTTCGTTCCAGGAACGCCATGGGAGAACAACATCTCTCCAAGGCGGGAGCCAACCACCTGCACACACCCCCTCCCTACCTAATCAGTGGCGAACTTCGCTCCTTGACATGTGCCTGGCACAGGATGTGCCTGGTACAAGGACACTGTTGGGGAAGCCCGGACAAGACAGATGGGGCAAAAGGGGTGATGAGTCTGAGCGCAGAAAGCCACGGATCTTTTTGCTTCGTCTGAACTTCGTTGTGAACTTACCTTGACTGCCCCTGGAGAGTTAGTGGGGGTACCTTTAGTACTGCATGCGACTGTGTTCCTTGGTGCTTAAAAGGCACGACGAAATGTGAAAAGGAGTTTCTTTGCATTTCTTTTTCTTTCTTTTGCCTTTTGACTGTAAAGTGAGTTTATACATTGCATGTATGTATGTCCGTGGAGTAGAACAGTTGGTTGTTGCACAGGTATCACATCACTGTCTTTAGTAACTTTTGCTCGATATCCATGAAGTATGAACAGAGTGATGCATTCGAGGTTCCTAGACGTAAGACAATTTGAAAGACCAAAACATTTGACTATACTCGAAGTATTTTTTTCCATGTGTGAAGACCCATAGAGTGGTTTAACACCAGTTCTTTATTTTTGTTTTTTTACTTTGATTTTGTTTGTCTTGTTGTACGTCATCTCCAGCCCTTTTCAGCAGTGTTTACAACTTTAGACAAACTAACTTGAAAGAATTAGATAAACTTTACAGCATTTTCCATAGTGGTGATCCAGAAATATTGCCTTGCGTGTGGAATGATCAGCTCATGACGTTATCTTGATTAGGTATTTTGATTCAAACATTGTTCTACTGTTTCAATGTTGTGATCAAGCACTGAATGAGTAACCCCAGGGAGGCATACTGATGATTGTCTTTCCACGAGCTCTCAAAGTGCACACTTGACTCTCTCTCCATTTTCCACCACATGTTCCCGTCGGTTCTTCACTGCTGTCTGGGAATAAATTTCAAGAATGTTCGGGTACAAGGGGAGATGTCAGAAGAGGGACTTCTCAGGGCATAATTTAAGTTCAAAAGCATACAACTTCAAATCATTTGCATGCTGACACCGAGCTAGGTACCTGCCAATCTAGATCTGGTGGCAGGGCTGGTAACGAGTCCCGTCAATCATATAAGTCCACGTCAAGAAAGTCAAGTCGGTTATTTTTCACACTCTGTGGAGTTCAAGTTTAAAGTTCGGGGCTCGACTTGACTTGGTTGACTTTATTGCCAGCACTGTCTGGTACCTAGTCACCGAGTTATGTAGGAGAGAACGGACAGGAAACCGAGCTAATGTTCATGTGTATATGGTCGAAGGAAATCTGAGCGAGCACAAATCCATGCCTGTTTTGGTTGGGTTTATTTGGGAGGTTATTTGCCGGGGTATCACACACGATACGTGAATATTGTTCAGAGGTGAGGTTGTCTATTTCGAACTACGAACTTGAAGCATAATACGGCACCTTCGAAAAGGGTAACTTCCTGGGTTCCCGTTTGTCTTCAAACTCCATATTCGTCTTGGGCTAGAAGCGCCTCGGACTCTTTTCAAGCCCTAACGAGTAAAGCTTCTAATACATCAATCTCGATCGGTCGAGCAACAAAAGATATAACTGGGGATCAACAAAACAACTGTTCAAATAGCACATTCAAGGCCTCTAGAGTGTACCGAATGCAAAGTTATATGTAATATAGATACACTGTGCCGTCCTCCTTCAAGTGTCCAGGGGACAAATGTTCGAAAGAGATTACACGAAAGTCCGAAACAACGACGTTCCTAAGTTTAAGCTCAGAAAGGCATGGATAAGACTTGGCTTCATTTTAAACAAGTGGCCCAGCCGGTTGTTGACGGGGTGCCAATCTAGCTAGTAAGCAACTCCTGCCCCTGCACACGGCAGTTGATCAACTCACTTCTGGTGAAAGTCAGATCTTGTCGATACAGTTCTGAGTTCAGACAGTCCACGGGCTTAGCTGGGAGTCATAACGCCACGTGACAATCCAGATTGACGAAGATCACGATATGCAGAGGCCGTCGGCGGTCCGATCCGATGATGGGATAGGAGATGCCTGTGGAAACACTGTACCTGGAGCCTGTCACGCTCTTGATCTTGTGTTCTGGACCTCTCACAAAAACTTCCAAACCTGACTGACCAACCTTACCTTCTCTAGAAAGAGCGGCGTGGGCGTGGCAGGTCAACAAAGCGGACCCGGTAAAACTGGAGCATACCGTCTTCCTTGAAACGCTCAAATAAAGGAACATGATGTAGCGGATCCGGGTTTAACCACTTGGTAGACCCAATTTTGACATGTCCTTCCTTGACTCGCTGAAAGCTTATTTCTCGCCTCCTTCATCCATTCTTCTCTTCCTTCTCGTGGGGCAGAAATAAGCATAGACCGCGGGACGGAGAGGAAGGGGACGGGAAGGAAGGAAAGAACAAGGAAGGGCAAGGCAGAAGAGAGAAGAGGTGAGGTCAGGTGATGCTCGCTCGTATCGTCTCCATCCGGCCTTCTTTTCGTGGGGTCGGGTCTGGGGATCCGGGGATCTCCGTCCCCAGATTTGAGGCGTGTTCCGGGCCCGGCAGCCTAAAAATGGAATGGGAAAGGGTCTCTGGAGATGTGGCCGTGTGGGATACTTCGAAGTATATGGGATACATACCGAGCACTTCCTGATCGTAGTCACTCTTTCCAAACGATCCCCTTCAGCAGCTTCCCCTCCGAGGGTTCATTGAACATGAAAATGGCTTGGGAATTCGGGTGCTCCACTGGGCTGAATCTTGGATTCAACGCGATGTGGTTGATTGCCTTGGCGGCCGAACTTCCCAGTGCGCCCTGACGACCTTGCATCTTCCAACTTCCAAAGCCATTTCCAAGCCCAGATTTCCCAGGTTGCCCACCACGCGTTGAGGAAGATAAGGACAGGCAGGATTGGAGTCACTTGAGATCCGGAGTCCTTCAGTTCTTTTCATGCACCGATGTCCATACTCCATGCTTCCCATGGGGTCGTGGCTCGCATCGAATCATGGTAACGGAAACGTGTCCGATATCGGATGTGCGAATTCGCAATGTTGTCAACTTGATTCGTTTTTTTTGTGGGAAATCAAATGCCAGAGGTCTGCGCCTTTCGGAGCTGTTGCGCAGCAGCAGCCTTATTTTACCTGTGTCTCTGCGTTAACAAAATGAAAAAAAGGACACATCTTCACAACTTCAGGTTGTTGTTGATACTCATGCCGGTGGTTTGCTCCGAACAATCACCGGCCCCGAAATACAGCCGGGCGCCGTTGAGATCCTTGTTTTCACAACCGTTTCATCATCATCAGAACCAAGCAAGTGGGAAGGGTCCTGTCTTGATTCTTGGATTCTGGGGATTCCGCGGGGATGGGTTGCACAAGTGGGAAGCTCCGAAGCCCAGCTCGCGGTGTGTTGCAGCACAGACTGCACGACGCACAGCACACCATACCTTAGATAAACTGGCGGCCACACGTGGCAGATCTCTTTTCTTTTCACGAGGCCCGGTCTGAGACGCAAGCCCCAACTGTGACGCCCCGACGTGACTTTGGGGGGTGGCCGTGTCCGGTCGGGGGTATGAGGCGCAGGTGCTCCGCAATTTTGCAGTGGCCAGGAAAATGGCACACACCCTCTTGTGTGACACAGTGACCCTCATCACGCGTGCGTGCGTGTCGTCAAATCGTGGAGAAGGGCCCGGGGCACGGAGTGGTGGGCGGCGGGCGGCAGCCGGCAGGCGGGCAAGGGAGGGCGCCCCTCTGAAATTCCCCCATACCTTGTTCACAGCGCCGCGTGTCTTTGACTGAAAAACGGCGCAAAAGAACCCACTTTCTCCCACTTTCAGGTTCTCCCCTCGTTTTCGTTTTCCCCGCGCAATGGCCCAAAAGTGGACACATGCAGCGGTACGTCGTGGCCATTTCCAAGGTTGCGGGCGAGCTCGCGGGGTACCAAAAACAGAAAGTTGGTTGGAATGACTGCTGTGAGAGTTGAGGATGATGCAGAGAAGAGGTTGTGATCGCGAGCCAGAAAATGATTTGAATGAGTGTGCGACTCGTGGGAAAATGACGTTGGAGTCCACAGCAGAGCCTCATTTTAGTTTTCGCAAGGAAATTGCTTCCCTTTTCTTCGATCTGGGCTCTTGAAGATGCTCACGAGACCACGCTCCGGTTAAATGCAGCTATTTATCCAAAATACCCAGCCAATCAGAGGCCGGGCAGCTGTTTATCCTACAGCCGACTCGGTAACAGCTGCTTAGTGTTCCTCGGTCCGTGACATTGTCGTGCCTGGAATACTCAGTAGTATAAGTGATTGCAATGCCCTATTTCGCGTGAAGCAGTGACACCTGGGGAAGTGGTGCTCGTTGAGCCTGTCAAAATCGCAAAAGTCGCAGTCGCAACATGGAAGGAATCACGGAAAACGCACGAGCCAATCGCGCCCGACTCTGGAGGTGAACCACGATACACTCAGATTCTCTCCGCGCCCAGCTTCCCCAACATCCGGCAGCGACCAGAGACCCTTTGGCTTCTCGAACACCCCGTCTCCGGCTCCAACGCATCTCCAGTACTCCAGCTCGAGCTCCAGCACTCCAGGTCCGAGAATCTCACCACTCCCCATCGCATCCCCATATTGCTGCCGACTCCGTATCTTGAGCTACCCCCCTGGGACCGGAACAGAGACAGACGATCCCCCACAACCCAACGAAAAGAAAGGGGGTGCGACGACGCAACGGTACATCACACGACACACACAGCAGCGCAGTGCGGTTAGCGGCCCTCGCCCTTTTCCCCGATCACCGAGGCACAACAATTCCCGAGCCGGCGGAGGTACGACAGGATTCCATTGGGTCCCCCATACGGGGTGAGAGAAATTTTGGTCTGGTCAGGCGGACGACGGACGGCGTCAGCACAGTTCAAAAAGATACGGCATCAGCGCGGCGAAACCGACACCCCGGCACGGCACTCCGTTTTTGCGTTTTTTCGACGACGACGTGGTGGATGTTCCGAGGTTGCGACTTGCACTGCAAGTCCACAATGCTCACGGAACTCTTCGGTGTTCTTGATTTTGGGAGTGTTGGCACTGAAGACGGGCCGATAAGGGTCTCCAATCGATGGGGCCTCGGTCTCCACCGATGCCCCTGGAGCGCAGAGCTTTTTAGTGAGCTCAGGCCATGGTGTTTGCAAAAAAAATCAACAGGAGACGAGCAGGAGGGAGAGAATTCGCGGCAAAAAGTCTTGTCGAGAAAGCAGAGCCGAAAGCAAGTGCGCGGCGGTTGACCAAGACGAAGCGGCAGGATATGTCGAATTAGGCGTCTGTTTTCGCCTTCTTGGATGCGGTTTCGAGGCCGGTGTTTGTCAGCCGCTTCGAAACAGCCGCGAGAGCGGCAGCAAAGTTGCAGCCCCCTGACGAATACGAGCTTCAGGATTGGATCGGAGTCCGGACGTTCCCACTTTTTCCTTGGCCAGTCGATCTTGGGTGATCAGCCCCTGGCAATCCGGCACTTTGCGCGGGAATAGCGATACGGCGGTTTGACCGGCAGTGGGATCATCGTCATGCCACTCGACGACACCTGACCGGCAACGGCGCCGACCGGCACTGCAAGTGCATTACTGCCCAGGTTTGGCAAGGCTACTGTCTGCCGAGCAAGTTGCAATCGCTTGTTGGCTTATCACGTTCAGAAGGCAATGGGGGAAGTCAAGATGCTCTATGGGAAGATGTTTTTTTCAGATGCATTACAACGGCGAGTCTGCCAAAAGGTCAGCACTGCAGCGAGAGCAGGATACCATGGCATGGACGGTCTTTTGGCGGGCCTTCTGTGATGAGATGGAGCCATTACTGCTTTGCATTTTTGATGGAGGAAGACGGCCCTTTTTTCTATTAGTTTGGCCGTGGTCATGGGCGTCGGTTGGAAACGGTTTGGATTTGCGATCCACCATTCCACAATAACTGACGGTCTTGTTACCGTACGTTGTATTACGAAGGACCAGACAGGACACGAGACCGTACCGGATTTTGTTAACTGTACGCAGTCTGGCACCATGATACAACGTCGGGTCGGCAGTAATTCGAAGCGAGTGTCTTGAGTGCCACGGCACATGGCGCCGTTGGATCCCCTGGAGTTTGTTGATGGAAGTCTAGTGTTAGCCCCCGTATGACAAAAACACCAGACCATAACGTGTTTGAGGTGCTACAGTCTCGTTCTGAAGCAGTTTAGAGTAGACTCAACCTTCAAATGTCATCATATCAGTAGCATCTGCATTTACAAACTTGATGGTTGTTCTCGTCGAGCTTGCATCCTGGCAGCGGCCCTGGCACCGACGTCTGACCGTGCGAACCAAGCTGAGACCGAATCCAACTCTCTGGATACGGTGTATCCTCGGTATCCTCTCGTACAGGGCTTTAATTTGGCCGAACTGTAATTGACGCAGCCGTTGGTCTTGGTATGCCGGTGGAAACTACCACAGTAAGAGGGATTTTGATGGTCCGTTTCTGTAACATTCAGCGAACAGGAACTTCAGATAACTTTGCAGTGGAATAGGTTTCCTTGTGGATGTGCCTAGCAGAGATAGCCCCATCCAGGATCTTGCAAGCGCAGGTGAGTAAGGCCCAATGCGACCGGAGATTGGATGAGCTTCAGCAAGATCTGTTCATCTTTTCGAATTGTTGTGCCGGGAGTCTACGATTTAACGTCACTGGTCCCTTTTGACCATGTCGAAGCCCGGCGAACAGAAGGAAGCATGGCCCCTTGCAGCAGTTCGTAATCTTCATCGGTGCTTTTGGGGTTCTGCTTCTTGGGAGCGTAAAAGGATCGCTCGTGACACTTCACGAGTTTGTGGCGATCATCACGGGATGAAGTTTCTTTTGGGTTGAAGCTGTGCCCCCTAAACGTTTTAGCGCCGCGGCACGCCGCTCAGTAGCGGTTGACGGGTCTTGGCGGCCCTCGTTGGGTGTTTCTGGTTTCCAAGGGTGAGAGGAGCCGCATCTCGGCACCGGACATACCCGCTCTCTTTGGTTGCAGTGCCTACTGCCAAGATCCTAGCTACCTCTAGGGCCCGCTTATGGAATTTGAGGATTGTCGACGTCATCCCAGAACTGCAACTGCGAAAAGCTCTGGAAGAAACGTTGGCGGACGAAAAAGTCAAAGCCAGGGCGCAGTCCGTCTCCAGGGCATTCCTTACCTGCACAGGCCGGCGACCAGGGATTGCACCCTTTCAGCATGAATGACGGCACTAAACTTCTTTCAGCTTTGTAACATCCTTGCATTCTCAACGGGCGTCCGACGGGCGTCTGGTTTTGAGCTCTCTTTTCCCACATTGCTCATGACACTGCACTGAATCGGGCCCAGACTCACTTCCCCCCCTCCGAAAACATCAGATACACGAGGCATCGGGTCTGCTTGTTCACACCAGATGACCATCACGGTTTTTATTCTGCAGTAACCTGCCGAGCTATCTCACCGGATGCCTTGTGTTGTTGCAACAGAGTTTCACGCCCGGAATAATATGTGGCAACTGCACCAATCGCTTCGAACCGCGCTTGCGATTCGTTGGTGGCGTGCTCCTTTTGGTGGCACTTGCGCTTTGGCCTTAATCAGGAAAGAGGAGCCATGTAAGTGCAGCACCAGAGTAGGTACATATCTTTTTTATCTCACGCTCTGAACTTTTCAAGTGAGGTTCGGCGCTGGTTGAGAATCTGGACCACACTCACGGCCAGAGTTCAGTCAAGGGGAAAGGGGGGACTGCATGCCCTGGGAACATGCCTTCCCCCCAAGAGAGCCGAAGGGAAGCCTTGCGTTCAAAGAAACAGCAGTCGGGCCGTCGTCCGTCACTCTTTCCACTTCCCAAACGGAAGGGCCGAGAACCACTGCACTTTTCACGTCACGGTCATGTAACAGCTAACGGTGCCCGATCCCCGGTCTCTTCGGCTCTCTGGGGGAGTGTGCAGAAGAGTTTTTAGCGTAATGTGGGCAAATGGTACGGGGATATCTCCAGACGTGCGAGATGTGGGAGCAAGCTGGAGAGATGGTACCTTCTCCGTAACTCTGTGCATTGCATCAGCATCCCCAGTCGACCACCCCGCGCCCACCCTCCCGCACCCACACGCACCCCGTCCTTTGGGAGACGTTGGAGATGCACACCCCCCTCTTCTTCCCCCTTCCAGGCTACTCGCGACCCGACATATGTCGATGGAGTCCGGTCTTCTGACATGTACCCTCTGTACCTTCCCTGCTTCTTTAACCTCGATCGACCTTTCCTAGGACATGCACTGCGTGGGTCGGCTCCGATGGACCCCCAGCTTCTAGGTCATTTCCAATTCACCGACTCGCAGCTGCTTCTTTCCCCGGTTTAAGCATCCAACAATTGGGGTCCCGATGGCAACTCGAGGGACATAAATGAAAGGCCCTGTCCACACTCCGAGTACTTCTTCTCCTCCCTCGTGTTCTTTCGAGTCTCCATTCTTCAAACATCTTCCACTCCTCCATCAAAGCCTTTAAAAGGTTCACACTCCTACCATCCACCATCCACCATACACTGTCTGGTAGTTGGAGTGTGTCGATATTTCCATCAGTTGATCTGCCATCCTATCTACTACTTTTCGCTGTTCTCAGCCACTGTTCTCCACCCAACCGAGATCTCGAACAACGGATGAAAGATTTGAGGATATAAATACAACGATACGAACACAACAATGGGTCTCTTCCCGAAAAAGTCGGCTGCGCCGAAGACCCAAACACAAGATGAGATTGACCTCGCTGCTGAGCAAAAGGTCACTTTCCGGGCCGTTTGGCTCGGTGTCGTCGCCTCCGTAGGTGGCTTCATGTTTGGCTACGTCAGGTACGTTTCCCCTTGTACCCCTTGTTGCCCCATCGCCATGGTACATGGTTGCTGACCATTTATGGACAACAGTGGTCAAATCTCTGGTTTCTTCGATATGGGCGACTTCGGTCGCCGGTTCGGTAACTACTACGACGGGAGCGGCTGGGTCTTCTCGGCGTACCGCCAGGGCGCCATCGTCGCCCTGCTCCCCGCTGGTGCATTGCTCGGTTCGCTCGTTGCTGGCAAGATCGCTGATTCCCTTGGTCGCCGTATCGCCATCTCTGCGTCCGCCTTTTTCTGCTGCATCGGAACAATCATTGAGATCGCCTCCACCTCGGCCTGGGCCCAGTTTGCGGTCGGCCGTCTTGTCACTGGTGTTGGTATCGGTGCCCTCTCCGTCGCCGTCCCGATGTACCAGTCTGAGTCCGCGCCCGCCATTCTCCGTGGTATCCTCGTCTCGTGCTACCAGCTCTTCATCACTCTCGGTATCTGGACCGCTGAGATGATCAACTACGGTACTCACGACCTCGAGAACTCCGCCTCTTGGCGTATTCCCAACGGTATCTCCTTCCTTTGGGCCTTGGTTCTCGGTGGCGGAATATTGTTCCTTCCCGAGTCTCCCCGTTACGCCTACCGTGTTGGCCGCCATGACGAAGCCCGCAACACCATTGCCCGCCTTGCCGGTCTCGAGCCCAGCGCCCGCTCCGTCAACATGCAAATCGATGAGATTCGTGTGAAGCTCGAGGAGGAGCAGGCTGGTGCCGACACTAAGTGGTACGAGATTTTCGGATCTGCTCTGTTGCGCCGCACCCTCATTGGCATCATTCTTCAGTCTGGCCAGCAACTTACTGGTGCCAACTTCTTCTTCTACTACGGAACCACGATTTTCAAGGCCACCGGTTTGAGCGACTCTTACGTTACCCAGATCATTCTTGGTTCCGTCAACGTTGGATGCACTGTCGCCGGTCTCTGGGTTGTCAAGAATGTTGGCCGCCGCAAGGCCCTCATCGGTGGTGCCCTGTGGATGACCATGTGCTTCCTGGTCTACTCTTTCGTCGGAAGATTTGTGCTCGACCCCGTCAACCCGGGTTTAACTCCTCAGGCCGGCAACGTCCTCATTGTCTTCTCCTGCTTCTTCATCGTCGCCTTTGCCACCACTTGGGGTCCTCTCGTCTGGGCGGTCGTTGCTGAGCTCTACCCTGCTCGCTACCGCGCCCCTGCCATGGCCTTGGCCACCTCTTCCAACTGGCTGTGGAACTTCCTTATGTCCCTCTTCACGCGCCCCATCACCGACTCCATCGGCTATTTCTACGGCTTGGTGTTCGCCGGATGCTGCCTTGCCCTCGCCGCATTCGTTTGGCTCTTTGTGATAGAGTCCAAGGACCGCACTCTTGAGGAGATTGAGACCATGTATGAACAGAAGGTCAGCCCTAGGCACTCGAGCCGCTGGCACGCTGACGGCCCCTTGGGCCAGCGTCCTCAGGAGGAGAAGCCAGAGATTCACACTGATTCTGCGACAACCTCACACCATGGAGACGTTTAGAATACGTCCAAGCGAAATGGTTCTCGCTCAGACACGACCCCAGAGGTTGTGAGAGTCGAATAGGGATGGGATGATGACTTGACACGCACGAAAAATGGAATGCAGTGGTCAGTCGTGGTAATGGGGTTTGAAAGGATAATGAAATGCATGGTTTAGTTGTGGTAATGAGATTTGAAAGGATAATGAAATGCATAGTTATTCGTGGTAATTGGGGTTTAAAAGGGTCTATGGAATGGACTTTGTATTCTTGATAGCACACATACAATAGATCTTGATGTGTACGCTTACATCCAAATCCACTGCATCTTGGTTCTACTCGTGATCCCTACTATTCCTCTTAATCTGGAGACACGATCCATAAATTGACAGAGTTGCTGCCTGCCCTTTGAGTGCACCGGGCGTACTGCTGGCTCTTGGAATCCACTCGTCGTGTGGTCCCAAAGCAACACCGCGAGAATACACTGTCGCCGACTTGGCGTCTCATCATTCACCACGGCAAGGCAATTATCAGCCTTACTGTCATTATCCTTTGGACTCAAGTAAGTATAGAGCCTGGACATGGATCCAGTCCAATCCGCGACTCGGACCGTGGAAAGAAGGGGGATATGATTGATGGTGCCCGCCATGCCTGCGAGTGATGATTCGGAAGAGGAGGAGGGAGCTGACGTCGGCACGCTGATTGGGGAGTTGATTAGGGGAGGGCTTAGGGAGATGAAAAAGACGAAAAAAACAGGGTTGGATGAGATTGGATCGTGGTCTAGAGGTGGGTGACTACATCGCCTGAAGGACTGAAGGAGGGAAGAGATGGCTTGAATGTCTCCGTGTAGGTGTACGTGTAGGTGTACGTTGTAGGCGTTTACTATGACGTGAGCGTATCTCGTATTTACCCAAGTGAAGTACGAGGTAGAGCTCGCTGAGCGTGGTCGATGGTGTTGATCATGTTGGTTGTGAGATGCTGCAATAATACCTGCTTTGTGATTGACCGGTTTTGGTGTTTTCCACCGCCGTTGTCGTCTTGGTTAGCGTTCTCACAACCAAAACCACCCCTTGATACAGTTTGTAAGGGTATAGTCGCTGAATGGCATGGGTTGCTCCCATAGGAAGCGGCCGGCGTGCCCGATCTCA
The DNA here is from genome assembly GCA_009806015.1 of Neurospora sp. CHS-2018b. NCBI lineage: Eukaryota > Fungi > Ascomycota > Sordariomycetes > Sordariales > Sordariaceae > Neurospora > Neurospora sp. CHS-2018b. The sequence continues at coordinate 181,972 of RAOV01000030.1, forward strand.
TGGCGAAATTCGCGGAACCCCTTTTTGCGGTCATCGTCGGGAAAGAGGCTGTCGATGATTTGGTGGATCTCGCGCTCGTCTGTTTCTCCAGTCTTCAATGACGATGGCTTCAAACTTGTCTTCCAGCTCGCTGAGCCGTCGGGCTGGTGTTGACGCCCCATCGCCTACCTCAAAAGGAGTCGGTGTCGTGGCCGCTGGGCGGAGTGGTTTCAACGTCGAGAGATGGCTGGTCCATCCATTTTGTCTGTGGTCAGAAGGTAAACGGGGGCCTGAAACGAGGTCCGATCTAGATATCTACGGGCGACGTACCATTCCTTAGACGCGGATAAAGGTGATCTATATCCAGCCTACGGATCTAAATATTGAGCTTTGATCGAACCTCTCGAGAAAAGGTCTCCAGTTTGGACGAGCGAATCAAGGCATGATAGCGCGTCAGTTCGCGTTCAAACATGACGGATGAAGTGTTGTGCTTGATGGCAAGTGATTAGGACCGGGGGCCGAGGTTCTGAACACGATGAGAGTGTCATATCGTTGGTAGGGCTGAAGGCAGCAGCGCGGAGAAACGCGTATCAGCGGAGCGGAGCGGCGCGAGAGCGCGTCGTGTGCTGGGCGTCGCGGGGGTTTTGTTCACTTTGATGTTAAGTGTGACATGAAGCTATAGCCGGACAACACCTCGTCGTTTACTGTTACTGTTATTTAACGGTCCTTTGTTTTAGGTCATGGCTCCTTTGGCGTGAGGGGGGTTGAGTATGCGTGTCAATGGACGTGGGCCTGACGTTGCAAAGCGCAAACAAGGGTGAGGGGTTAGCTAGAGTTGTAAATCGGAGCGAATGTTCGACAACTATACTGGCGAGACTGGTATCCTCAATGGCGGTGAGAATAACAACTCGGATCCGTGAGGAACGAAAAGTCGAAAAGTCGTGCCCAAAGCAAGCAGAGAGGTGTTTGTTGTGAGACCTTGAAGCTGTGGAAGGGACGGGAAGAAAGAAAGGAGGGGCATCATTCGCGATCCGCCGGGGGGTAAAGCGTCCGAGTATGGGAAGTACCTAAATAGTTTTCTATATCTTCTTGGCATGATTTGTGTTAAAGTCATGAGGGAATTGGCAGGTGACAGACCCCGTTGGTCAATTTTGGTAATAAGGTTGAATTAAGGCGGGCTGATGAGGTACATGTCAGCCCCGGTCCCGGTACCTGATGGCATCCTCCACTCCGCTTTCGGAAGCGGGAAGCAGCTTCAATGGATCCGCTCTATTTTTTGGATGATGCTAGGTTGTTTGGAGAATTGAGTCACGGCGACCGCAACCCGACTTTGCCTTGTTGTCTTTTTCCCCTCACCACCAAGACAAAGCTCCTGTATATACATCTTTACACATTTTCCACTCACGAACATCGAGCAATTGCCCCACCATCCCGCAAGGTGGCCGCCACACTCTCTGGCTTTATGCGGCTCTCAATCTAACCACCACCTAATCAACCTGCACCGCCGTCCGCAGTCACTGCAGTCGCTGCCGTCACGGTCCAGAAGCCCTCGCCATGGCCGAGTCCAGCTCCAATCCTACCCGGATCAACATCCTGGGCAAGGACAACATCATCATCGATCACGGCATCTGGCTCAACTTCGTCGCCCAGGACCTCCTCCAGAACATCAAGTCCTCCACCTACATCCTCATTACCGACACGAACCTCTACGCGACCTACGTGTCCCCTTTCCAGTCCGTCTTCGAGAAGGCTGCCCCCCAAGATGTCCGCCTTCTTACCTATGCCATCCCTCCCGGCGAGTACTCCAAGGGCCGCGACACCAAGGCCGAGATCGAGGACTGGATGCTCTCGCACCAATGCACGCGCGACACCGTCATCATTGCCCTCGGCGGCGGCGTCATTGGCGACATGATCGGCTACGTCGCTGCCACCTTCATGCGCGGCGTCCGCTTCGTCCAGTGCCCGACCACCCTTCTCGCCATGGTCGACTCCTCCATCGGCGGCAAGACCGCCATTGACGTGCCCATGGGCAAGAACCTGATCGGCGCCTTCTGGCAGCCCGAGCGCATCTACATCGATCTCACCTTCCTCAACACACTGCCCGTGCGCGAGTTCATCAACGGTATGGCCGAGGTCATCAAGACCGCCGCCATTTGGGACGAGAACGAGTTTACCGCCCTCGAAGAGAACGCAAAGGCCATCCTCGAGGCCGTCCGCTCCAAGAACAAGTCGGCCGACCGCCTGGCCCCTATCCGCGACATCCTCAAGCGCATCGTTCTCGGTTCGGCCCGTGTCAAGGCCGAGGTTGTCTCGTCGGACGAAAGAGAAGGCGGACTCCGCAACTTGCTCAACTTTGGACACTCCATTGGTCATGCTTATGAGGCTATCCTGACTCCTCAGGTCCTCCACGGTGAAGCCGTTGCCATTGGCATGGTCAAGGAAGCTGAGCTTGCCCGCTTCCTCGGCGTCCTCCGCCCCAGCGCCGTTGCTCGCCTATCCAAGTGCATTGCCAGCTACGATCTGCCCACCTCTCTGCAGGACAAGCGCATCATCAAGCTTACTGCTGGAAAGGAGTGCCCTGTTGATGTGCTTCTCCAGAAGATGGCCGTTGACAAGAAGAACGAGGGCCGCAAGAAGAAGATTGTCCTGCTTTCCGCCATCGGAAAGACCTATGAGCCCAAGGCCAGCGTTGTTGAGGACCGCGCCATTCGCATTGTTCTCTCTCCTTGCATCAAGGTCTATGCTGGTGTGCCCAAGGATCTCAACGTCAGCGTCACTCCCCCTGGATCCAAGAGCATCTCCAACCGTGCCCTTGTTCTCGCTGCCCTTGGTGAGGGTACCACCCGCATCCATAACTTGCTCCATTCCGACGACACCCAGGTCATGCTTAACGCCGTTGCGCAGCTCCAGGGTGCCTCCTTCTCCTGGGAGGAGGGCGATGTGCTCGTCGTCAAGGGCAATGGTGGCAAGTTGCAGGCTACCTCGACCCCTCTGTATCTGGGCAATGCGGGAACCGCTTCTCGGTTCTTGACTTCCGTAGTGGCTCTTTGCAACCCTACTGACGTCAACTCCACTGTCTTGACCGGCAATGCCCGCATGAAGCAGAGACCCATCGGTGCTCTCGTAGATGCCCTGCGTGCCAACGGTGTCGGCGTCAAGTACCTTGAGAAGGAGCACAGTTTGCCCGTGCAGGTCGATGCTGCTGGCGGCCTTGCCGGTGGTGTTATGGAGCTTGCTGCCACCATCTCGTCCCAGTACGTCTCGTCGCTCTTGATGGCCGCCCCCTATGCCCGCGAGCCCGTCACTCTTCGTCTGGTTGGCGGTAAGCCCATCTCGCAGCCCTACATCGACATGACCATCGCTATGATGGCCTCGTTTGGTGTTCAGGTTCAGAGATCTGCTGAGGACCCCAACACCTACTATATCCCCCAGGGCACCTACAAGAACCCCGAGACCTATGTCGTCGAGAGCGATGCCAGCTCTGCTACCTACCCTCTCGCCGTTGCCGCCATCACTGGCACTACCTGCACTGTCCCCAACATTGGCTCGAAGTCGCTCCAGGGTGATGCTCGCTTCGCCATTGAGGTTCTCCGCCCCATGGGCTGCACCGTCGAGCAGACTGACGTCTCTACCACCGTTACTGGCCCTCCTGTTGGCACCCTCAAGGCCATCCCGCACGTTGACATGGAGCCCATGACTGATGCTTTCCTCACTGCGTCCGTGCTCGCTGCTGTCGCCTCTGGCACTACTCAGATTACTGGCATTGCCAACCAGAGAGTCAAGGAATGCAACCGCATCAAGGCGATGAAGGACCAGCTTGCCAAGTTCGGCGTGCACTGCAATGAGCTCGAGGACGGTATCGAGGTTACTGGCATTCCCTACACTGAGCTGAAGAACCCAACGGAGGGCATCTACTGCTACGACGATCACCGTGTGGCCATGAGCTTCAGCGTCATCTCCACCATTTCGCCCCACCCGGTACTTATCCTCGAGCGTGAGTGTACTGGCAAGACATGGCCTGGATGGTGGGACATCATGTCCAACTACTTCAAGGTCCATCTCGAGGGCGAGGAGGAGCCACACAGCAGCCATGTATCCCACGAGAAGCCTCGCAAGGGCAACCCCAAGTCCATCTTCATCATCGGTATGCGTGGCGCTGGCAAGTCTACCGCTGGCAAGTGGATGTCCGAGGTCCTCAACCGACCTCTCATCGATCTCGACCACGAGCTCGAGAGGAGAGAGGGCCAAACAATTCCCGAGATCATCCGCGGCGAGCGGGGCTGGGAAGGCTTCAGAAAAGCTGAGCTCGACCTCCTTGAGGACGTGATCAAGAACAACCCTACCGGACACATCTTCTCCTGTGGTGGTGGTATTGTGGAGACGGAGGCTGCCCGGAACCTGTTGGTTTCCTACAGCCAAAATGGTGGTATTGTTCTTCTAGTCCATCGTGACACCGACCAAGTTGTCGAGTACCTCATGAGGGACAAGACCCGCCCCGCCTACTCTGAGAATATTCGGGAGGTCTACTACCGTCGCAAGCCGTGGTTCGAGGAGTGCAGCAACTTCCGCTACTACAGCCCTCATCCTGATGGGTCAAAGGCTCTGACCGAACCACCCTTCGACTTCAGCCAGTTCCTCTCCGTCATCTGTGGGCACAGCAACCACCTTGAGGAGGTGAAGAAGAAGCCTCACTCTTCCTTCGTCTCCCTCACAGTCCCCAACGTATCTAAGGCGTTGGACATGATCCCTAAGGTGGTTGTGGGCTCCGATGCCGTAGAGCTGCGTGTGGACTTGCTGGAGGACTACGACCCAGAATTTGTGGCCAAGCAGGTCGCGCTTCTTCGGTCGGCCGCCAGGATTCCTATTGTCTACACTGTGCGCACTGTCAGCCAGGGTGGCAAGTTCCCCGATGACGATTATGAGTTGGCCCTCAAGCTCTACCGCACCGGTCTTCAGGCTGGCGTGGAATATCTCGATCTGGAGATGACCATGCCGGATGAGGTCATTGAAGCTGTGACGAACGCAAAGGGATATACACACATCATCGCTTCTCACCATGACCCCAAGGCAACACTCTCTTGGAAGAACGGCAGTTGGGTCCAGTACTACAACAAAGCCCTGCAGCATGGTGATGTTGTCAAGCTCGTTGGTGTCGCCCGCGAACTTGCTGACAACTTTGCCCTAGCACGCTTCAAGGCCAACCTCACTGCTGCCCATGACAAGCCTTTGATTGCCTTGAACATGGGCACAGCCGGCAAGCTGAGCCGCGTGCTCAACAGCTTCCTGACACCGGTTTCCCACCCGGCCCTGCCGTCCAAGGCTGCTCCAGGTCAGCTCTCGGCGGCTGAGATTCGTCAGGCGTTGGCTCTTATCGGCGAGCTCGAGCCCCGGTCTTTCTACCTCTTCGGAAAGCCCATCTCGGCTTCGCGGTCACCAGCCTTGCACAATGCTCTCTTCCGTGACAACGGCCTGCCTCATCAGTACTCCCTCTTCGAGACTGACAACGCGGCTGACGTGAAGGACCTGATTCGGGCCCCGGAGTTTGGTGGAGCGTCGGTAACCATTCCTCTCAAGCTTGACATCATGCCTTTGCTGGATGAGGTGTCTGATGCTGCCAAGGTCATTGGCGCGGTCAACACCATCATTCCTGTTCGCAACGCCGACAAGGTGACTCTCCGCGGTGACAACACCGACTGGATGGGCATGGTGTATGCGCTCCGCAACGCCGGCGTCGTCAAGTGCTCCAAGGAGTCCCCGACCGCCGGTATGGTTGTCGGAGCTGGCGGAACTACCCGGGCTGCCGTCTATGCTTTGCACGACCTAGGCTTTGCCCCCATCTACGTCCTTGCTAGAAACGCCGACCGCGTCAAGGCTCTTGCGGAGTCGTTCCCTGCTGACTACGATATCCGCTCGTTGAGCACACCGGAAGAGGTCGCGGCCGAGTCCACCGCCCAGCCTTCCGTTGTGATCAGCACCATCCCTGCCGACAAGCCCATCGACCAGAGCATGCGTGAGGTTCTTGTTGCTTCTCTTCGTCACCCATCAGTCGCGAGCGGAAAGCATGTCCTCCTGGAGATGGCCTACACCCCGCGCCACACCCCCCTCATGCAGCTGGCGGAGGACGCGCACTGGCAGACGATTCCCGGACTTGAGGTCCTCGCCGCTCAGGGCTGGTATCAGGTATGTAACTTTTCTTTGGTCCCTGCACATGACGTTCAGTTACTAATTAACTCTTTTTCAGTTCCAACTCTGGACCGGAATCACCCCGATCTACACCGATGCGCAGGCGGCTGTCATGGGCAACTAGAGTAGGGATTTTGGTCTTGGGAGGTGAAGAGGATGGCTAGGTAGAGGCTAGTCATGTTAAGGTGTTTCGATTCTATCTGTTCACATAGTGATGGCAAGTACTTACGGTATTCAAAAGTTATCTATCAAAGTTACTTCGTATGGTACCCAAGTCCACATAACATAATCTGGGTGGTGACTTGCCAAGCATTCATCATTCCCCGTGAAGACATTTGCTACTTATACCACCTTTTACACGAGGTCTAACTCATGAACGTCATCCCATAGATAAATACTACTTGGGAAGGTGTATGTACGGCGTGTCAATACCTTCTCAGACCGTCGGGTCGCTCCTTCCCCGGACTGGCGGTCGGAGGGTATACAAGAAGGAGCGACGGAGAGCAATGGGGAAGAGCGAGCAGTCAAACTGCTCGGCCGCCCTGCCTCCCGCTCCCTCTTACAGGTAGAGGACAGGGAGTCTTCATCTGGACCAAGTCACTCAACTGGACCAAGTCACTCAATATTTCACCTCATCGTTCACGACTGGAGTCACTTCCTCACACACTCCTTGAATCAACCAACTCATCTCCATCACACACCCTCTCTGCATGGAAGCCTACATACCACACGGCCACGATTGCGAGAAAGGCTGTTTAGTCCGCTAAGCCGTTGTTCTTCCTTGACAACCTTTGTCATCCCAAGCCTCGTCGTCCCAAGTCTCTAAAGACCTGGGCCTGGTCTCTCTCTGTCTATCCAGCTCATAATCCAACAACCCATTCACGCTGTTGTCTCGTTCTCATAAACAGCCACAAGGAACTTTAATTCTACGTGTGTACCGTAGAAACTCGCCAAATTGGCAAAACGAAATGTGCAGAAAACGAAGGGTTGAAGGTCTGCCAGTTGCATTTGGCGGCCGTCAATGAGCATGTACGTGGTTGTCGGACACCTTTAACCCTACATTTCGTTTTGCCAGTTTACCGAGTTTCTACGGTAGCTAGGTTGGTTTGAAGAGTCATTATCTGACCTGTTGTGTGCCTGTCAGCTACAGAATCTCTGTTGCAGAGGATTAATGTTATGGTGATAACGGCGATACTGATGATGACTAGGAGGAGGAGGAGGAGGAGGATGATGACTAGGAGGAGGAGGAGGAGGAGGAGGAGGATGATGACTAGGAGGAGGAGGATGATGACTAGGAGGATGATGATGATGGTCAAGCTAAGGAGGATAAGGATGATGATGATGACGATGAATAGTTGGTACCGCTTCGCTAGGAGTATGAAGCCTGATCCCCAAAGGGCCGGTGATAGACATGTGGGCTCTCTACCAACAGATATTTCAATAGGTGTGATGGCTGTTGAGAAGTTCAGTCATGTATGTGGTGTGGGTTGATAGCGTTGAGGTGTGCTGTTTCTGGACTACGGAACCACTGCCGCCGCCAAGTCCCATTATCCCTTGGTTAGTATCACGGTGCGAAACATCGATACGATAATCACGCCGTCATCACAAAAAGTGTGTTATCTTTTCTGCTGAATACTTTCAGTGATTGTTGGTTATTTCTATCTATAATAATACAAAGATAAAGTGCATCTGTGAAGATCGCTGTTCTTGAAGCTGATTTTGGCTTATCGTGTCGTCACGAGTTTCGCTCTTTTTGTCCTTCCTTCCATTCTCCCTTTTCATTTTCCCGTCATTAACATCGTTGTTCTTCTCTTTTTTATACCCTGTAGTCTCTAAAACCCCCGCTTTCCATATTTGAGTGTATAATGATGTAAAGCGTCCAGGAAATGTCGAGAGAAGAAAAGTCATAATACATCAGAGTCTTCCCAAAACAGAACAAGATCTCCCGCAATGACGCCGAACTATTGAAAAGCCGAACCCGCTTGTGATAGGAAGATGAAAATGGTCGCCAGAAAATGAAATCATAGCCCGCATTTGGCTTTTGTCTTCAACGGTCTATCAATGCCGTCCCATGCAAAGTGTTGTACATCATTACAGCTTCCCAAAAAAAATCGCAGAAAACTGAAGAAAGGAAAATGTTGGACATTTTAAGCATCCCGCTGTAGCATGAATACAATGAGAAACCCGAACCGAGAAATAACATGACACCATTCCCGGAACTTCCCATAAAGGAAGCTGTCGTCATTGCCGGGCACTCATCGATAGTGCGGTACGGCGCACCCCACCTCATCACTCTGCATCCCACCAGAAAGCATCATCGGAAAAATACAATGCCATTAAAGCATGCAAAATGACGAAATGCGACGATGAACCCAAAAAGAGCAGCGAACAAAGTGTGAAAATTGCTGATGCTGATAGACTACATCGAGCGATGTGAAATCGAGATAATCCGTCTGTTCGCACAATCTTTCCTCGCTGAAATCATCGCTGGTAGAAATCGAACAAGCTCAGAAAAGGCCTGAACCGTTTCTGATGTCAGGTCTGCACTTGTGCCCTTTCATAGTGATGCTGATGATAGAAAGCTGGTGTGGACAACCGGGTCCAAAGGTTGGAAATGACGTCATATGGCGGGTTGCACAAAGACCATTCCCATGTTCGGTCTTCCTCGGGCAGCGGTCGGGAAGCAGGTGATTTGCCAGAAACCAACGTAATCACACAAGACTCGTCAGAATCTTTCCGACCCGCTCGGCTGGCCTTGCTGCTTCTACCGCGTGGCTGAGCAACACCAACAAAAATCAATGATGCAGGAGCGCAAAGAACAGAGAGAGCGCAAAGGCCAAACACGGTAAGGAACGCCAAAGACCCTGCAGCGAGCGACGCCATGACGGACCCTGAATTTTGGCGGGGTACCACAAGGGGCTCGCTCCGGCCAATCAGAGGCCGCAATTGGGTTGCAAGCCATGTCTCAGAACCCCTCCCTTTCCGGCCTGCTCAGCCAGTCCAGTAATGTGCTGCAACCGCAGACGTCATCGCTGTGCAAGTGATTGCATGCTCCAGACAAGTGAACCACCAGACAGGCTTGTTCCATCTCTGTCTTTGTCGATCTCGTCGCCAGATTGCATTCGACTCCGTCATCAGAGCGCGGCGCAATGTTTAGTTCCTGCACGCTTTGACGGTAGATTGGACCCTGAATTTCAGAAGCGATAGCGCTTTTGCCAATCAGGGACACACGGGTGTTTTCAGCATTCAACCGCTGCGGCCCCCACGAGCCTTACGCTGCTTTCCACCGTTGAATGGGACGTCCGGGTGGCACACCCGGAAATGTCGTGTAAGCGCATCCGCACGGCTGAAAGTCTTCTCGTCCGTGCAAATCTCGCAGCGGACCTTCTTCTTGCGTGCGTTGTGGATCGTGTCCTCATGACGGGTAAGATCGTAAGGTCGGGAAAAGATCTGGTTGCATGGCTTGCCGGTGCTTGGATTGATCCGCTCACAACGGTGAGGACCAGCTTGGGTGTCCACCCTATTCGAAGTCATGCCGTTAGGTTGCCTCGAGTTTAGCCCATGTGCTTGACGATGACCCTCTCTCTTGTGCTTCTGGAGAAGCTGAGGCGTGTCGAAGCGTAGAGGGCACCCGTGGTAGGTACATGTGTAAGTTCCACCTTCAGCACGGGTATCTACCGGTCGCTGGACCACGTTGCTCCGAGGAGAGTCCGTAATACCAGTCTCCGCAGAGCTCATTCTTGACGTCGCCAGCGATGGCACAGTACTGGTCTGTCGGGGTTGGCTGATGAAAGAGTACTGTTGCAGAGCCTGGGGAAGCTGCTGAAGACCGTTGAAAGTTGGCATGGAGTCGAGGTTTGACGGGTTAAAGTTGAAGTTGAAGGAGGACATATCACCCAGATTTGGCAGCCCATCAATCGACTGATGCGAGAGGGCCTTGCTCATCGCGTCCGAGTTGAATCCGTGGTTGTCTTGCTGAGGGAAAAGGGGGAAGTTTGATTCACCCTCTGGCTCATGGAAGTCCAGCAAGGCGTCTTTGGGCGAGATAGTCTTGGGCGTCATGTCCTGGTTGTGTCTCGCCAGCGATTGCTGCCAGGCGGCATCCTGTGCTGCTTTACCGCTCTCACGCATCTGTTGCGCTGACCCTAGTCGAACCTGCGGTGTCGACGCCATGTTCAAAGAGGAAAAGTCGTGGAGAGTGGCAGAATGTGGGGATCCCTGACGGAACGGCGAGTTGTTACTCGACACAGGAGACTGCATCGCGCTCAGATGCTGGTTTGCGGTCTCGACCACTTTGTTGAAGTTGTTGTTGTTCGTGGTCAGCGTCTGCTGTGGTGCCGGAGCAGAGGTTGTGATGACCAGATCCGGGTGGTACAGCTCGTCGTTCATGATATCAGTCAAGGTCCGATCGAACTTGGGAGGGGCGTTGGTGTTGACAGCTGCATCGTCAAATCGTAAGCTTTGGTCACAGACAGGGAGACCCGTATTCTCTTGGCTCTCACCATTCTTTTGCCTTCCAGCGTCCTCAGCCTCGCCTGCCGGCGTGGCAGATGAGTCACTCAAGATGGAATTCGCCATCGGCGCAGGCCGAGGCTTGTTGGGACCAACAGACTGCTCTTGCTGGGGGCGCAGAGACTTGTTGTTGTTTTGATTGGGCACCGCAGGGACACGCGAGTAGCCAGTAATGGGCACCGCATTCGAGTTGGCATAGCCGGGAAAGCTGGGATGAAGGGTGGTCGACTTGGAGGGAACCAGGTGGTAGTTCAGCTCCTCGAATCCGCCAAAATCGTTGAAGTCTGTTACAGCGATCTGCGGATTAGACGTGTTGTTCGAGTAGGGAGATGCCGGACCAGCTGAGCCAAGTGAAGAAAGGGAGGACTCGCGGTGGTGACCATAGCGACCAGCCGACTTGGATGTCAGTTGGTCGGCGGGTTGTAGCCAGGTTTCCGTTTGCATCGGGTCGGCCCAAAGGTTGAACAAAGGTTCAGCAGCGCCTTGAGCGGCGCGGGGGACTGTGGTGGTGGTGGTGGGTATGCTGTCAAAGGCAGACAAAGACGAGCCCTGCTGCGAGGTGGAGGGGTACGCAGGAAGCGAGTACGTCGACACCGGCGATGCAGTCAGACTAGGACAGTTGCTGTAGTCCTGGTCGAAGTCTTGGTCGAAATCGCTGATCGTAGTAAATGCCGGGCTGGAGTTGAAGGAGGCCACAGACGACTGTTGGGGGTTGAAGTTACTTGTCAGGTAGGCCAACGGCTGCTGTTGCTGTGGCGGTTGCTGTTGCTGTTTCTGTTGTGGCAAGAGTGTTCGCTGTGGATAGCCGAGAGTGCGATGTTGTTGCTGTTGTTGATATTGTTGTTGAGGGGGAGGAGATTGTAGTAAAGGCATCAAAGTGGGTTGCGGCATCAGTGGCATGGTAAGTGTTATGTATGGACTGATATTGAAGTGTAGGATATTGTGGTTTTGTTTGGTGGTAGTAATAAGGAGTAGGTGGGAATACCAGTGGCAAATTTATGAGAAGCAATTCGAAGCACCGACACAGTTCTTATAATCGAAGAAGCGATGCCCCGGGAATGGTGACTAATGTACGCTGAGGTAGTTGAGTGCGGTTGAAATTGGTGGGGTGATGATATGCCCCGTGGTGTCCGTCCAAAAATGATGTAAGAGGACGGGAGTGCGGGCAGAGGAAAGTGGAAGGTACCCCCGTACCTCGACGTTGCAGTGGTACCTCCCTTCAGGTACCCCCCCTGCCAACCTGGAAGACAGGCCCCGCCGGCTATGGGTGGGCACCGTGGGCGCCGCGACCTCGACAGTGGAGTCGCAGGGAGCACAGGGCACTAGCGTCGGGTGTTGGGGGTCGAGTGTGGTCGACTGGAGCGAGTCCTGGAATGACCGAGAACAAGGAAGTTGGGGTGCCCTGGGAGCGTGCATGAGCCTCGAACCTCTTGCCCTGCCGTTGGGTGCGACTTCTCCGCTGGGCTTCCGCTTGTCGCACTTTAGAGCCAAACGAGTTAGTGGATGACCGTCGCGGGAAAAACAGGGGACCAAAAGATCAGAGGTGATGACCAAAGAATGGAACCGCTGACGGAAGAGCACAAAGAATATGGGGTAAAGAGCCACACCAAATGCGGTATACGATCAACTCACTAGGTACCTTACTTTGCGAACTCCCTTCAAGCTTCAGGGTCCTGATGTCAGCCCGTGTCGAGTCCGCTTCCCGTGTCGATGGCCTCGGTTGTCTGCGATCTCGGCAAGTTTTCGAATGTGGTCATAGCCCAAGTTGAAGTCGACCCAACCCAGGCATTTCCATGGGACCCGGCTAGGTTTTGACGTTTGACGCATCGAACTTGCTGACTGACGGCTTCAACGGCTCGAGTCGTATATTGAGTCGTATAACCGTTGTGCATGCCTCTGGGTTCTGTTGGCTTCTCCTACCTTGAGTCATTTGCTTTTGTCAAGAGCAAGGCCACGTAGTTTTCTGGCCGTGCTTCGACACTACTGCCTGCTCTGTTCAACAATGGGAGGTACCTCAGTGATGGCACGTCCCCATCCTGACTGGCTTTCCTGGGGTTTCTAGTCAAAGCTGCGAACTGTCGAGGGCGTGACTAGTCGTGATGCACAACGGTCAGGGGCTGCCCATTTCTGAGCATTTCGGATTTCCATGACAGCTGGCAAACTGTGCGAAAAAGACGTTCTATTTGGAAAAGACACAAGAGAAGGAGAAGCTAGCCAAAGCCGCGCATACGCCGACTGTGACGGGCCTGGGCCATGATGCCGATGGTCACGACGATTTGGTGTGGAGGGACTGAAGTGCTTGAATCGGGGGAGTCGCGCGACAACTCGGCTGAGGGGGTTCGAGCCGGAGGGCACGGACCTCACTGCAACTGAAACTTGGAATGAATGGTCCATGCTGACTACAAGAAAAGTGGAAGCTTGTGGCTTACAATGGAAGGACAGTCTACTATTTTCTGTGTAGCACATGACACAAAGCGACCCGTCCGTACGACCCACATTTTTAGCACAGCCTCTTTCATCACGTCTCTTGGCGATTTCCGTCCTGCGTCGTCTACCACAGTATTCCGCGGCACAGGGGAGCGGAACCCAGATCTGTCACTACGGTACGAGAGTTTAGTTCTGACCTCTCAAGCCACGATAACCGACTCGAACACTGCTACTGGCCCATCAAAACAAAAGCAACCCTGTACATTCGAATCGACACTCGGCAGTCGGATACTCATATGTCAGGGACGCAGGGCTGTGCCAGGACCCTGAAAATCCAATTGCACACGTCTCACAAATCTCATCTCGCACCTTTCTTTCCGCTTTGCCACGGCCCATCAATTTGCTATAATCGGGGACAGCGGAATGGTCTCCTATCCTCTCATATTAGTCCATTTTCTGAGATGTAGGGCTCCCCAGCACATGGCAATATGCGACCTTAACACTACAACCCTTTCCCAAGAGAATGAGCCACACGGGGAATCTAGCGGATCACTGAGATCTTGCCCCCAAGATGCTGATTGGAAAAGATGCGCCTTTCCCCAGGTTTCTCAGGGAGGTAAGTGTGGCTGTTCGACCTCATGTTTATTTCTCAAGACCGGCTCTTCCATCTCCGATGCTTAGATGCTTTTTCTTATGCTTTGTTGCTTGTTTACCAACGAATCATAGGGGTCGCCTGTCATTGTTCAGCTACGTTTGTTGCTACGTAGTCACGTAGGTACCTACTTCTCATCATCAAACAGCTTACAACAAGCGCGGAACACATTGCTGGCATCAGTACCGCGGAGACGCTGGAAGCTGACGGATGCTTGATGTCTCCGCGACCGCAAGAACTCCCGTCGGACCAATCGGGGTGTGGGGATGATGTGGCGTCGCAGATGTGGCTCATCCTTTAGCACCTTATGCGGTGGGTACACTGTTCGTTTAGCAGTTTCAAGCTACCTCTCGGCTATACGTGGATAACCGTTTGACACAGACGACTTCTGATACCCTTATGGAGATGTTGATTCGTAAGCTTTCTTGCTCGGAACCAATCCTCCGCTCAACAAGAATTCAGAGTCCTTTTGCCGTTGTTGTCATAGGATCTTGTGGTTGGACGTTATCATGTGCCCATCGTGTCACATGATGCGTAACCAGCTTTGGCACTTGTCACCAGCGAAACATCTCGAAGGCAAGTTTTCCCTCCGAAATCACAGCATCGAACAGGCCCAAGAAAATGAGTCAGGATGCGCAGTCGTATCTCTGCCCATCCGAGTTTCCCGTTTTCAAACGACATCTTGGCGGCTTTCTCGTATCTTTTCCCTTGTAGTGTACAGCTCTATACCGACGGCAGCCTGATATCCTTTTTTAACAGGACACGCTTAGGTAGCAGCGGGCAGAGAAGCGGCCGACTATTTGCGTCTCACTGCGGCCGTGCTACAGGGCTTGCTCCGACCGGCACCGACATACTTTCGTGCCCGCTTAACTCCAGGAATATCCGACTTCCGAGAATGAGGCGAAAGCGCGGATGGGAAAGTGACCCCAGAAGCGGTATGTACAAGCACCAAGGCAGATCCGTCCGTAAGCGCGGCTTCTTGGTCCGCGTTTGCAACAGCCCAGCTGGGAGAGCCGACATTTTAGGCATTACATCTGCGATTGGCTTCAGTTTCGTTTCGTTGTCTGTTCAGCATCACAATTGTTCATTATGTCATTTTTCTCAACACTTCAACCACCAAGGCGGAACAACATTTCATCCTGCTTGTATAAGCAATTTTGACAGTCTGAAAACACAGTTTCATGCACGCACCCTCGTGGCCGAACTCAAAAGAAAGTTGCAGACCGGTGCACGACCGCAGGACGTAGAAGGAAACGTAGAGGTACAGACGAAACGAAAATGGAAAGCGGATGAATGTGGGGGAACACTGCAGGAAGCCATGGCCCCACTCCCACTTAATCGGGAAGGGTGGAGCAGCAGGGGCCCCCGCGCGGTCCCGACCCCCGTCGTGCGCGGAACGCCGAACACCTTCAGTCGGATCCTTGGATCATTGGGCAGTGATTTTTGTCTCTAACGGACTTTTTTCGGCAGCCCTACCAGCCCTCGCTGTTACCTAGAATACGCAACTAGGGTTTTACCTCGTGCTACACTACAGACAGCCAGACACTACAGACTACTTGCTGCCTCAAGCCTTTCTGTCATTCACAGTCATCGCATTGCTGAATTCGTGCCTGAGGCTAGGTTGGTGCGACCACAACTGCGCCCAAAGGTGTGACAAATGATGATCGCGTTCCCTCTAAAAAGTGGAAAGTAACGTTGACTTGGAATACACAACCTAACCGCTTGTTGCGGTTGACAACGGTCTGAGGTGGGAGGTGCTTTCCCCTTGACATGTAGAAGTCGGGTGTTTCGATCCGAGGACCGACAGTTTCGCTCCCGATTTCACCAAAAGGATTCGGATCGACAGTGCCGATTTTGGCGTTGCACAAGCTACCTCATCCAGCACACCCATCTTGGGTGCTGATTCCAGTACGGCACGTACACGAGTACGTGTAGAAAGTTTTTCCAATGACAATGCAATCCATGTCAAACTGTCAGCCTCTAAAGTGGTGGCAGGGCGGCCAATAAGACTGGCGTCAGCGATGCCTGAAGGTTGGTGTACTGGTACAAACCCATCCGAGTCCCGACAGCTGAATCACCTAGTCCCGTCATCTACCCAAGAGTGCACACGGCCAAAAGACAAATTGAGGCTGATGAATCTGTCATAGTGACCGATGGGTTTCGGTCCCAGTCAAGTGTATGCCGCAAGCCTGCGAATTACCAGTCACCACCGTTCACAGTCATACTTCCATTGACTCAAATCTGTTAGGATCGACAAGAAAAATGGGAGGCCTGCGAAGGTCTGTCCGTTTACACTGGTATGTAGCGCATCTAACCGTGGGTGTGAGGTTTGGTCTCTGGCACGCAACACCCACTCTCTTGCAGAGAGTGGGTAAAAAAATCGAGGGACACCCAGAAATCGAGGGACAGTAAGGTCCGTGCGTCAAATGTATGAGAAAAGTATACGGAAGACTAAGAAAAGTATTAGTAATTACAATGAAGAACGAACAATAGCACAACGAAGATAGGCTCGAGGACGAAAATGAGAAAGGAGATAATTATAGTATCAATAAATCAAATAGAATTTTAGGAGATTTTTCCGAAGAAGAATTGTTGCTATGCAACCAAATCGTCTATTATTTCTTCCATTTCCGTTGTTAGTTTAGAAATGCAACGATGCATTTCTATAGGTATAGTTTCCGTTACTTTTACTTACAAAACGACTACCAAAGGTCGGATCTTCCTAAAAAAATTCCAAAATCTAGTTTATACTTTCCTAAAGCTTTCTCCAAAGTTGCATCTTTTAAATCCTTATTATTGCAATACTACTTGCGATTTCGTCTTTGCTTCTACCAAATTTGCTGCTGTCCCTCGATTTTCTCATACATTTAACGCACGGACCTTACTGTCCCTCGATTTCTGGGTGTCCCTCGATTTTTTTACCCACTCTCTGCAAGAGAGTGGGTGTTGCGTGCCAGAGACCAAACCTCACACCCACGGTTATCAACATTGTCAAGTGATCGGATCACTCACTTGAAACAACACAAACAAAATGCTCAAAAGAGCTCCCAATTAGCGGAGTACCTACGGAAAAACCACCACAACAACTCTCAACGGAGCTTTCCCCGTCCCTCCACAGACTTGGGAAAGTCTAAAAATGTAGCTACCCAATCGACGAACGGTCTAGCCCCAGCTAGAGCCCTGCAAGCCTCAGCTGAAAAGGGGTCCTGGCGTGTCTTGCCTGTCCCACGTGTCTGAGCGCAACGGTCTGGGCCCAACAGGCCGGTTCCGCGCTGTGGGCCTGGGAACATGGTGTGGGACTGCGGGACCCGACCGCGCGTACGACGCTGTGTGGTGGTGTGTGGACTGTGGGCGTGCGGCACTGCCGGCACCTCCTTGTTCCCTTGTTCCTGGGTTTTTGCTTTGATGGAATTGAAACTGATTCTCCCGTTGTCGGTCGGACACACCTCCGAGCGTAATCGGGAGTTGGTCCTTTCGGCTCTTGGGTATGTTTTTGACGAATGAGCGGGGTGGAAATAGTTTCGGGTCATGTTCCGCTTTGGCGTTGTTCTACGCTACTGCCGTGATGGTGACTGCTGGGTTTCAACATACTTGTTGCTTTGCGAAACATGAATGGATGAAAGCCAATCATTGGTGATGCCGATGCCACGGGACTGCGACCGACGGCCCTGGGACTGGGAGAGGGGATGGAAGCTGTGCGGCATCGCTTCCGATACTCCCTTGCTACGGGATAGGCAGCTTATACGCAGTGACCTTGATACCGGGGAGATCGCAAAGTCTTTGAGATCCATTTTGCATTTCCTTCTGCTCCATAAAGTCCGTCGTGATAAGCCACCGATTTCGGAATGACAGGCTACGAAACGAAGGTGGTTGTGAGCACCGGTCCGGCACCACCATATGCATCTGAGCGATTGTTGGAACTGCAGATCAGTTTCGCAGAACGTTTCAGATATCCAACGATCTTCGACACACTGACCTATACTATGTATTCCAACCGTTGCATTTCATTCACAGTCATACTGCACCTGTCGTATAAACGTATAGGTACTCGTATATAAACAGCACGGGAATAAGGCCTCTTCTACCTAAACATTTTAGGACCTTTAGCCAACATGGCATTTTCAGACTCCCATAGTTCCGACATCTTGGACCGCAAATGTAATATGCGGCGCAGTACATAGCGTGGGTGGAGTTAGTTTATTCAGACCACCATCTTCTGCCCATGGGGAAATCCGACGCTCGGCGTAGCGTATCTCCGTAGGTAGGAACCTGAGTACCTACATAAGAGGTATGTACAAGGACCTCGCATTGCAGATTTCGACATACGCTTATAACAGTAGTTCCCAAATCTCATCTCCAAACGTCGAATCGCTAATTAGTGTAACTAGCTTTCACCCAACTTGCTAATGAGCAAAGTGGAATAAAGACATTCGGACATCCCGTATCACTTCTCACTTTCTTTAGTGCCATGATCTTTTTTTCCCACGGGTCAGGTACGGTAGTATCTCGCTCTCGCTCATAACTCGGTGAAAACTTGGGTCGCATGCAGCCAAGTACCAAGCAGAAGAAGATTTTTCATGGTCGGTGTGTAGCATCCCGAACGAACGTCAACCCGTCCGTCCCCCATGAATGAAAACTCTGATTTCCATTTCCGTGGTAGCACAAAACATGGCATTGTGTTCGTTCGGTTGGTGACGGGAGTGCAGATGCAGATGCAGATGGGCAGTGCCGTCGGAAATGCGGAAATCTCACAATGCAAAAGTTGGGTAAGAGCCCAAGTTGCAAGGGGATCAGGGGCCGGGATGGGCTGCCCCAAAAGTGGTCTGTGCAACATCGATAGCCGTTCCGGTGCCGACGGCTCGAGTTCCATTGCTTGTGCTGTGCCTCACCACTGCAACTGAAACTGAAGATCTCTTCGACTTTCCTTTCGAATTGACATATCTGATTCATTTTCAAGTCTGATAGATTTTCTGTTCTCTCTTCACTGCCCACTCACAACATGACAAAAAAAGTCTTTGCAAGGTTAGGTTACATCCAACCTTTTTTTTTTTTGAGGGTTGCAGACTCGCAAGACCTGCAGACGGATGTGCAACGCTCTAACCTAAAAAAAGAGTCCAGAAGCAAATGTCATTGGTGCATAACGCAGAGGTGCATAACACATGCTTCTAGAAAAATTCTTCACTGCACCTCTGCACCAGTTGGGACAAAGTGTGGTGTTGAGTGTGGTGTGTGCAGTGGTGTGGTGTGGCTTGTAAAGTGCTTGCTTACCTGTCACGTAAAAACCGGTATTTCCGATGGGTTTACTGTGGAAACTCGGATTGCGGATTAAAGTTTTCTTTCGTGTGTTCTCGCAGTGATTCCAAATGGACGACCGTGACCAATCGACTGAACACTTCGTCCTTTGTTCCGACTCATCAAGTTCTGTTCCCATCTCGTAGACTCTGGAGAACCGGAGGGCTACCTCCGCATTCAACTGTTTCGTTGAATGCCCGTTTGAGTTTTGACAACGGCTGGACCTCCCATCCAATCAGATTCGTCGCTGGAAACAAAGTGTGGCAGTGCACCACCAAAACGCCACAACGAATCTTGTTTCTGCCGACTGGGATGGGGTGGTCGAGACGTGACTGGTGGGCTCGAGTGTGGGTTTAGCGTTTGGGCCTCGGCCTTTCGGGGTGCGGGTCTAATCCCACCCTCCACGCTATCCCACTCCCCCATAGGCCCGCTAGGCTTCGGGATCTCCATCTGGTTTACGGCGGGGATCACGAATGCCGGCAACCGGCCCACTTGAATCCGACCACTCACATCTCACATCCCACATGCTTCGTTGCTCTGCCGGGTGTTTGTCGCGTTGCTTTCTCGTCACTCTTTTTTGAGTTCGAATTTGAATAGCACTGCACCGCAGAAACCAGTGCATACCAGAACCAAAAAAAGAAGAGGGCCGATTCCGGGCTACCGGGTTATCGTAACCGTATCCATACACTACACAGCAACACGTGTAAGGTACCACCTGGAAGAAATGTGACCCGCCAGGCCTCAGACAACACCTTCCAGCCAGAGTCCAGACCCTTTCGGCAGCTCAAAAGGGAAATCCGAGACAATCCGAGTCGAGATCCAGATCTCGACATCCAAGACATTTGTGGTCCTTCCGGCCTTCCAAGCCTCCAAAAAGAGGCATGCATTCAAAGCATGGTGTCCCGACTCCCGTCGATCGAAATTGTGGACTTAGCTAGTTTATCACGTTGCATTGCGCTAGGTATGCTAGGCATTTCAGATCCAGGCACGTGCCAGGTCAGTTCGACAGCGGGAAGCGCGACGACGACGAGTACGACGCCGCGGGGAATGATGGGAGCGCTAGCTGGGTAGCTACTCGTCAGGACTAGAAGCGTCTCTGACCCCATGCGCCAGCATGGGGTCAGGCAGGGCAATTAGCAAAAATCAGGGCAATTAGCAAATTTTTGGGGTACATCAGCCGCCTGCAAGTTTATTAGCAAATGGAGGTACCCCGGTATGAATGCAAAACTCCGAGCAAAACGAAGCAGTCACACGAGGATTCTCAACCACACAACAAGTGTATTCAAAATGTAATCGCAAGCGATTGTGCGCTCTTTTTATATCCTTCTCACAGTACCCTCATTTTTCTCATACCTTTTAATTTGGTGTTGCAATTTGAATTGCAGTGTAAATTTTGACGGTTGAATTGGCTTACACCAGCCGCGCCAAGGTGCTTCCGGCGCTTCTATAACCCTAACCCCAGGAAGTTTTGCTAATTGCCCTGATTTTTGCTAATTGCCCTGCCTGACCCCATACTTCGTATGGGGTCAGCTTACACCAGCCGCGCCAAGGTGCTTCCGGCGCTTCTATAACCCTAACCCCAGGAAGTTTTGCTAATTGCCCTGATTTTTGCTAATTGCCCTGCCTGACCCCATACTTCGTATGGGGTCAGAGGCGCTTCGAGCCCTGACGAGTAGCTGTGCTAGCTTTTGTTCCACTTCATCAAGTTATGTCTCAGTTTGCGAAACTGGATCTGATGCGATGCGACTTTGATTGATTTAGATTCTGGCGTCTAGACCGTCGACCAACGTAGGAGTCTAAGGAGGATAGGAGGTAGCTACGTAAGTAGAGGCGGCAGTAGGTGAGTAAACGATCGGGCCGGAGGAGTGGTCAATGGATATCGGTGCCTAAATGTCATTGTACCGATATTTGATAACATTCAGTACATATTTGTACATACTGCAAAGAAGTCTTTATGCAGGAACCTCTCCCCAAAACTCGCGTTGGTCAGAACTCTAAAATCACTGTCACATTGCTTCACTAGGCCATACTTACACGGGCATACACGGGCATCGACCGTACTGCTGACAATGACAATGACTGTGTTGCTGAACGTCGCATATTTCGTATCGATATGTACCTACATACGGACACACGAGAAGTAGGTTCGTCTGCATCGAGATTCCGTAGAAGAAAAAAATTGGTCTCCTGCTTCGTATCACGATATCGTGATTGCAAATCAACTGAGAATCATCATTACCGTACGTTTTGGAGATGAAGAGCACCTCGTGACGGTGACAGCCACGATGACGGGCCGGCTTTGAATACCCCGGATTAGTCAACACGAACAAGTTCCATACTTGCTTACTCTGAACCTAAATCCGAAAAACATCGGGATGACTATAAATGAATTTATATCTTCATCTATATCTTTAGTCAAAGCCTTTATGACTGTAAATGACTACTTCCCCAGTGGATTACCAATCTTTCCATCTCCCCAAGACTCAGTCCAAGTGCAATGCGTCGAACCAAAGTTCTTCACATGACACGGCTGCGGCGTGTACAACGAGGCACACACGGCTTTAAGAATTCAACGCCGACTCTACTCAACCAAACGGTATTCCGCGGAATGGGGAGAGTTTACTAGTAGTGCAATTGAGTTGTCCGCGGGTTCCATGTTCCGGGAGGTTGATAGTCGAGGAAATGGGGTTAGCAATAAGAGACCGAGTCATAAACCTTGGGCTTCAAAACAAAAGTCGTTGATGAGTGCGTACGGGAGAAAACAACACGAAAATTGAAACTTATATATAACGGTATATACATCTCACTATCTCAGCATCCTCATTGCTAGACTCTGGCTAGACTCTGCTCTCATGTCTCTCTCTCGCTTCCTGATCATATGTGACTCCTGACTCTCGTAGCCTCTTCACTTTTCTTATATCCCGCTTGACATCCTCCATTGCGGGCAACCATATGTCTTTCGATTGGGTGGGCATTGCCTGATCACATTCCATCTTCTCGCTCTTCCTTGATGTGGTGGCTTGTATAATGCGGGAGACAACTAGCCAATGGTGTTTAATCCTGAGTTGTTACTGCCCGTGTACGTTTGTGAAAGGATCGCATTGAATGTAAACCCCCTCTTCCACCGGACGTTGTAACCAACCTCTTTGTCGGTCTTAGATAATGATAAGCTGTTCCCAAACCGTCAATGTCAGTCAACTGTCACTTGCAAGTAAACCCAGCACCAAAAAAAGGGCCAAAACATACCTCAATCAACTTCTCAGTCAACCCAAAACACTGCCTATCCTGCTCCTGATGGCTCAGATTGAAACTGCAACTCCTCCACAACCCCCCGAAACCCATCTCATCCAAGATCTCATTCAACATAGCCGCCTTCTCCATTGCCCCCGAAAACTGCGGGTTGTTCGTCAGCGTCTGCAGCAGCTCGTGCGCGCTCTCCAGCGTCCCCGAATTCTGGCAGTGCAGCACAAT
Source organism: Neurospora sp. CHS-2018b (assembly GCA_009806015.1). Taxonomy (NCBI): domain Eukaryota; kingdom Fungi; phylum Ascomycota; class Sordariomycetes; order Sordariales; family Sordariaceae; genus Neurospora; species Neurospora sp. CHS-2018b. The sequence continues at coordinate 204,488 of RAOV01000030.1, forward strand.
GTCGTCGAGAATGGTGATGATGGGTCCGCAGAGGTGCATGATAACCGACGGTCTGCCGACGGCGATCTCATTGAGCCACATCAGCGTGCGGTTCTGCACTGCGTCCTCGAGATACTGGAAGTCCACCAGCTCGATGGCCGTGTTGAGGAGCAGGTCCTTGTCTTTGATGTAGTCCAAGTCGTTCGCACCGCGGCGAATGTCGATCGCTGACGTGTCGGCGGCCGCGGGCGAGAGTACTGCGTCACAGGCGACACCCCCCACGAGAGGATCTAAACCAGGTGCACCACCGGCTCCAAGTCCATCGTCCGGACAACGGGCAGCAAAAGAGGCAGAAACGGACGAGAACGGAGGCAGGCCACTGCTGTTGGGGTTGACGTTGATACCCGCCGACCAGAGACTATCCCTAAGCTCATCCAAGTTGAGCGTCCTTGCTAGGATCAAGGCCATGTATGGTGATGCGCAGAGTTCCCTCATGGTCTTGAGCGGCTGCACCGTCGGGCTCAAAATTCCACCTGGAGTAGCACTTGCCACAGCTGCGTTCACAGTTGTCACGGTGAAAGTTGTCATCTCCAAAAACGTGGACAACACTCTCAACGCCGTTGCCTTGGTGATCGTATCTGTCAAACCCCTCACCAAGCATGCGCACGCGGCAAAGTGGAAGTTCTCAGCAGTAAAGTGAATGCCGTATGCCTCGTCGAGCAGGAGCGCGGCCTCCTCCAGCTGGGCCCTTCCCTGGAGAAGATAATGAACCATCTTCTCGCCCTTGAGGTCGCCCGTTGTGCTGATGTTGGTCAAGACCGACTCCAAGAACATCGCAGTGCAGTTGAACAAGTTGGGGGGCACCAGTCGAAGGAGGGACATGGCAAGCCAGAAGAGCTGCAGACCGTAACGGGACGCAGATGGCAGCTTGGACATCATCTTGGAGAGCGAGGTGACGATGGCGACCAGCATGTCACTGTTACTGTCATCACCAAAGCGGCCGATGCTGTTTCGGAGCGCTACAAGGACCTGGTATAGCAGGTCGTCATCAACCTCCTCGCGTGCTAGACATCCCATGACCGTGAACGCCCGAGGCTGGATAGCTGGGTTGTTCTGGAAAGCCGTGCTCGCCACAAGGCCCATCCATCGCGACCGCCATTTGTTGGCGAGGTCAACAGTGGGGGCGGCAACAGAGCAGGTCTCGAACAAGAGAGTCGCTAAGTTTTCGGTGGCTGTCAAGGTAGCGCCTCCGTCCTGGTTGGTTGATATCGAAGCCCCATCCCGTGTAAACGTGACGTTGTTTGTGAAGAGGTCGCTCCGCGGATCCGACAACGTGTCCAGCGTTACCTTCAGCTTATTGAGCCGTACCTCATCCAAGGCAAACGAAGTACAAGCCGCATGGATCGTGTTGATTAGTAGTCGGTGGACTACATGCCTGACGTCTGGATTGCCTGTGTTGGCAAGCATGGTAACGACGTGGAAGATTTCCGGCATAAACATCTCAGCCTGTTCGCCACTGTCAAACGACAAGGCGAGGCAAAACTGTAGCAAGACGCAAATCTCGTTCCATACCGAGTTGTCAGGCAGATACTTTGTCGGGCGCAAGGAAGACCGGTTCAGTGCCTTGCGTAGCCTGGAAATTACCCTTCCACGCAGGGTAACCGTGCCGATTCCACCTGCTATCGAGGTCAACGTGTCCGTTTCCGCAATGCCAAATCCTCTGTTAAGTGCGGCCTTGATGACCTCCTCAAAGAAACTTTCAAGCAACTTTTCGTCCTGCTGGATAGCGGGCCAGACGCATTGTTGTAGCTGAAGAATAAGCGCCGGGTCTGAAAGGGCAATGTCAATGAGCTTCCTTAAGAGAGCTGCAATCTTTTCCATGCCCTTCTCACCGTCCACCTCATTAGCGAGCAGAGACGGGCGCAACCCGGGTATCCAGGGAGCCATATAGGCGAGGCATAACGGCTTCTGCTCATCAGAAAAGCTGGGCCAACTGGCGAAGAACTCGTTCAAGAAGTCCCCGGTAAGCTGCGGTTCCGATTCGGCTAGCTTCTGGCTGATTTGGATGATGAACTGCGAAGGATCGCTCGGAACCGCAATGTCTTTGGTGCTGACAAGCCTCGAAGCAGCCTTAAACTTGAACGATTTGCACAGCGCCCCCAGCAGGTTATATGAAGATAGCCTGAGCACGGGGTCTGGGCTAGCCAGGTTCGTCAGCGCCAAGTTTAGCAGAGTACCGGGTACATCCTGTGGTTTGATAAATCTTTCCTGCGGTTGCATCTGCTTTGGGTCCTTGACGTATTGCGCCTTTCTCATGCGAAGGAGAGTCAAAATTTTGGCCTTCTCAGGACTTGTGAAGTACATCACAATCTTGCCATTATCCGCCCTAAGACCAAACGCCGAATCATCCTCCGTCTGGATGGATGTTGGAGCCTCCTCAACCTCGCTCAGGCGGAAGGCATCGTTGATTACCACACTAATCCGGGATGCTGGATATATTTCTTGCCTCTTCTTGGTCGAAACCCTGACGAAGCTTTTGCTGATCGACAGGGAAACGTCGATTTTACCCTTGGTCTTCGACAGCCGTGTGATGTTGAAACCCTCCAGAGTCTCGTCCATAAACTCCCTGGTGTCCTTGTTCAGGCTGAATTTTTTGTGGTCGAAGTGGGCGTCGTACTCTCGATAACTTCCAAGGAGATGATATTCGATGTTGGCGGGGCTATAGATGCTGTTCTCGTTCCTAATCCAAGTCTTGAACACCTTGCGGAACCCCTTCTTGCAAGCGGAGTTCATATTGAAAATGTACACGCGCGAGAGCTGCTTCGAGAGCTCAGTTGGTGTAAGCAGTTCGATTTTGCGCAGTAGACTCTCAGCTGGTTCGGACTGCACGTTGTAGAACGTAGCGTCGATGAAAATGCCAAACGGCCGATCCCAAAGTCGACTAGCAATCTTGAGATAGTAATACAAGTATGCATCAACGTCGGCAGATTCGGTGTCTATGTACCGCAGCAGGATGCAGATCATCTGGATGCCGTCCCTGGATTCGCCAGCATCATAAACGGCGGGGGGTGGAGTCGTCGAAGATTCGACACCGCGGAACGCATTTCGGAGCATGAAATCCTGGAACCTGGAGTAAACAGGCGGCAGGTTTGCCGATATCTGTGGCCTGTTCCAGGTCACAGCCAGCGGCGGTGGTCCCAAATTCATGATGAGGCTCCTCAGGGGTTCAAGGAGGTTTGGCTTTCCTCTTGTGGTTTCGCAAGGCGACCTCACGAGGTCTCGCCTTTCAATTGAGGCGAGCCGTTGCCGAACTTGGTCCCAATGGTCATACAAAATCCTGTGAAGAGACACACAAGAACCAAAGTCGAACGACTCGTCGCTGTTGGGACGCTCCATTGTTTCCGGCTCGACCGAGATCTCCCTCAGAAATGTGGTCACCCGATAGATATTCTTTGTCAGGAAGTCGTTCAATGGGAACATGAAAGGTTCCTTGGCGCCAAATAGGACATTGTTGGCCAAGTTTTGGATGACTTTAGCGATCAGGAGGAGACCACGGCGCATCTCCTTGGAAGGCGCCGTAGCAACCAGGCCCTCGACCTCGGGAGCAACAATGGCCGGGCAGAAGAAGCGCAGGAAGATGAATGCGCCAACTGCTGTGTACTTAGCCTCAGAGAATCGGGGCATCACCGCTGCAGCAATCTGTTACACGCGTCGGATTAGCTCTCGGTACTTGGCAGCTACCCGTAGACGGGCGGCACTTACAATACTGCAAATTTTCCTAAATGATGGCGGTATTATGGCCGATGAGGCGCAAATGTCATCGATGAACACGTTGGCCACGATTTCGAGCTGCAGGGCATTCTTCTGCAATTCCTCTGGTGAAGTGACCCTGGTCGGATCGAGCTCGAGATTGAGGTCTTTCGATGTTTGCATCAACCGATCCAGTACCTTTTGCAGGGTAGCTTTGAGGTACCCTGCACCTTTCCATTTTGCATAGATTGAGAGCATCTTGGTCGCGACGCAGCTCCTACGCAGCAACTCTGATTCATTCTCCGTCTCCTCAATCTCCTGTTTGATCAGGGCCTCAAGGAGCACAAAACTTTGGCCCCTTGATTCATAGATGCTAAGCAGCGCAATTGTCAGCTCATCCACCTCGTGACTGGGGCAAACCGCGCCCATAGCCATAGCCAATGTTGTATCGGCCGTCAGAAGGCCCAGAAGCTCATCGTATTTTTCATTCACCGCTGTACTTGAGAGGTTATTGAACTCAGCCCCCTGGACCAAGATGTTATAGAGCACCCTGACAAATGCGGTTCGGATCTCGGCGTGTTCATGGTATCCGACGTTGAGTGCTGACTTGAGTCCCACATCGATGTTGGCGCTCAAGAGATTGGACATGATGGTGATGGATAGATCGGACATTGATGGCTGTTCGTCTCTGGAGGAAGAGCTGCTGGTATGCTCGGTCCGGAACATATGCTCATATTGGGGGTCCAGAACCTCCAAGAACCTGTTGAAGTACGATTCGAACAATTTCATCTTTCGCTCGCTGGTCGTGGCATCAGTCGTCGCGTCGTTCAGCTGCAAAGGCAGGCGAAATGTAAGTTCAGCCAGCGCCTTGAGACATGCCCTGTCGAGATCCTTCTGCACCCTGACCATCTCGTCTTGGCGGCTTTGACCGAAGACGCCCGCATCAATCCTGGGAGAATGAGGCCTCGTAACCCAGCTATAGACGTAGGCAAGAAGTTGGTTTCGGATGCGGACATCGTCACGGAGATTGAGATGTTCCTTTCTCTTGACAATGGCCTCACAGAGCTGACAGATTTTGATTTTGACGCGCAAACTGTTCGGTGAGTCTGGTACCCCGTCCAAGAACTTGGCGAAGCTGTACGTGAGTGAGTTGAGATGGAGCGAAGATGCGGCGCCAAGCTCAGTTGGCGTGTCGAGTCTTTCCACCAGCGACCTGAGGAGCGATGCTGCCTGTTCGGCAAACATAATCTCGTTGTCTTGGCCCCTCGAGGGCGCCTCAAGGGCCCCAGTGAATAGTACGTCAAGTTCTGATTCGAGGGCTCTGAACAAGTGCTGATACAGCGCAGGCGATACTTCGGTTGCGAGGATCTCCCTCATCGTCTCCCGGATCCTAACATTAGTACAAGCCAGGAGCTGGATACTGAGCCTGAGGTATCTATTGAGGAAAGGTTCTTCGTGGTTGTCGGAGGACAGCCTGTCAATCCACCGCAGCCCACTGAGTGCCGGGTCCTCAAGACAAGCGACTTGCTCAGCCGTGCATATTCCGCCCAAGGAGGCTAGGAACCCGGAATAGTTGCGCCATTCAGCCACAACTCTTTCTCCCATGGACTCGGCCGATGTCAGAGAGACATCCTTGGACAAATGAAGCCACCTCTCGAATACGGTCTCCCACGCATTCAGAATACCGGCGCTGGGATACTGCAAGCGCCGTAGCAGTCCCCTGTTGCGCTTTTGGAAAGCAACCAGGCCGGTAAACCTGAAAGTCCGTGACGAGATCTCGTTGAAAATATCTGCATTTCGCAAGAGGGCCAGAGAGGGCTTCGATGCCGAGCATGCGGCAGCATCGATGATTCTGCATTCTTCGAGGAAGGTTCCAATGCAAGATGTCACTATCTGACAAACTTCAATCTCCGCCGAGCAAAGTGACACGAGGAAGAGGGTTTCTAGCTTAGTGGCTGCAGCTGTTCTTTCGGGAATGTCTTCGGAGATTTGAGCCAGTTCCTGCAGCAAAAGAAAATAAAAAAACAGTCAGTGGCTGGCGATTTCGAGGACAGAATCGGAGCTTACTTACCGGTATCGATTTCAGGAGCATTAACCTCGAATCGAGGTACTCCAGGACTGATTTAAGGCCCGGAGCAGTGCCTGGCATGCCAGCTCTGTCGCATATTGACATCAGGATGAGGGATCTGTACGGTTGAGTTGATGTCAGTTACGAACTCGATCACTGTACACAATAATTCTAGGATACGAGATGGAACATACGTCAGCCGCCAGAAGCCCAGCTTAAATGCCAGCTGTTCTAGCCTCTTCGAAGTCCTCAACGATTGAAGGACCACGTCGTTGGCATACAAGCGCTTGGCGACTTTGGTTCCGAGCCGCCTAACCGACTCGTCTGGCGCAACTACGCATGAGATAAGGGCTTCCAAATTTTCCTGGTAAAATCGATCGCGCTCGTTAAGATCATGAGGAGGCCCTTCAAACAACGTCATGGGGGACGCGTCCAAGAAGTTTAGAATATTGCAGATCATGTCAACCATGGAGGCGCTCTCAATCTGCTGTCGCTGCGTAATTTGCTCATCGACATAGCCCTGGATAAGGAGCATGGACATGGCCTATTTTTAAAGTTAATGAAAAGCGACGGAAGTGTAAGCCTGAACCGAACCTGAATGGAGCCTTACCTGTAGCTGCCCCTGAACAAACGCCGAAGCCTTTGTGAACAATGGCTGGTACTTGCTGCTGTCCTCCAACCTCGCGAAGTGCGAGCACGCCTGAATTACGGCAATCTTGAAGATATGCGGCGCTGACGGCGTAAGACACTGATCCACAAGAGAGTCGACGCAGCTTTCAAAGCTCAGGTGCGTGAGGCTCACGAACGCTGCTGTCATGATGTCCTGCTCGAAGAATATGCCATCCGGGCCAAGGCCATAGCGTCGAAATACGGAATCGCGCACATCATCCTGGACGTCCATGGCATAACTCACGAGGGCCAAATCGCTGTCGGGATCGAAGTGTCGCGCGGCACGTAGCAGGGATACGAGACAGTAGACGGACACTTCGTTTCGGTTTCTAAGGGCCCTTTTTCGATCTTCGAGGAACGTAACTTTTTTGTTCATGCTTGTGCTCTTGGCTTCGCGCAAGTTACTGGCAACGTCAAATACATCTGGCAGGAGAAGTAGCAACGTCGTCTGTAGAGGATGTAGAAGGCCCCTTCTCCTGGTATTGTCGTTGCTGCCGTTTTGGGCATAGTCGAAGAGCGTATCGGGCGCATTGTCGCGGCGTCTGCGGCCCATGTGCAGCTGCACAAACTCATTGGGATATCGCTCCAGCCACCGGGTTATAAGCAAAGGAGTGACGACGGCGACAGTATTCTGGAAGCTTTTTCGAAATTGTAGCCAGCTGGAATTAAATTCCGCGATAACGGCGCTGAGCTTCTGGATGTCGACCCAAAAACACGCCGCCAGCCTCAAAACAATGAGAGCCGACCTTTCTTCCTCGGCAGCGGCGACATTGGGTATCGGCGTGCCCGGGCCAGGTACCGACTGACGGGCAATATATATGGTGTTCCTGAAGTAATCAAAAGAAGCCGACCAGCTGGAAGCTGTGACAAATTCGGCAATGGTCTTGACGTGGGCTTCAATGGCCGTGGCGTGAAGCTGCAGCAAATGGCTGCTTTCTAGGGGTTCGTTGGAGGGCGTGGAAACAGGGGTACGCATAACCTCGTCAGGGAGACGGACGGCAGCCGGTTTGGCGGTGGTCTCGTCAAGGAGCGTCTTGGCGGGTAATGTATAGCCATCGGGATAAGGATCGAACAGTAACTTGATGACCTCAAAGATGCGGCGGACCAGGACTTCGTCTAGAGGCTTGGGGGTAGGCAAGGCAGCACGCTGCGAAGAAGAGAGCGCATAGCTATCTCCGAGGCCATTTTCTGTGTGGGAGGGGCCCCAATGGCTGGCGCAACAGTCGGCGATCAATTCGAGAGCGTAGATTTCGGATAAAAGGACAAGAGGCGGATGGTTAAAGATGGACCGGTATGGGCGAGAAAGGTCCTCGAGGAGACCGAGAAGAGAGTCGAGGACAAGGTTGACGGAGCCGGAACTGACCCTGATGAGGGTGGAGCGGGTGATGGCGATGATGTCGTCGTGGTAGAGATCCTGGGCGGGAGCACCGGTGCGATGAGGAAGCTAGATGTAGACACGGCAATGGGCGTCTCGGTCAGCATTTGTTGGGTTGTGATGGTCTGTGATGGCAAGGGAAACGTACCCTGGTTGCGAGCCTCTCGACCAGGCCACCGACCAGGCCCGTGTCGCCGTTCATTGTGCTGTGAAGAGGGCGGGAGCGCAAGCGAAGAGAGGGGCGGACCGGTGTCCTCTCATGATGGGGTTCTGCGGTGTCGGTCTTGCTGTCGACTGCCAGGACTGCCCGAGCCGCGCAGTACGGGCTTCTTGGCACAACTGGAAGCTGTTGCTGTTCAGTAGTAGTACCTCGAGGTGAGTGGAGGTATCTACTGCCTATCCCCTGTCGCAACCAGCCTCACTCTCGGGGGGGTGGTGAGCGGGCGGAAAGGGGCGGTCGGAACGGAGGGAGTGTGTGTATGTTATCGGCGTCGCCCTTGCAATGGGTAGTTTGACGTCGTCGTCGTCGTCGTCGTCGGGTGGTGGTCGGCGGCGGCGGCGGCGGCGGGTGCGTGATGGGACGCGGCGGCCGTGGGTTGGGTCGTGGTGTTGGTGTCGTGGGTATGGTAGGTGGTGGTGGCTGTTCTTTGGCTACCTTTCTGCTACTGGCCCAACACAACTGGAACCTTACGGGCAGCGGCAACGGGAACAACGTGGGACAAGCGAAGCGAGAGAGACGAGACGAGACGAGCGAGGGCGGTGGAGGTGGAGGCACTGGAGGCACTGAATGGAGGCACTGGACTAGGGAGGTGACTTTGTGGTTAGCCTGTTATGTACTGTGCTTTACTCCCGGCACTTTCACATCCACTTGGAACGTCCCGTCGGCCACTCTGCTTGGTCAGATAGGAAGCTGGTGCTTTACCTTCTCTCTACTCCAACTTGGATAAGGTACACACCGTGTGGTGACCTTGGGCTTTCCTTCCTTTTCCCGCTCTTCAGAAAGCACGGCAGCACTGCAATTGAGTGCAGTCAGTGAGAGCGAGTGACAAGCCCTGCCGTGTGTGCGTGTGTCTCTAACTGGAGATGCAAAGTGGGGCCGACCAAGAAGACCAAAATCGGGGGTGGGGACCCCTGGGGCTTTCCTTTCCTCCTCTACGGGGCCATCACCTATGGGGTCCCCAACCCCTGAACAAGTGGAACACACCAAGATCCTCATGTTCGTCCATTCTTTCTTTCTGATACCGTCTGATATGGACAATTGAAGATGGACTTTCATGTTCCAACTTGCACCTTCTCAACGGATCGTCAAACAGACATTCCATCTTTCCATACTGCACGCACTGCAAGAAATCATCACCCGCAGCTGCCATCGATCATCACTAAACGGCAATCCGCATGGACATGGGACATGGACTATCCAGCCGTACCAGGAACATTGTTCATTTATCAAAGAATAAAAAGGAGATGACAGACAGACACCACCGAAGCAAACAAAGCTGAAGTGACGTTGATCTAATGACCCCATCAGTCACATCTCTTCGATTCCAAGTCCGAGTTCTCAATTCATTTCGTCCCTTAGCTGCCGAGTCCGAGTCTAAACAAAGACAATTGAAGAGACGTCTCAGCTGCATTATCAGATCAGATTGTCTTCAAACAAACGCCGTAATAGCCGCGTCAATGCTTTTCCCTTCCCGTCCACTTTCTTTGACTCCAAAACTCCGTTCCTGCATCTGGTTCCTGAATCTACAACGGTGTCCGCATACCATTGACACATATACGAGCACGAACGAGTCCTTGCAGACAAGACACTACACACTAAAAACTAAACTCCACGCACACACTTCTCAGCTTTACACCGTATAAATACAATCATTGCCTCTTTTGGTTATTCTTGGGTATCCATAAGGCTCACCACCACTTCCCTCTCCCATCATCATATTCCATCTCCGATCACTGGAGTCTTCCAAGCCTCACGCACATTAAATTATGGGGGCAAGGGAAAAAAAAAGGAATGAAAGAAAATTGTTACATAGTGAAGAGCTAGAGACTATCTGGTTGACTTCCCTCTTACAGAATGTGCAAACCTCCACTCATCCTAATCCCGACTTGCCAAGTCAAAGTCAGTTCTTATGACCAGAACTCGAAGCTAGGTTAGATAATATCTCAACTTGATGGGGAGCAGCATCATCGTATGTATCGCTTCCCGCCGACGCCTGTGTTGCCTGTCTACCCAGTCCGTGGTTACAGTGACACTGGGGCTCCAAAGCGGGTGATAATCCTCCACAGGGTCAGGGGCTTCGTTCAGGGCCAGTCTGTCTGATGTACCCCTTTGACTTACCAGGGGAGCTTTTAAGGTAGGTAGAATATTTGAACCATCGGATGAAAACTGGTGATCTACGCAACTTTCGGGCGGAAACATCGGTCGAGAAGATCGTAATCGCTATGGGCCCTTCGCCCCTTTGGTCTTATATACTACCAGCAATGATGTACAGGTTTTGAAGTGCAAGTTACCAACTCTTGATTTGACATTGAGACCAATAACCAGCTCGAGATGGAAGCCCATCTATACAATCAAGACAAGAAAATAACGACGAAAACACTGTCCTTAGTCAACTCCGCTTTGACATTTTACTGTCATACTACTCTTTCCTCCGCTAGTCCCCAGCCTCTGTAGGGTAAAGGTTTTACCTATACCCCCGGTTGTCACCGCCGCCACGATATCCACCGCCGCCGTAACCTCCGCGATTGTCATATCCGCGGTCCTGACGCGGGGGTCCCCTGTACTGGTTACCCTGGCCTTGGTAGCCACCTCGGCCACCGCCCTGACCGTACTGCTGTCCCTGTCCCTGATACGCTTGCGGCGGAGGAGGCGGGAGTGCATATCGGTTGTCTTGATACCCTCCGCGACTGTTGCCGTAACCACCGTATCCACCAGCACCGGGAGCACCGCCATAGGCGGCACCAGGCGGAGGCGGAGGAGGTCCAACGCCGAATCCGGCAAGTCCCGGGGGCGGAGGAGGCTGCCAGCCGGGGGGAGGGCCATATGAGTCCCGTGGTTGACCACCGTATCCGCCGCCGCCGTTGTTACCACCGTTGTAATAACCGCCACCATTACCTTGGTAGCCGCCGCCGTTGCCTCCATATCCTCCTCCCCTGCCTCCACCGCGTCCTCCTCCACCTTGGTAACCACCGCGGCCGCGTCCTCCCTGCTGACCACCGCCAGGTCCATAGTTGATGGGCTCGTTCCTTCCACTGTAGTTCTTGTTGCTCAGCGGTACACCACCGTAGCTTCTTCCCGAGCGCGATGCCTTGCCCTTCAGGATGTCGATATCGCTACGAGTCAAAGCCGGCGTTGGCATCTGCACCCCCCTAAGGAGCATCGACTTGTGCGTATGCGAGCAATCAGGGAAGAAGTAGTAGACCATGAGTGACCGATCGTAGTCCACGTCGGGCATTGAGTTTCGGCTCAACGGGTAAACCAGCGAGCCGTGAGGCACATAGGCGTCAATCTTCTCGACTGAACCTGAGAGGCCAGCACTCTTTGTGGGATCCAGCTCGAACTTGGTCGTGCCCTGCTTCTTGGAGTAGAACTGGCTCGTGATGTGTTCATACAGCGTTGGGTGAGAATCAGACAAGAGTAGATAGTCCTTGCCCGGTGCGTTCCGGAGTTGATCTTCTGGGCTCAAGAGATGGGTTTTGGTCTCCATGGCAGACAATAAACGGGGCATGTCGATGAACGGAAGGAGGGCGACACCCTGCCAAGCCATCTTCTTGCCGTTGAGATCAATCTCGAAGTCCTCGGGATAGAAATCGCGGATCTCACTGTCCTCCTCAGTCATCAAGGGGTGAAACACATCAGGGATGGCGTGACGAGACGCGGCCGGAAGGACGCTCATAAGTTGCTCAAAGGGCCGCGAAATTCTGCCCTTCTCAAACTTGATCTCCATCTTGCCAAGATCAACAAAGTCCGCAGCGAACGGCGCGTAGTGGTAGGGGTAGAACCACTCCCATGAGGGGCAGCCCTGGAAATAATACTCCAAAACCCACGCAAGACCTTCGGCATACGCACGACCAACTTTGTGACGGAACTCAATGTCCTTACGGTCAACCTTGAACTTCTGCTCATAGTACCGGTCCGCATAGCCCTCTTCCCACAGCTTGACAGAATCGGTAGGCTCAGCATCAGTCTCGCTAACCTCGGTCACCTCGGAACTGCTCGCCTCGGGACCGGTAGCAGCATCTTCAATAAGCTCAGCCTTTCTCTTGCCCAGGGCTGATGCGGGAGCGGCTTGCTCTTCGGTGGCCGGGGCGACCGCAGTGGCATCCGGAGCCGCAGCAGTTTCAGCAGGAGTCTCGGTGGCCTCGGCACCCGTTTCCGGCGTGCTCGTTCCTTGCGCCATCAGGCTCTTGATCTGATCCTTGAGCACGCTAGCGGCACTCTTGTTGGCAACATTGGCCTGGTCCACCACCTTCCGGTTCACCACCATGTCGTGAGTAATTGAAGGTTGCGGTACCTTGCCCGGAAATTCATTAATCTTGTGAAAGGAAAATCCAGCTGGCGGACCACTGTTCTCAGCCGCCTGGCGTATTTGCCTGCTGCCTTGGGCTCTCCTTTGTCGGGCCTCGTCGGCAAGCTTGCGCCTCTTGAAACCGGCCTCTCGTCGGTCTTCGGCTTCCTTTCTCCTCCTGAAAATGGCATCCTCTTGCTTGGCCAAGCCAGCCATGATGTACTGGACGCGTTCAAGGTCCGCATGGCCATCTTTGGTCAAATATCCGCCCATTACGGGCAAGTTGTCTTTCCAAATCGCCGTAAGGGTATCAATTCCGTTCTCCCTGATCTCCAATGCAGGCAAGTGAGGCAAGAAATCGTTTCCGACAAAGAAGCACATGAAGACCCAATCGTCGATGGCCCTTTCCAAGTTAAACTGGAAGGGAAGGCCAGGAACGTCAAGTTCAATGGCAAGGTACTCACGCAGGATGGAAACGTGGAGCCAAATAAAGGGCTTGAGAGGAACGACTGCGTCCTTCTCGTCGAACTCGCCATTCTTCTCCTTTGCCTCACCCTTGCAATTCATGGCGTCATGTCCCTTTTGGCCACAGATCTTGCACAGTCTCGGCCTGCTATCTTGGGCAAAGACGTCTTCACGCAGGACACGGAAATGGGGCTCGTGCGTGGCCAAGCCAAGCATGATAAGATCGGCGTCGAGTCCATAAATGACATGCCGAGTATTGGGGTCATGGTTGGGGGAACCACGCTGGGAGCGGACGAACTCCATGATCTTGTGTTCACCCTCACCCGGAACAGTGGCGTCAGAGATAATGACCTTCATGTTGGCCCAGGCAGGATCGGTATTCAGCTTGTAAGAACACCAATACCGGAGACTGGCAGCGAGGATGTCCATGAAGGGTGTACCGGGAGTGATGGAGTTGGAATCGAAAGCCTTCTTGACGACGGTCTCTACGGATTCTTCCTGTTGGGGCTTGCCATTCTGTTTCTTGAGCAGCTCGATGAACTTTTGCTTGTCTTCCTCCTTTTCCATGGCTTCCCGGGCAGCACGGAATCGTCTGGACCGTTGCTGGTTCATTTTGGCTCTGGGGGCAACGCCATCTGCGGTGACATTATGTTAGTCCGTTTCTTGGATCAAAGAGCTTGCGAAAGAGAGGTACTCACCAACAGCAATCATGAGGAGCTTCCGCGGGCGAACCATGTTGACCACGCGATCGGTGTACTTGAAAACCTCGACCATCATCTCCTCCTCATCCTTGGGCGCGGGGCGGTCCTCGGGGTGAGAGCAAGGATGGACGATACCGTTCATGTCGAGATACAAGTTGTCAAACTCCTCGCCATTGGGATTTGGCTTGGTCGCGTCCACAGGGATGACGGTGCCATCGGGCATAGTAATCGGCTGATCCTCGACGACGGGCGAGATGATCTTGGGATACTTGGTGGACAGCCACCTAAAAGCCGCCGGAATACCCATCTTGCAAAGGCGATCGAGTGGTCACACGAATAGCACTTGTAGGGACGGTATTTTGTATGTAGTTGGTAAAATATAAAGTAGGTAGTTGTCGCGAAACTAGCTAGCAATGGCCGCTGAATGTCGCGAGAAGGATCGGAGGTATTCGCTGCAAGATATAGCGATTCTGAGGGAGAACGTAGCTTGTTCACTTCGCATCGACGGAGAGCGGAGAGAGAGAGAAGTCGATGGAAGAAGAGGTATAGGATCGGTCGAAGGGATCGGTGGGCAACAACTGATGATGCACAACACGGGCAAGGCGACCGAATAGAATCCACCAATGTTCTCCTCTAAAAGGAAAGATGTAGCTTTTGGAGAACACGCCTTGTCAACCTAAAACTGAACCCAAAGAAACCCGGGCTGAAATTGACCAAGTAAAGCGGCCCTTGCAGCAATGCCCGTTGGATAAGAGCGATTGCAGAAGTGGTGATGGGGTGGCAGTGGGATGAACTGGGGAAAGAATGACGGGACCGGAACGCGAGTTGCGAAAGAATTCAAGGGTTCAGCGACTGCCAAGACCATGCGGCAAGGGGGCGATAAGCACCGATAAGGCCAATAACACCGCCACAGTAGTCTGTTATCAGCTTATCGAAATATTGCATGACGCTCCGTGGTTAACAGTTATGGAGACTAACAGACCGCAGTGAGAACCGTAGAGGTACATACAATCCTGAGGCTCAAGAGACCGTAGCATCACTTTCAGTCCCATAACAATAAGGTACTCAATGCTACCATGATCATCGCCAATTCGGTTGCCTAGACTTTCCGTCTGAAAGGACCACCTGTCCCTTTTCGCTGACTCCATTGTATTGCCAGACGGAAGCTGCTGGTGTGTTTGATAAGGCGGGCCCTTCCATCGTTCAATCGTTTTGTCCGGATACATCCAACCCCAGAGACATAGCGCACTTGGCCCCTGTAACTTGCAGTGCTCTCCTCTAGAGGCACTTCGCTGTCGTTAACAAGCAACTAGGTACCTCTAGGGGCAGGGGGGCCACACAGGTACCTACCCCTGACTGACACCCGACGACGCAAGAGGTGATCCGACCTCTCCTCGACCCTTCTACAGTAGCATGCGCGCACCCCGCCGTCCACTATGGTCCTCCAGTCCCTCCATGGCATCTAAACTAGTCCACTACCTCTATCCTCGAACATGTTCTCGACCATTACGGCGGCGCCGGCCAAGCAGTCGGTGAGCGAAACCATCGCCGTCCTCAGCGGCCGCCTCAACACCGCAACCCTCCTCGAAGACCGTCGCGCCGCCATCCTCGGCCTGCGCAGCTTCTCCAAGCAGTACCCGGCCTCGGTTGCCTCGGGCGCTCTACGAAGCCTCATCGGGAGTCTGAGCCGGGATGGCGAGGATGTCGACACGGTCAAGGTCGTCCTCGAGACCCTGCTGATGCTCTTCAGCCCCAACGAAGACAGCCCCGAAGCTTCAGAGGAGATTGCGCTGTGGCTCGCCGACGAGTTTACCCAGCGCCAGGAGAACATCACGCTGCTGCTCGACCTGCTCGACACGACCGACTTCTACTCGCGCCTCTACTCGCTCCAGCTGCTTTCCCACATACACTTTGCCCGAACAGAGCGAACCGAAGAATGCGTCCTCGTTGCGCCCCTGGGCATCCCTAGGCTGGTTGCCGTGCTCGACGACAGGCGAGAGGCGGTCCGGGATGCTGCCATCAGTCTGCTGATCGACCTTACCGCCGAATCCGTTGACATTCAGAAGCTTGTGGCGTTCGAGAAGGGATTTGAGCGCATATTCGACATCATCACCAACGAGGGAGGTCTCGTCGAGGGCGCAAGGGTGGTGGAGGATTGCTTGATCTTGCTGGCGAACCTGCTTCGTCTCAACTCGTCCAACCAGTCCAATGTCAGAGAGATGGGATTTATCGCACGGCTTGCGCAGCTATTAAGAAGTGCCTACAAGGGCAGCACAGACGGGGACGAGGTTGCGCAGTGGGCTGAGGAACAACGAAACAGAAACATCTATGCTTTGCTTGCGCTGATACGTCTGTTTTTGGTCCCTGGCGCGGCCGGAACCCCTGCGAACCAGATCGCATTCTTGAACGATCGTGTACTTGAAAATACTCTCCAGCTGGGCTTCACTTATGACGTTGACCTTCCCATAAGGGCAGAAGCGCTCGCGGCTTGCGCAGACATGATACGTGGTAATGCAAGGCTACAGGAGAGGTTCGCCGGTCAGGAGGTTCCCTCTCCGCTTGCCAACCCAGCAATGAACGGTCAAGGCCCTCACTCCAACGGGGTGCCAAAGGTCTATGTTATTGACGGTCTACTGGACCTTATCCTGGCCGTCAACTCGCTAATGGAGTTCGACTTGCGCATGGCCGCCTGCAACTGTCTAAAGGCCTACTTCAACAACCATGAGGAGATTCGAAAGCATTTCCTCACTAGAGCTATCCAGGGCCACAAGATGCAGGCTGATGAGCTTACCAACATCTTCACAACGTTGCTTCAGCCAGTGCCAGAGCAGGTCACGGCAGATCCGTATAGGTACTGGTTCGCCGCTGTGCTCATGCTTCACCTGGTCCATGAAAACCCCACGACAAAGCACCTGGCCATGGAGGTCACCGAGGGAGACGAGGCCAGTGGCGAAGAAGTGGTTACAAGTATCCAAACCGTTGCATCCCATCTCCTCAGAAGCGTGGCTAGGAACGATGACCCTCGCGTCATTATCGGTTATCTAATGCTCCTCCTGTGCTGGCTGTTCGAGGACCTAGACGCGGTCAACGACTTCCTAGGGGAGTTCACCAACCTCCAGGGGCTCATCCAAGCGGCTGTGGAGAACCCCAACGGCGACATCATCGTGCAAGGCCTCAGCGCCATGCTGATCGGTGTCGTGTACGAGTTCTCTACCAAAGACTCTCCCGTCCCTCGCGCCAAGGTGCGCGAGATGGTCATGTCCCGCATGGGCCGCGGCCGCTACGTGGACAAGCTGACCCGACTACGCTCCTACCCCTTAATGAGGGACTACGAGATCCTGCCCCAAAAACTCGACCTCAGTCTCGACCAGAAGCTTCCCGACGTGTACCTGGACGACACCTTCGTCGAGTTCTTCAAAGACAACTACAGTCGCATCATCCGGGCCATCGACCGCGACCCGGGGCTCGAGATCTCCGTCATCACCAACGGCGTGCAAAAGGGCATCTCGCGCGAGCTGGTCGACTCGCTGCGCGCCCAGCTCGAGGAGAAAGACCGAGCGCTCGAAGACTTCGCCGCCGACAAAGCCAGCCTCACCTCGCAGCTGGGGCAGGAACAAGCAGACCACCGACGCACCAAGGAACAAACAGCAGCCGACGTGCACCGCGCCAATGAAGCCGTCGAGCACATGCGCGTGCAACTGGGCGCCAAAGACCACGCGATCCAGAACATCGAAGCCCTCGTCGCGACGCTCAAGCAGAACCTAGCCAAAGAGCAAGCCGAGCACCAGCGCTCGCGAGCAGAAGCAGCCCGGCTCAAGACCGTCAACGACGGCCTCCAGCGCGCCCACGAGCAAGAGCTGAACAAGCTCGCCAAGGAGCACCGCGCCAAGGAGGACGAAGCGCGCAAGCTCCTCGAAGCCGCCCGTCGCGAAGCGAAAACAAGGGAAGACGAGCTGACCAAACAGCAAGCCGCCAAGCTCGACACCGTCCAGCGCGAACACCAGACCCAAATCGAGTCCCTCCAGCGCGACCACACCACCAAGGAATCCCAACTCCTCGCCCAAATCGAAACCGCCCGCAAGACCGCCGAGCAAGAGACTGAGCGCGCTAGCCGCCGCTTCGAAGCCGAGAAAGCCGACTTGAAGGCAACGATAAGTCGGATGGAGGTTGATTTGATGAAAGCGAACAAGACCCGGACCGACAATGAAAGCAAGATCGCGGAACTGGAAACCAATTTGCAGAAGACTGGCGACGCGTTGAGTGCCGCGGAGAGGCAGCTGGTTGAGGCGGAGAAGACAGCCAAGACAACGGCTGAGAAGGTGGAGGAATTGGAAAGGAAGTTGAAGATTGCTGAGGAGGAGAGGGAGGAGGTGGAACGGTTGTTGAAGGAGAAGGAAGAGAGTTTAGCGGAGGTGGAGAAGACCCTAAAAGAGAAGGAGGTGGAAACGGTGAGCATGAAGGAGAGCTTGGAGCGGATGGAGAAAGAAAAAGAGGAGGCGGTTCAGAAGGCTGTGGAGGAGGCTAAGAGTCAAATCTCCAAAGACACCAACAATGACAACGGTAAGGCTGACGCAGCAACTATCGAGGCCGAAGCAACAGCGAAGGCAGCGGCAGCAGCGAGCGAAATTGAAAAACGTCTCCAGAAAGAAAAAGAAGACGCCCTAGCCTCAGTGCGGAAGCAACTCGAAAAAGAAAGGGAAGAAGCAGTTGCGAAGGCCGTGGCCAAGGCCGTTGAGGAGGCCATCGAGAAGGCCAGGAAGGAGGCGGAGAAAGAGGTCAAAGAAAAGCTGGATGAAGAACTCAAAAACGCGCAGAGCGAGCGGGACGATTTGTTGTTGTTGTTTGATGATTTGGAGGAGAAGAGGCAGAAATATAAGGTAAGCAACCCCTTTCAGAAACACGAGTGCTTTTGGATTTTTGGGAGTGCGATGTGGACTGACATTGTTTGTTTGCTGTTTTACAGGAACAACTCAAGAAGCTTGGTGGGGAAGTTTCTGAGGATGAAGAGGAGGAGGAGGAAGATGAGGATGGTGATGAGGATGGTGATGATGAGTAGTAGGAACAGGCTAGACAAAAGCTGGTTATATAAAATGCTTGTTAATGAAGCCTGCGTTAATCATGAACATATTTTGCACGTATCAATCAAGGTCATATACCTAGACCAAGTGAACTTTTCAGGTGTTACTAGCAAGCTGAGACGAGGACTTGCAAAATGCACGGCAATTATTTGAAATACGTATCCCATTCGTCGTCGTAGGTTCAGTAGAAAGTCCTGTCCTAGCTTCTCCCATAGTAGGTTTGCCATGCCAATTCCATGCAAAGACGCCAAACCAAACCCATTATCATCAGGACGTCATCAAGAAAGGAAAATAAGACACTGCAAAGTAAAGAGTATGCAGTGTCTCGTAGCGCCGCCAGAGGCTCTCTGAAGCTGTACTGCTAAAACACCGTCTTAAACTCGCTAGCGGCTTTAGAAATCATCACCGCCGCCAAAGTCCATATCACCACCATCATTGCCATCATCTGTTCGGATCCGTTAGCATCTGCATACCTCCGTAGTTCCCACAGAATGAAAAGGGTCAAACTTACTATACCCATCCTGATAAATCTCCTGATCATGATCGTTCACCGCATCAGCAATCAACGCACCACCAAGTACACCCGCGCCCAACCCCAGCGCCGCACCGCCCATCATGCCCATGCCACCGCCGCCACCGCTCCTACCGGGACGGCCATAAGCCTGTTGCTGCTGGGGGTAACCGCCTCCACCATAGTAACCACCCTGCTGAGGGGGATATCCTCCATAACCACCTTGTTGGGGATAACCGCCGTACCCAACCGGTGGCTGCTGGCCGTACATCGGCTGTTGCTGGCCGTAAGGCGCCGGCGAACCTCCGTACGGAGCGGGCGAGTGGCCCTGGGCAGGATAACCACCACCGCCGTAGCCGTGAGACGAAGATCCGGAGGGTTTAACCTTACCCGCCGCACCAAAAATCTTGCCTAGGAAGGACCCCTTGGATCCGCTGCTGCGATCATTGTTATCCGGACGAGGCGGTAGTTGCGAAGGGAACGGCGAATGCGACTGCGACGCAGGACCGGAAGGAGTGTGAGCGCGCTGGTTAGCTGCGGCGGCGGCGCGAGCGTCCTCTTCGGCTTGGAGTTGGCGGGCTAGGCGGGCGTCGTCGTCTTCGTACGACGAAGGACCGCCGCCGGCGCGGTTGGCGGGGTTGTCGTAAGGGTTGGTCTTGATGTCGCTTGCGGGCTTGGAGTCGCTTGCGGAGTAGGAGGGAGGGGGGCCGGAAGGTGTGCCGGATTCATCGCGGGGAGGGACGGCGGGCTCGGTGGGTTTCTCCCATTGGGACTTTTTGGTGTAGGTGTTGACGTAGAACCTGGTGGGGGGAAAGTGTTAATGATGACGCGCGCACTTGTGGATTGAAATAGATGGTTGCCCAAATGAACACTCGAGGATGGGCAACCAAAGATGACTTACCATTCTTTGTACTGATCATTCCATCGTGCCACCCAGCCCTCAGGAACCTTGGGAGGGGGAGGACCGGGGGGAGGAGCAACGAAGTCGGCCATCGAACGGACTGTGTTGTTTGTTTTGTTTGATGGCAGGTTGATTATGTGAAAGGGAAGATTGAGGTCGAGGAATGAAGTCGTAAAGTAGAAGTTCTAGTTCGTACGAATGTTGATGTTAGGTGGATGACGAAGGAGGGGTACAAGAATTTGTAGGTCGTGTAAGAGACGAGTTTCAAAGCGTGGGGTTGGTTTATATACTCGGTGTATCTGCGGTAACAACCAGGTGACAGAATTGCGCCGAGTCCCAACAGAAGCAGATGTAGTATACTTATTTCAAGATGAAAAGTATCAAGAGGACAGATTCGGCATTTGTGAAAGTTGGAGTTCTATTAATGCACTTGCGTAGGGATCTGGGTTGTGAGGCGGCTTGACGGGCGTGGCGTGGCGACTGAAAGTAGACGAGCGTATGATGTAGACTAAACTGCGAACGCGATGCCAAGACTGGCAATTGCGAACGAAGGGAATCACAACGGTAGTAGAGGCAGCAGCGGATACTTACCAAACCACTCAAGCGGACGTAGAAGCCACGGGAGAGCTCAGGAACATCCAATCCGTACAATTGCACAGCCCCGTTCATGAGGGGTTCAGGTTGACAAGCGAGACAACCAAGATATCGTGATGATTCAGCAGCATGTACATGTTAGGTATGGGGAGTCGTCAACTGCACGAACCCCGGCATCGGCTGTCCTCTAG
The DNA here is from genome assembly GCA_009806015.1 of Neurospora sp. CHS-2018b. Classification (NCBI taxonomy): domain Eukaryota; kingdom Fungi; phylum Ascomycota; class Sordariomycetes; order Sordariales; family Sordariaceae; genus Neurospora; species Neurospora sp. CHS-2018b. Next base: position 225,278 of record RAOV01000030.1, read on the forward strand.
CAGGACTATCTTAATCAACCAGCCACTGTAGGTAGCGAGCGTCAACATAGGAACTCTAGAACTCCAGTATTTACTCGCCTGGATCGCCGAATTTCACCATTTGTCACACGCTTCTTGCATTCTCAGATTGAGGCCGCCCATGGTGCAGTTTAGCCATGTGCGATTTGTTGTATTCTGCCATGTGATCAAGTCGATACCAATGCACATGGACTTGAGAAGAGCACCGAACAACCTCAAGGAGGCTGTGCAATTCTCAATTTACGTAGTTAGAGCCTCGCCTTAATCATCCAGAGCTGGCTCTCTTCTTTTGTTATATTCGATCGGAATTTTTCTTAGTAGATCCGCACAGTAGTAGTACCTAGGCATTCATGATATCTTCATATAGTCGCTATGTTGTATCTTTCAATCATTAACCCTAACCCAGAGCCAGTCATCAATCAACTCGAACAACAACCTATCTTGCTCGGTCTACTGACACTATCTATAAAACCATGATTGCCCCCTTTGGTCACCATAACAATGCAGTTTGGGCCAATGTCCTCTACTCCACTTATGCTCGGTAACGCAGAAGAAAGACCCTACGAAATCGCAATATCTGTGCAGTCTCCGTAACCATTCCGTAACCCTTCCTGTCTCATAATTGTCTGCGCTTTGGACGAGTTGTAAAGTCCCGAAAATAATCAAGCCAAACCATCCCATCGTAATCCGTCATCTCATTTCGTTCCATCATTATTCAAATGCCAAGCTTCCATTCCATGGGGTACGCCACTCGTCAGGCCTGGACGCCTAGTAAACCTCACGGCGGTCCTCTTCATCTCTGCCCCTACCAACCGACGCATTGAAAGAGCCAAAAAGTTGCGCGGCCTCCATACAGTAACCGCCCGAGGCCATTCCCCTTTCGCTACCATAGCAGATGACAACGGCATCGACGATACCGCTCAGGATACCTTCCATTGCGCCAAGGATGCCCCATCCGATAAAGCTGGCAACCATGCCCACAACATAGGCGTACGCGCTCCCCTTGAGTCCCATGCTCCCATCGGGACGCTCAACCGTCAGTTGTCGAGCCGTCATGACCCATCCCGCAAAGCCGAGTGCGGTAGCCATTATGAACCGTGTAGCATGCAAGATGAGCTTTGCTAGCCGATATGGCAGGAGCGGGGAGTTGTGGACGTCGGATCGTAGAGCGACTGGCGTAAGCGTCGTTGTCGGCCGCTGTGGAGCAAGGAAGTCCATCCGGCTGAGGCCTCGAGAAGCAACCGCGAGGGACTCCGAATGGATGGCGGCGTATGTGAGAGTCAACGGGTTCGTAAGAGCTGCGATCGGTGTAGGAACGAAGGAGTAAACAAACATGCTGAGAATGTTTGCGGCGCGAGAGGGTAAAATGAGAAGCGGAAGGCGGATAGCTAGTGCTATTAGCGTTGACATGCTGATAGTGCCAAAGATGGTACTGAGGGCATGGCCCAGGGCGGCAGAAACGACGTCCTTGGAGGATGCTGCCGGGACGGCGTTGCGATGAAAGTACCATTGAGATACCGTCGCTGCTGTGGTGGCTCGCTGAATACCCGAAAGAATGGACAACGTCCAGATATACATCAGAACAAAGTAGATGCCTAGCCACCAGCTTGACGCGCTGATGATAAAACGCGACAGGTAGCTGGAGAAACTCCCGCCCAGGAAGACCCTAGTAAACATGAGCAACCAAACCCAGGTCCAGAGTACTACGGTGACCAGACATCCCACACCAACCAACATCAAAGGCGAGTTTGCTGCAAGAATACGGCTCGAGAACTCCAGGATATTGATTGCCGATCTTATTGCAAGACGGCCCTTGAAGACCATGTATATCCAGATCACTGCCGCAGCAGCTGGGACAGTGGAAGCCCACCTCATGACGGTATCTTGCGCTCGCGTACTTCCGCTGGTTGACCGGAAACTCAAGATCAAGGGATACAAAGAGAAGGCGGTCATGATGATTGGCACGGACACCAAAATTAAGTAAACCAGTGGCCTGATGTACGCTCGCAATGTTGCCAGCCAGACAAAAGCAACGATCATGGATACCAATGTGTCGACAGCTAGTAAGTTGAAGGACCTGGTTATGGTGTTGTAGATGGTGTCGCCGAGTGGCCGCTTCCCGCTTGTGTGAAGGTACACCAGCACGAACGTGGCGAATAAGGAAGCCAAAGCAATCAAGAATATGTAGGCGAAGAAAGGATCGTGGACGAATATTTCCCCATCCGAAACCGGGTGTGCTGGTGTTAGCCCGGCGTCTGGTGGCAGTCCACCGTCGAACGACCTTCGCGACTCTTGCAATAGCCCTGCCTCTGAATCCTGAACCGAACTTCTCCTGGTCGAGTATCTTTGCGGTGCCGGCTGTGACTTGAATTTCTGGAAAGCCGGCGGGGAACTTCCCATGGAGGCCTCACCCAAGAGGTCCTCTGGCGGGTCATCGTCATCTTCGGCAATAGTTGACTGTAGTCCGACGTCTTCCATGGCACCCTTAGTGCTATCATCCTCATCCGAACTTTGGCGTTTGTGCTTCCCAAATAACTTGCTCCCTCCTTGTCGGCGATCGTGTTCACGCTTGGATAAGTTTGTAGAATCGTTCCAACTGCTTCTGATGCCGTGGAGGCGAGTTCCGAGTGCGTCTTGGTAGCCCCGACTCCTCTCTAGCGAAGCACTCCCATCATCCTCGGCTTCGGTGCTATCCTCCAACCGGGCGGCAGGTATCACGCGACGGGAGCGTTGCAAAGCAAACAGATCTGCAGCCTCCCGGTCTCTCTCCTCTTCGTCCTCCTCCTCTTGCTCAACAGCGGCTTGAAACAGCGGCGCATCCTGTGCGTATCGAGACCCAAATCCGGCAAGGGTGCCAAAGCGAGAGCCAGTCGGTTGATAAGGGTTGCCTGCGGCGCCTCTATAGTAGGAGCGCCCACTCAATCCTCTGCCTCTGCCGGTCCAGCCCCCTGGTTGGCGAGACGAAGGCCGGTCGTTGTTATCTTGCCCGGCAAAGCTGGACAACCGAGACTGCGACTGGGACAGGAACTTTGACGCATCTAGTATTACCTGTTAGTCAATACGAAACATGGTTGAACTTGGGGGGGAATCATGGATTGAAAGAAACGTCGGGAGGTGGACATGGATATACGCACATTCTGAGAACATGGCGGTCTATCCCACGCCCCCCAAAAGTTGTTTCGAGAATGTTGTTGCAACTCAAGTGAGGTCGTCCGGAATAGTGCCTCTTGGTGTTAGTCGGCGGTGTGGGACCACGGCGGCGGATGATGCGTAGCTGATGACGGCAGACGAACGCAGGCGGGACGCCAGTGGTGGTCGGAGCGATACGGCCGAGTTGGAGAAGCCGATGTAAATATGATTCCAGCTTTATTTTCTCGAGATCTGGAAAGACGATACTGGTATGCGACGGCGTGAGTTCTGTCAGACAGGATGGCTCTGTTCTGCTAACGAGACGCTTATAGCCAGGGCCTAATCGGTGGAGGGGGTTCAGAGCGACGGAGGTTTGGCACTTCAGGCTTCTGCCTCATGCAAAGAAAGGATAAACAAGGCGGCCCAAGGCGACGAGAATTAACTGGATAAACCTAAGAGCATGCGCGCCATGTGCATCAGTGCATAGAGATATACGAGAGCGAACCAGAAAGAGGATCAAAACATTGGAAGGGAATCTAGATGGCTGTTGATAAAGATTCAGAGTCGTAGGGTAAGGTAGTCGTAGGGTACGGGTGTACAAGAAACAGGCAGACAAGGGATCGGGTGTCCACCCACTGTGTAACAACAACTAACAAGTGGGCTGGCGACTGACCGCCCGGCCACTCACCCAAACTGCACGCGACAACCCTGGCCTGGCTCCCTGGGAGCCTGAGGAGGTCCAGTCCGCCTGCCGTGATCAACAGGCAAACCACAGTCTCTACCAGCCAACCAACCCTCACATTTGACCTTCACCACCTCCGATCCTCGCTACATGCAGGGTACCTAGGAACCCTGATGGGTACATCAAGGCAGGCAGCTTGAAGCTCCGCAAATAACGACATTTGGTGCCTGCCGGATGTTTGCTCCTTTACACTAGAAACACAGCATTGGCTTCATCGAATCATGATTCAAGTTCGTTCGGCAGTCAGAGTGCACAACAGCCACACCGGGAGATAATGAAAAGTAATCGAGGAAACCAAAGGATTGTGCAAACGTGTATCTCACCTGCTCTGCCCTTTATGAGGCTTGATCCTTTGTCCATGGACTCTGCCACTCTATGTAGTCTTTATCAAAAAGGATGATGCCCCATGACATCGTCTTCTGAACGGGAATGTGAAGACGTCTGTTATCGCTCACTTGCGTCACTGATAACACCCGATGCCACCGCAAGCCCAGACCAGGTGATACACTGCAAGCGGCCATCTGCCATTGGCTGGATCCTTAACAAGACTGGAGCTCCCATCCCGACCGACAGCTTCTCAACCGTGAGGTGTCAGGGTGTCCTCCATTCAGCGTTCATCGTTCACGCAGCCAAGTTCCTGCAGCGACTCTTTCACAAGTATCGATTTCTAGGCGTCCATCCTCCACCGCAATCCAACATCATCGAGATCGGCGGAGACAAAATCCAACTATATCAGTCCTCAACAATTCGCGACGAATCAACATATACCATCCTGTCCGCACACACCTCTTGCTTTGTCTTTTCTCTTCCGAGTCTAGTCCTCATCGATACTCTGAACGACGTCCAACCAGCGAGCCAGAAGTGCAACCATCACCTCTTGCGTTGTATTATCGTCAGGAACGGTCTGAAAATCACATTCTAAGCAGAAAAGGGTCTTTCAGTCCATCCCTCGAGCCAGCCTCGGTGGTACCTGGCCATATCATCATCGATCAACCAAGCAGTCAACCCAGTCCCAAAAAGACAAGCCGTCGACTTCTTATATAACAGGGAGCCAGATCCACTGCCTATCCCGGGATAGCTCTGTGCAATCCATCACCTCACCTGATCTCCGAGCGAACCCCTTGCAAACTCCCGCTCGGTTACCCAGTCAGTCTGCGCAACTCGAAACGACAAACACCAAGCAAGGCCCAGTCCAGTCCGTCATCGAGAGGCCATTAATACCGCCCCCGATCATCTGGAGGTTTCTCCTCCATTATCATTATCACCACTACCAATATCTATCCACGCCCTAGCAACCAACTCGACAACGGAATATCCCACAATCCCCCACAACCCCAGAACCAACAATGTCGTCCTCACTACCCTGGGACTACATCGCAAAGCTAGTATGCATCGGCGACTCGGGCTGCGGTAAATCCTCTCTCACGATCCGGCTCTGCGAAGGCCGCTTCGTCACCCACCACGACGTGACCATCGGCGTCGAATTCGGCTCGCGCATCGTCCCCGTCGGTCCTCCTCACAGCAACAACGATTCCCAACAACAACAATCACAACTCGAATCCCCATCCTCTACAGATCCCACCTCAACGACAACAATACCAAACGGCACAACCACCTCCAGCGGTCTCCCCCCACCCCCAATAGCCGCCAAACCCTCCCCCTCCTCTACATCCGAACCCCCGCCGCCCCAAAAACACATGAAACTCTCCCTCTGGGACACCGCCGGGCAAGAAACCTACAAATCCGTCACGCGCTCATACTTCCGCGGCGCCTCTGGCGCGCTTTTGGTCTTCGACCTGAGCAGGAAACAAACCTTCGAGCACGTAACCGACTGGCTGAACGACCTGCGGGCCATTGCCGAGCCGGACATTGTCGTCATTCTTGTGGGGAACAAGGCCGATCTTACAGAACAAAATGAGGACGGGCAAGACAATAAGCGAGAAGTAACGAGGCAAGAGGCCCAAGAGTGGGCAAGGAAGAATGGGGTCCTAGAATACGTGGAGACGAGCGCGAAGAGCGGGGAGAATGTCGAGAAGGCGTTTATGAGGGTTGCCGAGAGGATATACCAGAATATTCAGGCGGGGAAGTATGATTTGAATGATAGACGGTCGGGGGTCAAGGGGCCGAGTGCTGGGTTAGGTGGTGGTGGAGGGGGAGGGAGTGGGGGGACGAATGTGAAGTTGACGGGGGATAAGGCGGGGGGTTATGGAGGGTGTTGTTAAGTCAAGTGGGAGATTGGAGGAGGGAGAAAGAAGAGGAAGAAGAAGAGGAGGAGGTGTGGGAAGAGGGACGAGGAAAATATATACACGATGCGATGTTATACCTCTTATGGAATGTGGAATACTACAGAAGGAAAAGAGATGGTGATAATACCACTTGGCCTGTCGTAATGAATTGAAACGGGCAGAATGGACAGCAACGCGAGAGCGAAGTGAGCGAGCAAGAAGATATGGATGGATGCAATGGCGTTTCGCCTTGTTGAATCCTGTTCGACCGAGACGGATTGTAATCACCCATATGCATGCATTTTCAATGAGGATAACGGGTAGTAATGACGGGATACGCAGAACGATAAACATCTAATCACCACTATAAATGGCTAGTTCACATGTTTACCGTATTTCTAGACAAAGAACATGCTCAAACAAAGAAGTGTTGGTGGCCCCAATATATTACATGAAGGAAACCAGTATGTTTCGTTACACAGACACTCTTTCAAACATGGACAAATGCAATTATCTTGAACACGCCTATCATTTATTCCCTTTTCTATAGCTCATCGTTCGTTTTTAGATCTGACTGAAAGGAAAAGAGACATTGTCAATGCAGATGCACAAATTTTGGTACACTTTAAAGTAGCACCAGTTATATGGAAACTCTTGCAGTGGTGATTGCCAACCGAGCATGGGGCTGGCCGTACTTGAAGTTTCCTTTCCATCACCATCTTTAATCCGAGATCCTCCAGTTATCGAACCACTTCATGTACTTGTACTGCTGGTTCGGGCCCACCATTCCCCAGCTAATGGGTATGAAGAAGATGTAAAGCCCAATAACCGTCGCGTAAAGGATACCATAGGCAATGCCCTGGGTAAGCTTGCTCCTGGCTCTGAGGAACCAGTCGGCAAGGAAACCGAAGCAGAGGATGGCGAAGTAGAGCGCCGGGTAGTAGTGATGGACGTAGGTGACACGGCCCATGACGATGAAGGGCAAGTAGTGGAGGAACCAGCCGATGACAGGGTAAACTCCGGCGTAGTGGATCTGGTCAATGCCGTCCTGGCCGAGCTCCTTGTAGCCACGCTGCCAGCGGAGAGTGTACCAAACGACGAGAAGGCCAAAGACGCCGAGACCGACAGTGGAGCCCCAGTAGACTAGAGGATTGCCAAGCAAGAAGTACTTGACGGTCTTGTCGTCCCAGCTGCACATTCTCAAGCCAACGTGGAGGATAGGCCACTGCCACCATTGGGAAGCCAAATCGTCCTGCTTGTCAGGATCGGGAACAAGAGCGTTGTTAGAGGTCATCATGGCAACGTTCTGTCAGGCATGTTAGAGAAGTTCCAAGAAGCGAATGGGGACGGAGACACGTACCAAGTGAATGAAGTCCTGGAAGAATTGATTCTTGTACTGGCCAGGCTCAGCAGGAGGCACTGGGTTTTCGTTAGCAAAGGAACAAAGCCACCCTCAATTACGGTGCAGACTTACACTTGGGGTTAGTATGGGACTCAACGTTCCAGTGAGTGTAAGTGTCACGGGGGTTGTTGGTCTTGGTGCAGGTAGTCTCGATCTGCTTGAAACCCCACTGGGGAAGGTTAACGGTTCCAGCGCGGAGGTAGCATCCCAAAACCTCGTGCTTCAAGCGGAAGGCAGTGGTGAGAGTGCGGATCTTGGAGCGATCGCGAGAATTGGTGTCCTTGACGACCTCAATCTTCCAGTGGTCCTTCTCATCACCAACGGTAAGGTTGCCATAGCAGGAAACCTCCTTGTCGCTCTTGGTCATGGGAGCGGGGATCTCGTGGGAGTGGAGGTTGCGGCCGGTCTGGGCATGGATAAGGCGAACAGTGGTGCCATCACCAATGTAACGGATCTCGTCAGAGTTCTCATCATAAGCCTCCTCCCTGCGGTTAGGGTAGAAGAACCAGTCGTTGTTGGCATCCTTGTGGTGATAGCAGGTCACTTGTTGTTGGTTAGAACCCTCAGGGTAGGTCTGAACGTGACTGTGAAGCAGGCCACCACCATAGCCCATGTTCTTGATGGTCACGCGGGAGCCGAGAGCAAGCTCCAGAGGGCTGTCCCTGCCAACCTCGGTGCCTCTCAAGTTAGCCTGGAAGAGCGAGGGCATCTGGGCATCGCCGGGGCCGGAGTTGGTCAAAACCAAGAAGTGGATGGCAAAGCTCATAAGGTAAACCGCAAAGGGCAGGATGATGAGGCAGCCGACGCGAGCGGCAACATGGGCAGCAAGAACCTTAACGGGCATCTTGGTATCGCCGAACTTGTTCCAGAGGTCCTCAATGGTATAGAGACCGACGAGAGCGGTAACGAAGAGTCCAACCCACTTGACACTGCAGACAAAGCCGATGCTGAGACCAGTCAGGAACAACCACAAGGCCCACTCAGGCGTGAAGCTCTTCTTGCGTAGGTTATGGAACTTGGCCCAGCACAAAGTGGTGGCCACGGTACCGAAGAGGAGCATAGAGTCGAGGAGGATGAAGCGGCTGATGGTGGTGTACGAGTTCTCGCAGAGAACCATGAGAGTGACGAGCCAGACGGCAGGGAGCTTGAAGTGAAGCGCCTTGGCGGTATAGTAGGCCAGGGGAACGCACACGGCGCCCCAGAAAGCGTTGAACTGGCGCATGAAGGTGTAGTTGATTTCCTCGGGGTAGGTCTCGCCGGACTTGAACTCGAAAGATCCATTGTAACCAGCAAGCAATCCGCTCAGACCAACGAGGAGCTTTCCGGCAGGAGGGTGAACATCGAAGTAGAACTCGCGCTTGAGGTAATGGCTACCAAACTTTCCGAAACTGTACGTTGTATCGTGTCAGCTAGCCTCGCAATCTATGGTGATGGATAGATGGGTGTGCTCACTGGGCTTCGTCCCATGTCACGATGGAAGAGAGACCAATCTGCCAAAAACGCGTAAAGAAGGCCAGGAACGTGAATACGGCGGGGGCAATGATCCACTCCCAGCTCGCGATAGAGTCGAGGAAGCTCTGCTCCTAGAGTACAGATGTTGATTAGCATGGACAGGGCGTAAGATGGGGCACAGGCTAGTAGCTACGAACCTTCTTCACCGGAACCACAGCCTTCTTCTTATCCTCGGGCTGGGGCTTTTCGATAGCAGTAGGAGCGACTGGAGGGACGTTGCGTCTCCGGGCCGCGTCTCCAACGGGGTCGGCACCGGAGACCGTGGTGGCTCGCTCGGAGCCATCCGTGGGGGTCGCCATAGTGCAAGTTCGCTCAACGGAGCTTGTTCAAGTGTCTCGATCGATCGTGGGCGTAGACGAGAAAGATCAATCCAATCGAGGATCGGGTGTGTGGTAGGTGGTAGTTTAGATGGCGAGGCCGATCATGGAAGATAAAAAGATGGATTTAAAGAGAGTGTGGAAACGGACGCGTGGTAGTATAGTTAAGGTCGGGAAGTGGGTGATGTAAAGGGACAAGGTACTAAGAATATAACGGGACGGGGGCCGGGGGGGAACCGTGGACCTTTGTCAGAGAAGAGGATTGTCGAAGTCAACAAGGTACCTTTGTTCCCAGCTGATGCTTGGGAGGCTAAAACGTCAGGCAACGAAGAGGAAGTGGAAAGTGGACGTGAAGATCAATGTGTCCGGAAAAGGTCGAGGCCCAAACAATCGACGATGTGCCGCCGAAAGGAGAACACGATTGCGTTCAGCAAGGTTGAAATGGAGGGGTGAGAAGGAAACAAAGGGGGCTGCCGGGTGTGGCTGAAAGCTCGTCCTTGAAAGACGAAACTGTAAAATGGGGTGGAGGTTGAAGAAAGCTCGAAAGAAGATGAGCTGCGAGGAGGAAGGAGGAGGAGGAGGAGGAGGAGGAACAGAAAATGGACCTGCTGCAGAAGCCTGGCTGGAGACACTTTCGACTCGTAATCGCCGGGCATCACCAAAAAAGGGATGATACATCTCGTTGACACTTGTTCTTCGTGGCCTCTTTTGGGGCCCGCAGTCCGCCGCAGGCGCAGCGTTACAGGTGATGAGCTTCCATCTGATTGGCCAGCGAGTCCACATCCAAGGCCGTTCGTTCATTTTGTGGGGTGCCATTTCACTGGGCTGACCCTGGACGAGACTCCATGCTCTAAAAATGCGGCCCTGCTGAACCAGAGTGATGGATCTCCCGGAGCGACGGGAGAGCTCGGGAGAGCTTCTTCGAGCTCCGTTTCATCGGACATTTCTGAAGAAGGTTATTTCCATGTCAAACTTCTGCTTGTGAGCCGCCACAGAGTGTTGATTTCCATCTACGGCATGGTGTCTTCTGCATCACGGGCATTAAGGACACTGCTGCATTTTGGACCCCTCGTATAAAATTGCAATTGCAGCTTCCCCCTCACAATTCTAGGCTTGGCTTCATCTGCACCGTGCCTTCCAGATTCACATGTGCTCCTTTCGGCTGCGATCTCTTCTACCAATTGAAGTGGAAGGAAGGCCTGCAGACGAAATGGTGGCCTTTTTGCTGTGGCCTAACACTGCAGCAAGAGGAACCAACAAGCAAGCTGAGCAAAAAAGAACACATCATTTCAAGGCTTTTGGGGTTTGTTTACTTCCCCTGAATCTCGAATCTGGGTACGCTTTTATTTCGATTCCATCGCCATTGGCCTGTCAATACAATGAGATAAACTTTTCCGTCAACAAGATCGGACTTCGAATGAACTTGATCGCCTCATTTGTCCATGCTCCCTCCTTGTCCGTCCTAATCCCCTGGAAATAGTAAGTCTTTTCCACATCCAACCCCAACTTTTTCGCTGCTGGACTTATCCCGCTCTCGTTCACCTCACCTCCGTCAGCATGGTCGGTCTGGCCGTCCAAAGATACCGTCTCGACCTCAAAGGGAACATGAAACTCCCCCCTCTTGGTAAAGAAATCCCCCTTCAACCTCGTAATCGTCCTCCACTGCCCTTCCTCTCCACCCTCCTGGATCTCGAAGACCGTCGGCCCATAGTCAATCTCATACGTGCTCAGATTCCTCATGGTCAGCGTCACCTTCCCTTCCTCCCGATCCACATCCTTGATCAGGACGGGGAACCCGTTCATCCCCAACACGTGGATATCCTTGTCGAACCCGCACTCCGCCGTCGTCCCAAACGGCCCCTTGAGATGGGCCTCGCCGTTGCGGAGCTGGTACACCAGCTTCTCGTTGTGGGTGAGGTCCGATAAGAACTGCAGCCAGATGGGCATGTCGGTGACGTGGATGGTCTGGTCGTAAAAGTGCACGTGGGCGCCGTTGAAGCGCGTTTTCCACCTGGGCAGCTGTATCTTGCCGTAGGGCCGATCGAGGTAGACGAGGTCGACGAGCATGGCGTCGATCACGGAGCCGACCGGGCCGGTGGCGGTTACTTGGGATTCTACCGAGATGTTGAAGCTACTGTTTGTGGGAAACGAGGAGACAATTATCAGCTGAGGCTGCGAAACAGGAGAGACTTGAGCGATGATGTGGAAAACTAACTCAGCTGTACACTCTGTTATCCTGACTAGCGTGATCTCCAGCCGCGAGTGGTTGAGCAGATACTGAATAACGCTGTCCATGGTGGACGAATGTTGATCTAGTCTGTTTGGCAAAGACTTTTTTTTCAGCCTCAGCTCTGTTAAGAGATTCAGAAAGTCTCCGTTATCTATTAGATAAGAGCGGCAACGGTCAGCCATCTTTGAGACTCAAAATCATTCATATGATGAAGTGTTTGAGAGTCTTTACTCACATGCTAGCTCGGCAACAAGACAGCCGAGAAACTCAAAAAGGTATATATGCTTTCACACACCAAACTCGTGTACGGACTGTTGAAAGGTTATTGGGGATATAGAGAGAGTAGAGCCGAAGATGAAAAGACGCTGGACATGTATGTAAATACGGGTGATAAAAATTCTGATTTAGACGAAGCACTGGGTAGCTCAACTACCGACAGCAAAAGACTAGTACACTACATGCGAACTTCTTGTAGCGATTCGGGAACTCTGTTCCCTTATAATCATCGACATCGTGAATGGGCAACCTTGATGGGTACTGTGGGTAAAACGTGCTCGTGGTTCCCCGCCGGAAGGCCGCCGCGATCCTAGCCGATGCTCATGCTGCAGCAGAAAAATGAGGCTACATGACGAAGTCGGCGATAGCACCGGCGCAGCATCGCAGGCACGGCAGGACGCGAAATGGGGAGGTCGGGTTCTCGACCCATCCGGAAGTCGTTCCGTATGGGGCCCCTATGCGGGGTCGGCGCGCAAGAATGGGCTAGGCCCAATGTCGGCTGCGTAAAAGAGTCCTTCGTCCAGGATGCTCTGTTTCAATTCCTACTGATAGGGGACCGGGGACCTGGGAGTCATGGCTGTTACGGAGTATCTTCGATCACAGATCTGATACCGATGATCAGGGGGAACGAGCTCAGCTGTCCGGGGTCCAGGAGCGTCCATCCATCGAGAAGTGAAGAACAGTGTCAGACATAAAAGCTGATGAGAAACAGCTCTTGGCTCGGCCATATGCTTGGCGTCGCACATGACGAGATGGCATCGGCGATCGGCCCGACCCTCGTTTGAGCCCCCCCCAGGGCCCCAGTCGACCCAGCTAACCGGGACGGTCCCAAAATGCTCCTGCTTGGTGGTATCTAACATGAATTTCCCATAATACTTGTACACATGATATACACAAACCAAACGCTGTCCCTTCATTTTTCCCTACAAACGGTGGTGGCTAGCGCATGGCTTATGCGGAAGCAGCCTTGATGGACTGGGCGTCGCTCATAGCCTTGGCCAGCATGGCCTTCTCTCTCCTCTTCGCATCGTTCAACTTTGTGATGCGCTCGCGGTCAATCTCGGACCTCCTGTGAAGGTCCTCGAACTCGCGGAACTCCTCCTCGTCCTTGGCCGTCGGCTGAAGTGCGACGGCACCAGTCTTGGCCAGAAATTCCTTAAGAATCACGGACGAGTTGCGGTTCTTCATATCGATGGTGACTATCCTCTCGCCCTGGGCAGGCTTAGGGGCTGGAGATGAACCTTCGGCAGAGGACGTGGGGAACGGGGTCGAAGAGGGCTTAGCATCCTTGTCGTCGCGGAAGTAAATGGTCATGACGGCGGGACCCTTCTGGTCGGTTGTCCTGTTGATCACCATGGGGACCGCGGGATTCCAGTACTTGAGCTTTGGGAGGTTCTCTCTCCAGAACTTCCTGCAAAGAAACGGCCATTAGTCGGATGCTGACACGCCGTGTACTTGTAGGAGACCGAGCGTACCTAGGACCCATGTGACCACCCTCCATCCTGTGAGCGAACTGCATGTGCACCTTGGTGACCTCCTTGGGGAGGAGGGCAGCCCCCGGCCCGGCGCGGATGTTCAGGAGCTGATGCCGCACGTCAGCATTGCCATGATGGTCGCGGTAGTGAAGACGAGGTGCCGAACATGTTGCGCATGCGCCGTCGTAGAGGTGGAGTGGTTCAAGTTGCGATGGTATTTACCTTCTGTAGTGGTTGTTAGCATTAGCAGTCGAACTTGTGGTTGGCTGGCATTGACTTGGAAGATACTTACTTCCCTGACGACATTGAGACGCCGAATAACGCCGACCATTTTGAATACTGTCGAGCCGGAGAGGTTGCTGGGCACGGGCAAACAATGGTATGTTTACTGGCGACAGTTCCTAAGAGATGGGCCTACAGGTAGGCAGGACTTGGGGTCGCAGTTCGGGACCACACAGAGCGACGACCTCGACGCCATGCCGCGACATGGGCCCGTCGATTTTTTGCCGGCCCGTCACGGCAACGCCTCTTGGAGCACTCACCGCCCGGCATCAATGCCTGCCGGCAGCCCGCAATCACAGATAGTGGAGCCGCAGAAGCTCCGGGAGCGCCAATCGAAGCGGCGGGATCCCTGTCAAGACCCACTAAAAAGTTCGGTCGCAAGCCGAAGACGGGAGGTTCGATAAGATTTGGGACGGGATCCGCTGAGAGCACCAGGAGCATCCGTCATTCGCTTCGTTTCTTTCCTCTGATGTCCATCAGATGGAACTGTTAGCAGAGTGAGTTCTGAACCCAATCACCAAGATATCTTAAGCCGGCGGAACTTCTAGGTTTCTTGATATCCTCACCCATCCTCGAAAGTCGCATCCATCCTCACGACAGTCTCATATAAAGCTGCGACGGCCAACCCGACAAAGACGTCATGCCATTACAACCCGGGCGCACCCTCAGTTCCAGGTGGCTGTCCAGAGCCTTCTGTCTCGACCGATGTACCACGACCTCGAATTCGGCGGCTAAGCTTCCTCTTTATCTCTGTCCTGCCCTCCGACCAGTCGCGAACATCGGCCAAAGCCCTCGTCGCTATAACCACACTATCCCCTCGATCCAATGCCGAAGACTTCATACTGAATCAAGCCCCGAAGCTCATACCCCGACCGAACCTCTTCACGCTGAGAAAGAACCAATACGAACACTCCCGATTCAATGTACAGGCTGCGGAGCTCTGTCACAAACAACAATCCCAGAACAAGCAGGCTATTTTGACCTGTCGCGCAAAGCTGTGAAGGAATACTTGGGCCTCATCGAACCGGAAAAAAGAAAAGTCATACGCAGTTCAGATCGGGTCATTGAAGATGTGCTCAAGAACGTCGATATGGAAGAGCTGGAACGGATGGGCGTTGACCTGAAGTCTTTGCTACCTAAAGACTACCAAGCAAACAAGAAGTCCCCGGAACCCGAAGGTCCTCCTCATCCCCCCCTTTGCGACCGCTGCCACGAATTGGTCCATCACCGCAAAGGCAACTCCATCTTCCATCCCGGCATTGACTCCCTGAGAGAAACCATCGAAGAATCTCCATACAAATACAACCATGTGTACCACGTTGTTGACGCCGCCGACTTCCCCATGTCACTGATTCCCAAACTCGAACGGCTAGTGGGTACCTTACCAATGCGGTCGAAGAACAGAAGAGCAAAGTCCGAGACATGGCATGCTGGTCGCCAAATAAACCTCAGCTTCATCATCACCAGAGCGGACTTGCTCGCGCCCAAGAAGGAGCAGGTGGACAGGCTGAAGCCCTACCTGGTCGAGACACTGCGCCAAGCGCTCGGCAGAATCGGTAACAGGGTCAGACTCGGCAACGTCATGTGTGTCAGCGCACGCAGGAATTGGTGGACACGGGAACTCAAGGAAGAGATCTTTGAGCATGGCGGTGCCAACTGGATGGTTGGGCGGGTAAACGTAGGCAAGAGCCGGCTCTTCCACGATATCTTCCCCCAGGGCCGCATGAACTGGCAAGATAATCAAAAGCTTCCTGTTCTCCCCGCCTTTCGCAACAACAACATCACATACGGCAAGCTCGACGAGGGAGACGACGCTCTTCTCCCGCCCGCTCAGCCAGAGACAAACTACCCAGCCATGCCCATCGTCTCCGACCTACCAGGTACCACCGCCTCTCCAGTCCGCGTTCCCTTCGGCAACAGCAAGGGCGAGTTGATCGACCTACCCGGTCTCTCTCGCGGCGATCTGGAACTTCACATCAAGCCTGAGAAGCGCGCCGACCTCGTCATGAAGATGCGTGTCGTGCCTGAGCAGGCCGTCCTCAAGCCCGGCCAGTCCCTGCTCGTCGGCGGCTTTATCCGCATCACGCCGAAGACCCCAGGCGTCACTTTCCTCGCCTACTCCTTCACGCCCATCGAGGCGCACGTTACGGGAACCGACAAGGCCATTGCGGTGCAAGAAATGCGGGAGCATAGGCCCAACGTGGAGAATATTGCGCTCCCCGAGACGGCCGAGAACATCAAGCACGCCGGCTCGTTTGCGCTCAAGTACGACGTCACGAAGCAGCGCAGCGGGCCGCTGACGAGGAAGAACGCCTGCGGGTTCAAGGTTGATAGCTTGCCGTTTCGCGTGCTGTCGATTGACATTTTGATCGAGGGTGTCGGATGGGTGGAGGTTGTGGCGCAGGTTAGGGCTAAAAGTCTGCAGTACAATCCGATGAGAGATGAACAGCCTGAGAAGGAGGAAGAGCAACAAGAAGAGGATGATGATGTGGAAGGAGAGAAGAACGAAAAGAAGGAAGAATACTGGACCGACCCCCTCCCATCTCCTTCCAAATCCAAGAAGCCCTCCTCCACCTTCCAAGATCCCTTCCGACTAGACCACCTCGATCTTTCCGACCCCAACGACGAGCCCAAGCCCCAGCCTAAGACCAAACCTGTCCCCAAGCCGGAAGAAGAAGAGGACCCATTGGCCCCGCCCCGCCTGAAGGACGCAGAAGTAGTAGAAGAGGCGGCAGAAGAAGACAACCAGAGGAAAAAGAAGGAAGAGGAGGAGGAAGAAGAAGAAATCAAGCTCAACTGGCCCATCATCGACGTCTACAGTCCCGAAGGCAAGTTCATCGGGTCTAGACCGCCTATGGGCGCGTGGTTGTTGAATGAACCCAAGACGGATGGAAAGAAGAGGCCGAGGAAGGCTATGAAGGGTGTTAAGAAGGAGAAGAAGAGGATGGCTAGGGAGAAGGCTGGTGGTGGTGGTGGTGGTGGTGGGCAGTGAGTTTTAGATGGTTGGGATGGTGGAGCTGTGGAAGTGGATGTAAGATAGGATGAGATGGAAGGGAAAGAGCGTGTATTTGTTGATGGTTCTGGATATCCCCGATTTAAGGTACCCAAAAGGCGTTTCTACGGGGTGGATATAGACAAAGAGTAGATAGAAAGAGAGATACCTACCTG
This sequence comes from Neurospora sp. CHS-2018b, assembly GCA_009806015.1. Taxonomy (NCBI): domain Eukaryota; kingdom Fungi; phylum Ascomycota; class Sordariomycetes; order Sordariales; family Sordariaceae; genus Neurospora; species Neurospora sp. CHS-2018b. The sequence continues at coordinate 242,054 of RAOV01000030.1, forward strand.
TTCAAGGTTTGCGCAATGAGGCGGGAGCAAAAGCATGTTTTTCTTTGGCCATGGCGCACTCATTCAACCTCGTCGCCGAAGAGCCTTACTAATGACCTACCTATACTATAATCACCATCGAATTCCTACCAAGGACACTTGGGCAAAGCCATTTTTATCGGCAGTTCTAGCTTGAATTCAATCAGTGATCACCATCTTCGATGTTTTACTGCGGCCCAACAATGTTTGCAAAGAGGGGGGGTATAATTTCATGTGACGCTACTAACTCAAAACAACAACGCTTTCCCAAAATCAAAGAGGGTATGACTTAGACAACAGTAGGCGCCGCCTCCTCAGCCTTGCCCTGACCAACCACCAAATCTTCGCCTTCCTTCTTGGTCGAAGTCGCCGCCGCAGCCTTGAACGACTGCTCAAAGTCGGCAATGATATCATCAATGTGCTCCGTGCCGACCGAGATACGGATCAGATCCTCCGTGACACCCGAGTTGATCTTCTCCTCGTCCGTCAGCTGCTCGTGAGTGGTAGACCAGGGGTGGATAGCCTAATATCGATATATTCGTTAATAATTAAGGTAATTTCCCTAGGATATTCTTCGACCTCGGAAGTGAAATTCTTACCAGAGTTTTGGAGTCTCCGACATTAGCCAAGTTAGAGATGAGCTTGAAGCCATCGACAACCTGGCTACCGGCCGAAGCGTCGCCCTTGATGCCGACGCTGAGCACGCCGCCGAAGCCGCGCTTGAGGTACTTCTTGGCGTTCTCGTGCGACCCGTGGCTCTCGAGGCCCGGGTACGACACCCAGCTGACGTACGGGCTCTTCTCGAGATAGCGGGCCAGCGCGAGGGCGTTCTGGGCGTGGCGCTCGCAGCGGAGCGACAGCGTCTCGAGACCGAGGAGGAGCTGCTGAGCAGCGAAAGGGTTGAGGCAAGCCCCTAGGTCCCGTAGGATCTCTACGCGCACGCGGATGATGTAGGCGATGGCTCCGAAAGTCTCCCAGAACTTGAGGCCGTGGTAGCCCTCGGACGGCTCGACCATCTGCGGGAACCGGTCGGCGTGCTTGCCCCAGTCGAACTTGCCGCTATCGATAATAATACCTCCGATCGTGGTGCCGTGCCCCCCAATCCACTTGGTCGCAGAATGCACGACGATATCCGCGCCGTATTGGATAGGGCGGACGAAGTAGCCGCCAGCACCGAAGGTGTTGTCGACCTGGAGAGAGCGGGTAAAAGTTAGCAAGTACACTTCGGTGAGCATGCCAATGAAAGACCATTGTGGAAACCTACGATAACAGGAACGCCCTTCTCGTGGGCAAGCTTCGTGATAGCCTCAAAGTCGGGAATGTTATAGCGGGGGTTGCCAATGCTCTCGATATAGACAGCCTTGGTCTTCTCGTCGATGGCAGCGGCCAGGTCCTCGGGCTTGTCGCCAGTGACGAACTTAGTCTGGATGCCGTAGCGGGGGAGCATGACCTTCAGCTGGTTGTAGGTGCCACCGTAGAGGTTAGAAGTGGAGACAATGTTGTCCCCAGCATGGGCCCTTTATATAATAATTAATTTCAAGACGGATTTTATAGTAGTAAATAATAGAGAAACGCTATCTGCACCGCCATCAATCTCTTCAGACACCGCCGCCCCACCCTTCCCGCTTTTTCAACCAATAAAAATCGGTGCATCCAAACCGCGGTCCACTCCTATATACCTTTCATTGCCGACAGCGCATTCGCTCCTCCTAACAGCGCATTCGCTCCTCCCGATAGCGCATTCGCTCCTTCCGACAGCGTATTCGCTCCTTCCGACAGTACATTCATTCCAGAACCACACTTTCTCCAACGAACAGCGATTGAGACTGAGATTGAGATAGCAATTGAATACGATGCAATTGAATGCGATGTAATTGAATGCGATGTAATTGAATGCGATGCAATTAAAAACGATGCAATTGAATGCGATGAAAAAGACTACGATTCAATTGAATGCGATGTAAATGGCTAGTATCAGGGGACGAATGCGCTGTCGGAGGAGCGAATGCGCTGTTGGAAATGATAATGCGCTGCGAATGCCCTATTTTAAGTTGCGACGGGCGCGGTACGAGAAGGATTGGGTACAGTAGAGTTAGAAGCGGGAGCTAATAGAAGCGAGAGGATGCGAGCTGTTTAATTGGCCGAGAGAGCAGGAAGGGTGGGGCGGCGGTGTCTGAAGCGATTGATGGCGGTGCAGATAGCGTTTCTCAAATAATAAGGTCCTTACAGTGCAGAGATAGCCATGAACTGAGCGGCCTGGCCGGAGGCAGCAGCGACAGCGGCAACACCACCCTCAAGGGCAGCCATGCGCTTCTCGAAGACATCGACGGTAGGGCTGGTACCAGTGTTAGAGCATTTGTTTTTCGACTTCGGTTCAAACTGTCTTATTTTGGCTCACTTCATAATTCTAGAGTAGATATTGCCAAACTCCTTAAGGCCGAACAGGCGAGCGCCATGGGCAGAGTCATTGAAGACATCTGAAAATCACCGAACTCGTCAGCATTTGCCCTTGAAGTAGTTACGGCTCGTATATTTCATTGTAGGTAGGATATTGACGACTTACAGCTCTGAAAATCACCGAACTCGTCAGCATTTGCCCTTAAAGTAGTTACGGCTCGTATATTTCATTGTAGGAGGGATATTGACGACTTACAGTAGTGGCATAAATAGGGACCGCCCTCGAGTTGGTAGCCGGGTCGGGCTCCTGGCTACGACGGAAGTCAGTCGATGATCACTCGGGAAGTAAGGGAGAGTTATTCAACGTACCCCGCGTGGAGCTGGAGAGTCTCGAAGTGCTGGCTCATGGTGGTGATGAAGATGTTAAAACAGAGAAGTTAGAACAGAAACGAGATTGTTAGAGCTAGAGGTAAGTAGCTCAAAACCTTGGGACTCTTCGGTTGACAACTCAAGCTATGGGGTGTCTGACGGGAAGAGGAGGACAAAGAAGAGGAAGAGAGGAGGAGATTCACGATTCAGGAGCTATCGGGATTCGGGGCAATGTCCTTCTTCTTCTACTCTTTGTCTCGCCGCATAGCTGGTCCAGAACTGACTCCGGCCAGACAAGCATAGGTAAGGTATCCGGTACCTGGCCAAACTACGCTTTCGTCCGAGCTTGGGTTTCCATTAGCTGATAGATCACGCATCCCGCTCCTCGTTAATACGCGCAAAAAAACGCGGGTTGGTACAGGTAGACAGAAACCCATGAACGATCCATGGTGATCTACACGTACCGGGTACCTTGAGGGCCCTGAGATGCTGTGATGCAGTGATGCCATCCCACCTTGTGCTGTCCCAGTTGGGAAAAGTGTGGGGTTGATTTCCCAGCAGCTCGAGCACGCAATCGGCTCATTCGCACCATCGACTCATGGCGCGGGGCAACCAGCCTGATCACTGGCCTATGGACTTCCTCCAGGTTTTATAGACTCGGGGTTCGTCTATTGTTTCTTTTTCCGTCTCATGTCTGAAAGAGGAGGGATTCCTTATTGAAGTGATTTTGTTGGATGTCATCCGCCCTGGTATGTAAGTGGAATATTTACTTCTACCTGCCTCAAGTATGGAGCTACCCGACATATGTCAAAGCACTATACTATGTAGGAGGTGGAGAATGGCTACAGTTCACCACACGATCCTTTGTATAGGGCTAGGCTGAGTTCTTCCCGTACCTGGATGCTCCTCGCTCAAAGTCGGGAACAAATAACAATGACTCTCAAAGTACACGAGATACCTTGATCATCTTCGCCAACAGACCGCCGCCGCCTCGGGGTTGCATCGGCTTCGTTGCAGGACAAGACACTAGCTGAAGTCAACACTTCTGAAATAGGCTCAACAGGAGCTCATCACCCCTCTAAAACCCCCTTGGCGCATCGCTCTCGTGTCTGCCTGTAATATCCTCAAGCCGGACAACGCCCGGCTGAGAGCCTGAGACTGTTCGTCATCTATGGCTTCCATTACGGCAACAACCCTAAACCACGTTCAGATTGAAGATCGTCGATCACTCCTTTACCCTCTCCGTTGGGCGTTCACTTTTACTCTCTGACAAACGTCTGCGAATGTGTTAACGAAAGAGAAGACATGGCAATAGCGACAGGCACCGAGTGCACGAGACAGCCTCAAGACTGGTGAATTCGAGATTACCCGGTAAAATCTCCGTATGCTTTGCTTCCCGAAGTTCCGGATCGATTCTGTAGTCCGATCTGTCTCAGCGGTCCAGGGCGTGTAAGTGAGAAGTGGGTCTCCGCTTTCTGAACACGCCTAACACTAACAGAAGTTCACCCCTGGAAAGTTCGTTAGCGCGGGACTTCACTACGCACTCTTCGCAACTCAACCACCATTTCACCAAATTTTATGTAAAAAGCTAGTATTAACCAAATGCGTTTTGGCCGCTTTATACACTCCATCCAGTTTTCCGTTTTAAATGTGGTTGTCCCGTTGTTTTTCTAAGTAGTTGTACGGACCCCTGTCGCAAGAACCGCGCTAACAAACTTTCCAGCATTGAACTGTACAAACTGCCACAGCAATTCATGAACCGCACTCAGCACCACGGCACTCAATTTCTAAACCACAAAAACTGTCAAGTATACACCTGCCCCTGAGAATTTTCTTTGACAATTTTCATGGATTTTTCCGAGTGTTGTTTTGTTGCTGGATAGCGGTTGAACCCGTTGAAACCATAGGGTCAGTGTCCCTTGTGTTATATGTTCGGTCTATTTTCACACCATCTGCCTACCTATGCGAAGGCGACGAAGACGAAGTTGAAAGATGAACAGCATGTCAAGTATTCAGTTTTGGCAATGACCTATAGCTTGAATATTGAAATAATCACGGGGAGTTGCATTGACGAATTCAATAATCTGTTGCATTCAAAATCCTGTTGACCAACGACCGCTGTGTATAAATCGAAGTCTTTCCAAACGCCAATGCTTTGAGAACCTCCCTCCTTCTCACGCCTTATACCAAAGCAAAAACTATACACACGTTCCCTCATTTACATCCAATCCATGAAAGGCCCAGTCCAGCTGAACAAGCCTTGCTCGTGAGAAACATGACCTCATAACCGCATCCTACACGGGGAGGAGGGGTCCTTCCACCCCCCTACGATCCCAAGCGCCCACAACCTTTTTCTTCACTATCTCCATCGAGGGTGTAGCTCTATGCCGTCTTGTCTGTTTCTTCAACTCCTTCTTCTTATGCTCATGCAACCTAGCCACAACAACCAGCTGTCTCAAGCCAGCGACACCTGGGAATACCCACCCTCCTTCTTCATCGCCGTCGGCAGCGGCATAGGATGCTTGGCCGACATCCCCACCGTTGACCCCATGGAAGGAGATCGATGATGATGACTTCCACTTCCACTCCGTCTGTGCCTTAGGAAACCGACGTGGTTCCTGAACCCCTCGAAGCCCCCCGACCTGATGGCGTCCCTGGCCAGCAGGGCCACGGTGACGATCCAGCTGACGGACAAACAAGCGCTGAGCCCGATATCCGCGCGGGCGGCGCCGCACACGCTGCCCCGGCAGAAGAGGAGCTTGCTGAGGAAGACGGAAAGGGAGGCGAAGCCGGCGAACCAAAACAACAGATTGGTGATCTCGAGCGAGAGGACGGCGTAGGGGTTGGAGGTCTTGGGGAAGAGTTTGCTGATGAGCCCGAGGTAGAGGACCGAGAGGAGGGAGTAGACGCCGCAGAAGAGGAGGAAACTGATTGGTGAAGGGGGGAGGTAGGCTGTGTTGGTGTTGTACCAGTGGGCGACTGTGGGAGGAAGTGTTAGCTTTGACTTTTGATTGCTTTTCTGTCAGTTGAGTGATGGTGGTGAACTTACCGAAGCCTGAGAGGCCTATTATGACTATAGAGAAGGTTGCCTGAAAGACTCTGATAGGGAGAAGGATGTTGAAGCCCATCTTGAGATGTTTTTCTTTTCCTTTTCTCTGGCTCTCTGATACTGAATCGCGACGATGACGGTGTGATGAAGGTCAAGAAAACTGCAAGGAAATGCACCAGGCAAAAGGTATCACGAATAGAAGAGATTAGACCTGCTGTGAACAATGAGCCAGAAGTTAAGAGAGATGGAAAGGGATAGATAAACAGAGAAAAGGTTGTAGATTAATACAAGGGTATAAAAGAAGCTTTTCGAGCCCATTAAGCTCAAGATCGCTTATCGAGGTCCAGGCCATCCTTTCCCCCCTATGCCGTTCCATCAACCAGAACTTCTGGATCATTGCCCAGTAACCGCCCGGCTGAACCGATCTTGAAATCTCGAATACTACCGGACCAAACTTCGGTCACAGGTAAATGAAGCCGTCATGAAACACGGTTCCTACACCCACAGACAGGTTGCACACGGGTGAGCTCCGTGTCGTAGCGCTGAGGATGCCCTGGGCCAATGGCAACGCCCTGTAAGAACCCTGAACATCCCAAAGGGGAAGGGGAGTAGAGTCCTTCACCGTGGTCTGCATACCGCTCGGTATGGTTACCGAGTGTGATCGCCATTGCCAAGGCAACAGAAGAGGTGGTGATATCTTCTAGCGCTCAACATAGGGTTAGATATTGAAGCTCACTTCATCCTCCTCTCCCCCCTTCTTCCCCTGACTTCTGGAAACTCGCTTGTGGCAGTGCTCAGTTACGACTTGCTAGGACAAAAAAAACCAAAAGCTGCTCCTGAACCACAAATACCCAAATTTGTGGGCGAGTGCTTTGTACTTGGGGGTTGTGGTGCGGCTCGGTGGTAGGACCTTTCCTCAACCTTATATGAGAGGGGGTTGACAAAAGGCTCCAACCAAGCCGCCCGCCCAACCCCCAAGTAACCCTCACAAGTAAGTATAGAAGGCTGACAAAAACTGGCGATTCCCTGGGTCAGCCACGATACACGAGAAAAAGAGGTAGGTGTAGAGTCAAAGTCAGCGATTTTGACGGTCCAGGCAGCGTCTGATATCAGCGTGAGGCCACACAGCTGATGTTGACTATCCTTTTGCCAAAAACCCAAAACGCCCCAAGAGAAGCGGTTCCTTCGAGTGGACGTTGACGTGTCTCAGCCATGAATCGTGTCAGAAGTGACCCCCCCCTGTGACAGGAGAAAACGGAGGTGAACCGTGCGGGCCGCGGAACAGAGAGAAATGGTAGAGGAGGAGTTTATTTCCATGATCGATAGAGATGAATCAATATTGCGATGAAATTCTCCTCCAAGCATAAATAGAGGTTGCCGCTGGACAGTCATGACCCAGTCGACGATGGAAATATTCCGCTTCCGTTGGAGTCGACTGAGTCGGGGTGCACAAACACCGCTGGGGCCGCCTGACAGGATGGAGATTTTTTTTCGGAGACGGTGGGACTGCAGCGGGAATGTCGGTCTTCCCGTACCAGGAAGGCGGGGGTCTAGCGAATAGCAAATTCACTGTCAATTGACTGTTGGGGGGTCGTAAACGTTGGTAAATTTCCCAGCTGCATAGTGGCTATTCGAATTTTTTTCAACGTTGTGATAGATAAACGTTTAAATGGGTTCAAACGTTGGAATGGGTAAATGTTTAAATTACCAAGCGTTGGAACGAATATCAACCGTTCATTGACTATTTAATAAGCATTTGGTCAAGGCCAGGTCACAGTCAGGGTCACGGTTACGATTACGGTCACGGTCTTCATAGTCACGGTTATGGTTACATTGATGCATTTGGTTTCTTGGTGAAAGATACCTATTAATTAGCTACCTATCTATCTTCCTCGCCTGGCTAAAAAGAGAAAGAGAGAAAGAGAAGAAAAAAGAGAAGAAGAGAGGGAGAGAGAGAACCGGGTAGTCTATTACCAAGGTATTGGTTTTGCGATGCCACTTGGCTACAACCTTCCACTTGGAAGATAATGACTTGGTGAACGAACTGTCCGGCTCCCTTGCTCCAGTCCCTGGTTTGATTTGGTGATTTTTGGTTGCAAAGAGGAAAAGGAAGAAGTGTAAAGTTTTCGTTCCGATGCAGACTTTATAGTGGTAGACTGAAGGTGGTGGTAGCCGTCGTTCCTTCCCTTTCCCTTTCGCTAATTTGAAGTTTTTCAACTTTGCGATTGGGCCCGGGTTGAACGTTAACCTATACCCAGGCGTTTATTTATATTAACCGTTTGAAAATGCATTTGGCTGAGCCAACTGTTGATCAACGCTTCGTAAACGTTTGTCCCAAAACCAACTGTTAAATTACAGTTCGAAAATTTCAAACTAGTTTCCAACTGTTCGCTAAACCCCCCCTTTCCCAGTACGGTCATGTCGTGTCAGTTGCAAATTCCCCGCATCCGTCATCCCGCAATCATCTCGAAATTATGATTGCCAAGACCACATGATAAGTCATGTCAGTCCGGCCTTAATGCTTTTATATGTGCAAGTGCAATAACAACATCGTCCTCTCTGTTGCTGTGACTTCTTGGAGGCTCAGAAGACAGAGAACGAGCTCTCACTCCTCTTTACGGCGACAAGGTTCATGACGGAATCATCCCCACAAAATGCCAAGAGGATAGCCCCGTGTTTTATCGGGTTTGATCAGGGTTGCTCTGGAGAGAAATTGTTAGGATTTGGGGAAGAACCCCGCTCGACAAGAGCTTCCCCAGAAATAATTGTCAACTGCACGATAACAAATTGGCTGCGGCGCATTTGTTGCAGGCGCGCAGCACGATACATGTGACAGCCGTTACGAGTCTTGGGCGACGGAGCCATGGCCCGGAACGGCTGTCAATGACCAACACCGGAACTAAAACCGCAGAGGATCACAGACACAAAGTACACAAATGGAAGGATTGCCGTGATAATTCTGTACGAGTGGAATGAATGGTGCTCAATCAGAAGAGATGATTGATGCACCTGACATGCACACCGCAGGCACTGTCGGGCGGAATGCCTTTGTCAGGGGAGACTGCCGTGCGGATCTGGCATTGGAATGGTAGATGATGATTGGGTGTTTGTCCTTCCATCGTAACGCATCTCCACGGCTGCCGCCACCTGCCCCGGCCATGAGCCTCGGCTTGTTTCCACTGGAGGGTCCCCAATCGTCATTGCCTGCGGGCACTTTTTCATTGTTTCCCATTCTTCAATCATCGGCCCATGGCCAGATACAGAGTACATTACCTCTGCCAGTCAGTGTAGCAAATACAAGATGCATACTGGCTGGATAATCATGACCGGTATAAGAGCTGAGTAAGTGGTGAATAGAGATAATATCAAAGGTGGACTGCCACCTCTCTTGGTGAGACACTCTATCAAATGGATCCATGGCAGATCCCGATTGGACTTCCATGCATCCCTTGGCTTCCAAACTCCAAAAGAGCCGCGGCACTTCCAAAGTCGAGACGAGGTTGGCATTTACGCCAAAGTCTCTAGACAACCAATCCCAAGAAACCAAGATTGACCACGCACCGGTCTCCCCGCTCTTCGTCACACTCGGCTCAGGACCACTTTGGCTCAATGGTTTGGACCACATGCTGCCGAGAACCGACTCTTGGATGTTCGAAAAGGGGAACGCTTTCCAGTAGTAGCCGTCCATCGTTGCTTCTTTGAGCTCTTTCACTTGTCTTCTGCTTGTCTTCGTTGCGAGGTCGTTTTGTTTCTTTCTCTTCTTCCTCAAGTGTTCCTCTTCAGCAGCACCATACACCCAGGCAAGCGACGGTGACCTTCTTTTTGCGCCCATCAACCCCCTTTGTTACCTTCCAAGTGTCGGTAACGGTGTTGGCGATAACCTCAGTTCGCGCCTTCAGGTTCCTTCTTTAACCCGTTTGCGCCTCTTGCGATACGTGTTTCCTTCCTTGACCGTAACAGTACTACGCGACCCAGTCCGTCCTATTCTATAATCATGGCGCCCAAACAAGATACCGCGGCGTATATCAAGTCCATCGCCGAGCCTCCTCCGCCGGGCACTCCCTAGTACGTTTAACAACCAACTTAGAACTGGTACGGACAGGGGGAATCTGACTGTCTAATTAAAACATAGCGCCCTGCCCGTCCCCGACAGTGAAAGACCGAATCGCACTCCTGTCTATCGTCACTGGAAGTTCGTCAACAGCCCTCTCCTCGAGACCTTTGACCCGGCTCACCAGACTGTCCACGATCTTTTCGAAGCCTCTGTTGAGAAGGTGCCCAACAAGAAGTGCTTGGGATGGCGCCCATGGAACGCTGCCACCAAGACCCACGAGCCCAAGTATGTCTGGATCACCTACAAGGAAGTTGCTGAGCGGAGGAAGAACTTTGGCGCCGGCATTGTTGCCCTCCACAAGTCCATTGGTTTCACTGAGGAGAAGTACGGTGTTGGTTTGTGGGCGCAGAACCGTCCCGAGTGGCAGATCACTGGTACGTATTCTAACAAGATGCGCCCTGCACATGCGTAATGCACGAGGTATACTAACAGCATCACAGAGCTTGCGCTCCTCTCCCAGTCCCTGTTCCCCATCTCTCTTTACGAGACTCTCGGACCCGAGACCACCGAGTACATCATCAACCACAGCGGCCTTACTGCCATTGCATGCTCTGTGCCCCATATCCCGACCCTCCTCAAGGTTGCGCCGCGTTGCCCTACCTTGAAGCTCATCATCTCCCTGGATCCCCTGGATGCTGGTGAGCCTGCCGGCCACACCAAGCGCGAGCTTCTCAACGCTGCCGCCTCCAATGTCGGCATCAAGATCTTCTCCATCGATGAGGTTGAGGCGATCGGTGTCAAGTCTGGCCTCTCCATGAAGCCCCCCAAGCGCGAGGATGTTCTCACCATCAACTACACCTCGGGCACCACCGGCGACCCGAAGGGTGTCCTGATCACTCACGCTCAGGGTGTGGCCGGTATTGCTGCTGCCCGCTCGAACCAGAGCATCCTGTCCACCGATATTCACATCTCCTACCTTCCCCTGGCGCACATTTACGGTCGCATGGCCGACCAGACCGCTCTGGCCGAGGGCGCCAGCATCGGTTACTTCCACGGCGACATCGCCGGCCTGGTCGAGGACATGAAGATCCTGCGCCCGACCGGCCTCATGTCCGTCCCGCGTCTGTACAACCGCATCAACAGCGCCGTCCAGGCCGCCACCGTCAACGCCGACGGCTTCAAGGGCACCCTGTCCCGCTACGTCGTGGAGGCCAAGAAGCAAAGTATGGCCCTCCCCCACGGCAAGGCCACCAACAAGCACTTCCTGTACGACCGCATCTGGACCAAGAAGGTTCTTAAGGGCGTCGGTCTCGACCGCGCCCGCACCATGGTCAGCGGTTCCGCCCAGCTTGACCCGGACGTGCACCAGTTCCTCCGCGCCGCCTTCGGCAACGATTTCGTCCAAGGCTTCGGCATGACCGAGTCGTACGCTACCGGCACCGTCCAGTTTCCCGGCGACTTCACCACCGGCAACATCGGCCCCCCCTGCCCCTCGGTCGAGCTCTGCATCGAGTCCGTGCCCGACTACGACTACACGATCGACGACAAGCCGCACCCGCGCGGCGAGCTGCTCATGCGCGGCCCCATCATGTTCAAGGAGTACTACAAGAACCCGGAAGAAACCGCCAAGGCGGTCGAAGCGGACGGCTGGTTCCACACGGGCGACATCGTCGAGGTCGACAGCCTGGGCCGGTTCAAGATCATCGACCGCAAGAAGAACGTGCTCAAGCTGGCCCAGGGCGAGTACATCTCGCCCGAGCGCATCGAGAACGTGTACATGGCCAGCACCAACCTGATCGCCATGGCGTTTGTGCACGGCGACCCCAAGGAGTCCAGCCTGGTGGCCATCTTCGGCATCGACCCCGTCACCTTTGCGCCCTATGCCAGCAGGATACTCAAGAAGAACATTGCCCCTGAAAATCTTGAAGAGCTGAAGCAGTCTGCCAATGACCCCCGTGTCAAGACGGCTCTCCTCAAGCTGCTGGATGGCATTGGCAAGAACCACAAGTTTAACAGCTACGAGAAGGTCAAGAATGTTTATCTGGATATTGAGCCGTTTACGATTGAGAATGAGCTTTTGACGCCAACGTAAGTCCTGATCCTGGTCATCCAACTACAACAACATATGTAAAAACTCGGACAGAATACTAACTATCATAAACACAGTCTCAAGCTCAAGCGTCCCCAGACCGCCAGGAAGTTCAGGGCCGAAATCGACCGCATGTACGAGGAGATCAACGCCGCTGCCCAGAACAAGTCCAAGCTATAGAAGGGGAATTGGGAAGGTCAAGGATGTGCTGTCGTCGTCATCATCAGCGTTGTTGGCGTTCTTTGTATATGTGTATGAATCTACTTGCGTTTTGATCTGATGAGGATAATTGTCGTCTTTGCTGTGCTTGCTGGTTGGTGGGTGCTGGTGCTGGTTGTTTGAGGGATGGTTTTGATTTCTTGATATGTCTTTGAATCTGACCATTTATCTATATGAATTAAAAGCTACTGCTTTAGGGCTCTCAAGTTAGGCTGAGAACTTAAAAGAGGTCGTCATGGCGTGAATGATCTTGCTGTATGCGGATCGGGAGGGATGTTCCTGAATGTAGAGTTTTTGGATGAAAAAAAGAAGCAAAAAAATCAATTAGTCACCTACAAGATGGACGATGGCAATACAAGTAAGGACTGGGGATTTACCGGTGTATCATGGATGTGGCTGATCACTTAAACCCATTTGGTGATGTTCCGTTGGTATCATTTTGGTGTTGTAGCTCGCCGTAGAAATGTCCCAAAGCGTGTCCTGTTGCTCAGCGTCAATCAAAATCCCTGCACGGTCCCTTCAAGTTCAGAGCCGCACCCGCCATTTCGTCACAGCTGGAGCTTCCCAAAGCTCCACCCAAACGTCGCAACAGTGACCTCCCACTTGTGCCCCCCGACCTCGACCTCTACAATCCCACCTACATCAAGCATCCGGCCCATCACCATTTTCCTCCATCTTGTCGTGGTCCCACTCATTCTCATCTTCTTTCTCGAGGATGCAGAGCCCGTAAACACCCATCTCAACCAACCTGACAACCAGCCCAACCCAACATGCAACTCCTCACCACCACCCTCGCTTTCCTGGCCACGACCGCCCTCGCGGCCCTCGCCCCCCAGACCTCGATAACAATAACCCTCCCCTCCACTCCCCCGGGAGACACGTCGGGAAAACTCTTCGTCTTCCCCCCTTCGACGCACGGCACGCTCTCGACGTTCGGACAGACCAAGTCCGCCCCCCTCAGCGTCGCCAACACGCTCGTTTTTAGGAACGTCACACAGGGCTCGTACCTGCTGGACATCCACTGCCCCACGCACGCGTTCGCTCCCTTGCGGGTGGACGTGGCGCCCATCTTGGACGGCGTGCTCGAGGAAGGGGACGGGCACGGCGAGGTCAAGCTGGAGGTGAAGGCGTGGGAGACATATAGGGGTAATGATTGGGATAATAAGGGAGAGGAGGCGCCGAGGCAGACGCTGAGGGATGGGGGGAAGGGTGGTGTGGTGTTTGGGGCGAAGGTGTTGGGTGAGAAGGGGTATTTTATGGAGAGGAGTAAATGTGAGTTTTTGTTGGGACACCGTGGGGGAGGGGTTGGACTTGATGATGATTGATATACTAACTGCGTCTGAACCAACTCACAGTCTCCGTTCTTTCGATCCTCCGCAACCCCATGATTCTGCTCGGTTTGGTCAGCATGGTCATTTTCCTTGGCATGCCGAAGCTGGTTGAGAACAGTACGTTGTCCTTTTCCTTTGCCTTTCATGCTCTAGATAACATCTGCTAACAACATCCTCAGTGGACCCCGAAACGCGCGCTGAATGGGAAGAGAATCAGAAGAAGAACCCCATGAACGCTCTCATGGGCGGCGGTGGCGCTCCCGCGGCATCGAACTTTGATATGGCTGCTTTCCTTGCCGGTACTAGCGCCAAGAAGGAGGAGTCTTCTGGTGATGCGGCGGCGAGCACTGGCGGCGGCCAACAAGGCGGCAAGAAGAGAAGGGGTTAAACTATTGAGAGGGTTTTATCTTAAGTGAGAGGTGATGGTTATGACTTGGGTAGCAACATAAAGGGAGAGAGTTTGCGTAAGAGCTGAGTTGCTCGCTAGGAATAACGAGCATAATAGCTGGGGTTGTCGTACATTGCCTTGTATAAAGAACTGCCTTTATAAGGTATCAAAGTTGTATAATTTTAGTATCTTAAAATACGCGAAGATTCTATAGCGTAATTCGAGCTCATTGACTACTTTAGATGTAATTATAATAAATAATGTTGTATTAGCGCTGCTTGTGTAAGCGACTTTAGCAATTACCACTTAGTCTGGGAGATATATTATCACTTAATATAATTTAACATAGCTCGTTTTACACTCTTTTTTATATGTAGGTTGTAGCTCTTGAACTTTTTGTCTCGGACATCTCCTCAATCCTTCCAGTTGAGCTTTACAAACCGCCGTAGAATATCTTGGGCAGGGGCTCTGCGCCCGCGCGGAAGGGGGGTGCACGAATCGAACCGCGCTGCATCTTGTCTCCAGGCTGTCGCATACTGTCGTATGTGAACTCGTGACTTCGCGTCTCCAAGCTCCATAACGGATTTTCCCCAGACATCAAGGTTCGCACACGCGGTCGCCTGCTCTGTCATCTTAAAAAGTCAGCATGCCTCTCTGAACCTTCGTCTTCTTGATGCCTTTTTTTGCAAGAATTAAAACCGGAGACTTGCACTCGGCTGCAGTTGTGATTGTTTAACATGGCGGGCTGTTCGACATCCCATCAGGACCGCATCAAGACCGCATCAGACGAGAATCCCGTCGTATGCTCTAACCTTCCGTTCCACAGGTCCACATCGCGAATCGTAAATGAGCGAACACTCAAGGCACAAGACTTTCTCATAGCAAGCAGTTACTATGGAGGCAAAAGATATTGTTTGAGTTTCGAGCGTCAAAACGTGGAACAATGTCGAAAATGACAATAATAATGTTCTATAAATGCATAACAAGAATATACTGTAAATAATTGGATTTAATGAAAGTTAAGTTTCTTACTGGTTGATAGTTTATAATTAAAAATGATAATAAGTACAAAATGCTTGTATTTAATATTAGTAGAGTATGTTTGACGGTTGCCAGCTTACGTAATATCAACCAGTGTTACATATCTCGCTAGTTAATTAATCTAGCACAAGCCTGAATCAAAATACAACTTGATTCCTTTCCTTTCCAAAGCGCACACCCTGACCGCGAACCATTTAGAAATGGACTCTAGGTACGTAACTTTCTTTTCAAAAACTATCATAACGCGCTTCTCTTCTCCTTTTGTCAACTACTTGATTCTTTTGGACAAATCTTCCCGCTCTGCCAAGTTTAAATCGCATTCTTTCTTCTTCGGCGGCTGTTGATGCGCGTTGCGCGTTGCGCGCCCGCCTACCCTTCGATCGCCTCATCTCCTTGTTCCTACTATCGCTCCCTCCATGACACTGGCGATCACCACCACCTCACCCTTTTCTCAATCTATTAGAAGACATGATATCTCTAGTAGCGCGCCAAATCCGATCACATTTCGTGGATTAGCATTAACAGACACATCTACTACCCCTAGGCCTGGAGATCCCGCGCGTGGCCCGCTCACGAACGGCTCCTCGGCCGGTGCCACCACCGTTGCCTCCACGACAACCCTTGCGCAACCATTTGCGCCAGGCAACACCCAAAGCCATGGCTCTCTTCTTGTAGCTGAGCAGAGGCACCAGCCGGACGATCTCGAACATCCGCCTTTCAAACGACAGCGAACCGAGACCGTTCCAGTCACAGCCCCCACCATCAACAACCAGCTCCAGCAGAATGGCAACTCTCAGTCTGCTCCCCACTGGGGTATGCAGGACGTCTTTGTCCAATGCCTCGCAAATCAAGTGTTCCCGCACGTCGACCGGGAGCTAGCAAATTTGCCCAGAGACAAATACGACGTACAAAAAATAGGAACAAAGGTTAGCATGCTACGGCTTTCGTTAGTGATTCTCCTTCGCTCCCCTCTCAACCCTTATGTTCTTTTGGTTACCTTCCCATGCCTTACCCATAGTTATCCTCTTCCAGGTCGTCGAGATTGTGACTGGCGTCGACTTTACGGCCGCGTATAAGCTTGGGAATGGGCGTGTAAGCGATGTGTTCGAACGACTTCTGGCTGCCCGTATCCCGGTGGAAACCCGCGCATTGCTCATGCTTCCCGTGCGTATTAATAACGTTTATTTATGTGTTGCTTTTCTCTACAGAGGGTACGGTATTCGTTGCTAACATCTCCCAGGAATATCAGCTCAAGTCGTACACGCCGGTACCCGTCCCCCAGGTCCCACCTGTCCTGGCACCTCCCCAGGCTCCTTCCGGCTATGCCACGGCCCCGCTGCCGCCTCCGCGTCCGCGTCCGGGCTCGGCTATAACCCCTACATTCCCCGCGGCCAATGAACGTCGCTACTCCAACTCCCCAATACCGCTTCCAGCAGTGCCTGGGCGTCAGGGGGCACACACAGGTGTAAACCCTCCTTCTGGGTTGCGATACCCTCACGCTCCGGTTGCTCCAAGTCATGCGACGACAGGAATTCACCGACCAACCATACTGCCGCCGCCGCCGCCACAGGTTATCACTATTAAGGATGATGACGAGGAAGAAGAAGACAAGGGAGCTCCATCAGCACCCATACCAGTCCCTCAACCAAATTCACCCGCTGGATCGTTGATGATCCTGGACCCGCCCTCGACATCTATCACCCAGCCCTCTGTTAGCAACCTGCCTGAAAACTCGGTGCCGGAACCGAGGAGGCGAGGCCGAGTGTCTCGATGGCGTAAACGCGTCGAAGAAGAGCAGAGGCCGCAAAACCGTGGCATAGTCACGACCTCGGCACAGAATTATCGAAGTCGAGCCCACGCTTTGGCCTGGCGGGGACATGAGGACAGCGCTGATTCTCAAGGTTTATCATCACGGCTGTTCAGTGAGGCCAAACGGCCATATCTGTCAGCAGAAGAAAGGGCCAACATCTCGGTTGGTGTACAGAAGCTTATACGGTTTGACGAGTCCATACTCACCCGGCCTACAACCTTCCATGTCGACTTTACCGGTGATGAAATCAAGGCTCTGCGGAACCTTTGCCGAAGAGTTCTTGGCCTATCCTCCGGGAGCAGGAAGCAAGATCTTGCTAAAGATCTCCGAAAGCAGCTCAAAAAGCATCGCGGAGAAATTGTCAAGGTCTTGGATGCCATCCGGTCGGAAAGCGAACTTTCGCGTCGAAACCGGGCAGACATTGAACGGTTCCTCCGTGACTTAGTTAATCACAAGGTATCAAGGGATCCCTCAATACTTGCCTTAAAAAGGGACAAGTATGACTTGCACGGTGAGCTCGCTCGCTCGAGCCAAATCAATTCGCTCCTCCTTGCTAGGGAAACCTCTGGTAACCGCGGCATGGCTTTGAGGGCTCCTATGAACTTTCCAAACGAGTTCGTCAAGTGTCATGAGGATGAGTTGGAGCTGCGAAGAGAATGGACGGATTGTGCTGGAGATATTGCGACCATCGCTTGGGTCTCGAACGACAGCTTCATTTGCGGGACAACGGAGCATTCGGATGCTCATAATCAACAATACAACAAGCCCGGCAACCTCGTTCTCGGATCTTGCAGTCAAGGCACTCTGCGGGCATATGCTGATCATCGGATTGTCCGTCCGGTTGTCGAAAAGGGCGAAAACTCGACCGATGCTATGAGACAGAGTCAAGACCCGTGGTTGTACTCATCTGTTGTTGCCTCGGACTATGACGATGTCCACGATCGGGCATTTACCTCTGGGTTTGACCGGAAAGTCAAAGTTTGGAAGGTAGACCCGTCCGGCTCTTCCATGATTTTGTTGGGCGAGTGGTCTCACGGGGGCAATGTCAACTTTGTGGCTGCCTCAAAGTATGACTCGACAACGGCTATGGTTGCAACGGCAGCAGACGTTCCTACGGATGCTGTGCGCATATACAACATCCATAGCAACGACTCGATTTCGACCAGCCCGTATCGGTCCTTTTCTTGCTCTCGGGTGGAAGACGCAGAGGGCAACACTGTTTCGACCGAGAGATGGGCCTACTTTCCTGCCACTATGCAATGGGGTCGCTCGCCAACCGTTCGACATCTGCTTTTGGTGGGCTACTCACCTCGCAGCAGGACAGGGGATGACCTTGATATTCCTCCCGATCGTAGGGAAACGGGAGAGCTCTGCCTTTGGGACGGCATCACGGGAGAAAGGTGGCGGATAACATCCGCTACCACCCAGAATGTTTTTGAGGTTCTATGGCATCCCAGTCAAGCCTGCTTTATTGCGGCCACTTCACCATTGGGCCTGGACCTGCACTACAACACCCGCACCCAAATCCGGGTCTTCACCCCATCCCCCGTTTCTGAGCATGGTGAAAAGTCATTCAGCCCTATTCAGACACTGGATTGCTGGGCGCTCGATATCAATGAGCTTACTATTATGCCCATTAGCTTCGGCTCTTGCTATATTACGGCGGGATGCACAGACGGAAATACGTACGTTTGGGACACCGCCCAAGGCGATAAGCCGATCCATATTCTACGCCACGGGGAACCTATAGAGGAGCTTAGAGGTGATCGTGAGCACGAGGATGTGGGTGTCAAATTCACCGCGTGGGGAAGGACACTTGACCGGCTTTATACCGGTTCCTCTGACGGCGTAGTTAAGGTATGGAACGTGCGATCCCACAACCCCTTAGTTCGCGACCTTTTAGAGGTTCCTGCACCCGTTTCCTGCGGCATGTTCTCGCCCGACAAGTCCAGGCTGGTCATTGGCGATGCTAGTGGGCGGGTCTTCTTCTTGTCACTCAACGAACAAGATGAGGGAGACCATAACGACCGCACCCTGTTTATGCATATGAAAATGCCAGGACAGAAATCGCCAAAGAGGATTCGGCGTCCGCAGTCTATAATTCCACACCCGGAACCGGAGGCCCCCACCTATGATGCTCAGGGCCAGCTGTTGGATTCGGAATCCGGTATCTCGAGAGGACGATCTTATTTGGCCAAGTTGCAGCTCCAACAGCTGTCAGATCCTACTCTCGGTGTTGTCCAGGGACCGAACTATATCGAGACCGGCTTATACCGGAGAGAAGCGCACTTGGATGAAGATCCTCGTTTGCCTCTCAGAGCTAGCTTCTATGGATTGCAACAAGAAACTAAACGACAGTTCAGTGAAGGAGTTAGACGGTATCTTTCACCGTTAAGACCTGTCACTGAAGAAAGTTTCTCGGAAGCCAAGGAAGTCCATTCTGCAAATCTGCCATTAGACTTTAGCATTAATCTCCTGGAAGAGGAGACTAAGCATGCTCTCGAAGCTGAAGGCGTAGACTGGCAGTTAAATGAGGGAGCTTTGGACCTTGTTTATGAGGACGATGAGGACGAACTTGTATTTAGCGGTGCTGAAGGAAGCGACGTTGATGAATTTTGATTGCTTTAACATGTAGTCAGCGATCATAATATTAAGCATATTATTCTAGCTTAAATTGTCTTGCTTTGTAGAGTTGCAAATACAAAGAAAAGTCTATACTACTATATGAGAATGTTAAATTATGTTGTGAAGTGACAAATTGTAATAATAACACTTGATGTTTATAATAACCTGATAATGATTTAAACCTAAATATACTAATTAACTTGATATTGAATAATTGAGTTATGCGTTTTGACAAGTCATCGTTATGTTTACCATCTGCCATTTCCTACTATTTATATCTTGATGGCTCCAAAACCGACAATGTCGATGACATCGGTGATGCTTGCAACTACGGCGGTCCATACTGTCCTCTGCGCACCGAAAAGCTGCGCTCCGAAACAAACATATGGGCGTCCCTCAATTGCGATCGGGACGTCCCGCATTTGTGCCGGCCATATTTAGGCGGTGAGAATTCCAGAGCTCCGACGCTTTCGCAGCACAGAGAGGCAACCATGTCCCCGGTCCCACCTCCACTAACATCCCGCCTTCCGGAGTAAACAGAAGACTGAACTTGAGCAGTCAGTCACCCTTCCACCATGAGTTCGGTACCACGCTTCGTCGGCCGAAGAGCCGTCGCTGCTCAGTCCTCCTCCCAATCGGCGTCGTGGGCCTGCTTCTCGTGTCGGGAACAATTCCAAAACCAATGGCGCCGGCAACTCTCGTCCGATACTAAGGCGCCATCGGCGGCGTCTACTACCCCTCGGGGAAAGACGACGACAACAGCACAGCAACAGGCATCGGGCGCAAAGAAGCAACAGAGCAGCAGGGCATGGAGATGGTTCTCGACCGAGGGCGCAAGCAGACGCCAGCAGCAACAACAGCAGACAAGGAGTCAAAGCACCCGAACGGGCGTGTCGCCGGAGATGGAGAGAGTGAGAGCCGAGTACAAGAAGAGGAATCAATCGACTATGTACTATGTCATTAGTGTTATTCTTGGTACCGTGGCGCTTTCGTATGGCTCTGTGCCTATGTATAAGATGGTATGGTTCCTTCTTCGATCTCTCCGTACCATGCCTACCTGCCTACCATGTCGCTTTGCTCACAGTCTGGCCATTTCTAACACATCCTTTTCTCTCTGACAGATCTGCCAAACAACTGGCTGGGGCGGCCAACCCGTCCGCGCCCACGGCGCTGGCGGCTTCGGTTCCGATTCCGACGTCGACCTCGCCGCCAAGCTCGAGCCGGTCCGGGACGCCAAGCGCATGCGCGTGACTTTCAACGCCTCGGTGTCGGACGTGCTGCCCTGGAAGTTCGTGCCGCAGCAGCGCGAGGTGCGGGTTCTCCCGGGTGAGACCGCGCTGGCCTTCTACACGGCCACCAACAACAGCGACAAGGATATCATCGGCGTGGCCACGTACAGCGTCACGCCCGGGCAGGTGGCTCCCTACTTTAGCAAGATCCAGTGCTTCTGCTTTGAGGAGCAGAGGCTGAATGCGGGCGAGACGGTCGATATGCCCGTGTTCTTTTATTTGGATCCGGATTATATGAATGATTTGAATATGAAGGGGATTGAGACTGTTACGCTTTCGTATACGTTTTTCAGTAAGTTCATTTCTTCGTTCCCGCGAGTTGGAGCGTGGAATCCGGGGTATGGCACGATGGACAGAAAGCTAACGTTCGATTTTTCTTCCAACAGAGGCCAAGTACGATGATAATGGCGTGCTTAAGGGCGTTCCGGGCGCTTCTTAGAGGAGATATATGTATATTCTAGTGTAAGATAGATGTAGAATGTGTGTTTAAGGCATGTTTGGCGAGGGTGTAAGTGGTGTTGCCGTCCTTCGGGGTGGACGACCTTTTAAGTAAACACATACCCCTGAATGGATCTTTGGGCCCACTGCAACCTTGGTAGCTCTGGGCTTCACGACCCTGTGGCTGGACCCGCGTCAGCATACCTCTAGTTAGAGATACACAACCATGCTGACGCATTCAGATGAACGTTCTTTTAGATCTCCCTTGAATATGGGAATGGCTTAGCTATAGGCTTTAGCTTCGACTTGGGAAGGACATGTCCTTTAAACTTTGGCATCGCTGTTGCCCGCTCAATTCCCTTGTACCTACGGCCTTACCCCCCCTGGAGTAACCTCACGTCATAGGGAACCGTGGGCAACCACAAAGGGACTCACAGTGGACATAGTGGACGGGAAGCGCTGCCGGCGGCACCACCTCTAGACCCCGACCCTCCATCTAGACCTACCTCGAGGAGCTAGCTCAACCACCACGCATCACATCACCTCGACCGCATCCATCGACATCACCAATTGCATCGCAAACACGCCATTTGTATTCAACGGCTTTAGACCTTGTCGCCTCCTCTCTCCCTATACCCTTCCTAATACCGGTCAAAACAAGGCCGCCCATATCGACTGCCCGTCGCAATGTTAGCTAGCAGTAGCAGCATTCCCCGCCGGTAGTTTAGTATGAAAGCTGTCCTGCCCGGAAAGCCAGAATCCCGGCTCCAAGCTCTGGCAACGGGCTACTGGGATTCTCGTCGCATAACCGTGAGACACACTCTTTTGCTTTTTGTTATTGATTCTAAGATGCTAATCATAGTCACTTAAACCAGGCATACATCACCGGCAGCGCCATTGCCATCCTTGGAGAGCCAAATACCATCCTACAGACTATATACGATGACAACGAGGAGCCTCTAGAGGCTATCGCCCTGGATGAGGCCTCGGGCAAGATAGCCGTCTGCACATACAACGCTGTGCGCATATACAAACCGTTTGGCCAGGAGGACGATGCACTTAGGGTATGTTGTGCGCCTTCAACTTACAAATCTTGTTGCCGAGATCAAGATGCGCTAACGCTGCTTTAATCGTCACATCGCAGTGGGCGCTACAATGTTCCTTCGACGTCGAGCGGGATCAGCGTGTGGCTGAAGATAGGACGTCCATCTCCCTCTCGTGGGGCGCATCCGAAGAACTGGTAGTCGCACATTCGCATCTCGAGTTATACCAAACAACGTCATCTACACCACGATGTCTGTGGCGCAAACGCCTGGCCAACCCCGTTCGGATTGCCAGCGTGTCCTATGATTCCGCATATATCGCTTCCGTGGGCCAGTACGACCGCTTGGTGAAAGTCTGGCGACGACTCAGCTACGGGCCCGACGATGTGCGCTTCGATTTTCTCTACCTACCGCATCCTCAGGCCGTGACCAACATCCAATGGCGCCGGCCTCGTCACATTGATCAGACCATTGACAATGTGCTTTACACCTTTTGCACTGATAATAAACTCCGGCTCTGGACAGGCTCGGACGGCCATAGTCACCAACATCTTCAGCTGTGTGCAACGGTAGACCTGGCTGTGTCGATACAAGATCGGGCATCAGAAGACCCTGCTGTATCTCCCCTCCGTTGGGCGTTCATACTGCATGGTAGAGATCTGTCTGCTGCGACAGAAAAGGCCGTTCAGGAAGCTCGGCCAGATACAGATACGACAGCCCTCGAGCACGTCATTGCCGTAGCTAATCGCAGCCCCGAGGTCGTTGTCGTGTTGGATGGTCGAGGTCACATGTCAGCTTGGGGCCTCGAGAACGTTGGATCAAGATCACAAAAGTGTAACATCTTCAACGTCGCTCATATCTCATCACCAGAATTCGACTTTTTGAAGGGCGTCACAACGAACGTGCCACATGTCGAGGCCTACAGTTACTGCAATACTGGAATCCACTTGCACATCTTGCTACACTTCTTTGACGGCACGGTAGAGGTCTACCGCACCAACATCGCTTCACTATTTGACCCAACTCCGCAGACAAGGCGGTTGAGCTTCATGTGCCTGTGGACTGGTCACTCTGCTCCTATCAAGAAGATTGTCCGGAACTATAGCGGCCGTGCCATTGTGTCGCGGACAGGCTCAGGCCAAAGTATCGTCTGGAAACATGAGCTCAACAACGAGAGGACTGGGCTTTCTCAGCAGGCAGCCATCAACCTGGATAGCCATGTCCATCGAATGTTGCTCATCCGTAAAGGCCGCTTTGTCCTGTACCTTCGACAAAAAACGATCTCCCTTTGGGATTGTCGCAAAACCAATCCTGTGCTGCTATCAGAAGTAGACTACGATGTTCCAGGCAAGCCGCTTTGTCTGCTCATTCTTCCCAGGCAGCATGTAGAAGATTACACAACCGCCCATGTGGCCACCATAACATCAGAGAAGCAAGGCATTGTTTGGGAAGTTAAGCTTCCTTTTTACAAGCCACAAGAAAACGTCCCTGTCGTTAACGGCATTGGCTATCACCAAGAGGGTACGGTCCGGGAATTCACCGAGTTTGAACTCAAGGATGCTGGTGACTTGGCATATGTTCTTCCCGTGGATCCCGCTGGCTCTTCGCCTTTGGTATCTGGGTTCCTTGACGTCTTTGCTCGTGACGTTGCCATCTCCTACACGCACTCTGGAAGAGTCGAGTTCTGGACAGCCAGGGTAGACCAAGAAAAGCAACATGTAGAGTGGTTTTCTACGAACTCCATGGAGACGGGCCTGTCCAATCCGATACTGGTCAGTGGCAACAGCCTGAAAAAGGCAGCCCTAGTCAACTCGAACCGATCGGAACTCACAATTTGGGGTGTTCGGGGCGGTCGTCTTGAGTACTCACAGGACTTTGAAAACCATAACACCATCCGTGACCTTGACTGGACTTCAACTCCCGATGGTCAGTCCATTCTAGCCGTCGGGTTCCCTCATCGGGTGCTGCTAGTTTCACAGATGCGGTTTGATTACCTCAACAAGGGGCCTGCTTGGGCGCCAATCAGAGAAATCAGCACTCGCATCCTCACACCCCATCCTATCGGCGATTCGACTTGGTTAGGCGATGGGCATCTCGTCATCGCTGCTGGTAACCAGTTCTTTGTGTACGACAGGCACTTTGATGTGTCAGGTTCGCTCATCACAAGCTTGAGATTGCCGAATCGCAAGGGTGGGAAATGGGATTTGTTCGAGGTGGTGCAGCGGTTGAATGGCCCGCTACCGGTGTTCCACCCACAGTTCCTGAGTCAATGTATTCTTTCTGGCAAGATCGCTTTGGTCCATCGGGTTCTGCTGGCTCTTCACAAGACGCTCAAGTTCTGGGTGGAAGGCGAGACGATTGACGATTATCTTGGTCTGCCTCTTGAGGATTTCTGGTCCGGCGAGTATACGGACAACCACACTGGACACTCTTCAAGGAAAAACAGGAACGATGCTGGGGACTACTTCGCAGGTGACCGTCGTATGTCGTTCGACGACGGGGACGATGAGGTTTTCAGCGAAGAGGTGGCTATGAAAATTGGCGAGAAACTGACGGAGATTGGCCTGCCGCAGCTCTCGCGTCATGAACAGATTCAACTCGTGGACATCGTGGAGTGTGTGGGACTGGTCGAGAAACAGAGGAGGTCACTTGATGAGAACGGCGCCAGGTTTGTGCTTTCCTATCGACAACATGCGCTGCGGAAGAGGAGGACGAACGAGAATCATATGTCGTGGAGGGAGATTGCATGGGCGTATCATTCGGGTAGTCAGGATATCCTGCTGGACTTTGTGTCAAAACAACATCATGGCCCAATGCTGTGGGAGGATGCCAGGGAAGCCGGTGTCTTTATGTGGTTGACTGATACTGCTGCTGTGGTAAGCTTGTACCCTCGAAAACTTACCCTCTGGCATTGCGGAGTGCTAACATGCGACTTACTACTAGAAAACCCAGTTCGAAATCATCGCTCGGAATGAGTACACTAAGAGCGAGATGAAGAATCCTGTAGACTGCAGTTTGTTCTATCTGGCACTCAAGAAGAAAACGGTTCTCCAAGGTCTGTGGCGAATGGCTTCTTGGAACCGCGAGCAAGGCGCAACTCAACGGTTCTTGGCCAATAACTTTGACGATCCCAAGTGGCGGACGGCGGCCCTGAAGAATGCTTATGCGCTCATGAGCAAGAGGCGGTTTGCGTATGCTGCTGCGTTCTTCTTGTTGGCCGACCATTTGCAGGACGCGGTCAATGTCTGCTTGAACCAGCTCAAGGATCTACAGTTGGCCATCGCGATAACGAGGGTATATGAAGGCGACCATGGACCAGTCCTGCGCAAGCTGCTCGAAGAGGAAGTTCTTTCCATTGCGGCGAAGGATGGTAACAGGTGGCTCGCCAGTTGGGCGTTCTGGATGCTGCATAGGAGGGATATGGCGGTTAGGGCGTTGATAGTGAGTTTCTTTTCTTCTCTTCGAGGCTACGAGAGATTTGCTGTTGCTGACGATATACCCGATAAACAGACACCTGTATACGCGCTCCTGGAAACGCCAGGTTCTTCTGGTCTCCAGTCGAAGTCATTCCTAACCGATGACCCGGCGCTGGTGATCCTTTACGCTCAGTTGAGACAGAAAACACTCCAAACGCTCCGCGGGGCATCCAAAGTCACACCAAAGGTTGAGTGGGAATTTGTTCTGCACAATGCTCGACTTTATGGCCGCATGGGATGTGACCTACTTGGTCTTGATCTCGGTATGTCTAGTCTCAATGGCTCTAATCATGATTTGTATCCTCAAGAACAAGTACTGACTTTAAACAGTCCGAAACTGGGAATTCCTCAAGCCAGCACCAACCGCTCCGGCCGAACTTGGAGGCGAGATCAACCCCCTTACACTAACTAGGCGTAGAAGCTCTCTGGTGGTGGCGGATATGCCAGTCCCTTCACATGTCTCGTCACCGGTGGTTGAAAAAGCGATGTCGTTGCAGGTGCCGGCGGAAATGAAATCGGGACACGGAACACCAGTGACGCCTCATAAGCCTAAGCCGCCGCCGACGGTATTTGAGGAGCCTGATGCCAATTCGCTGTTGGATAGCTTTGGGTTTTAGGGGAGTATTGTGATGAATAAAAGCCCGTGTATATACTTATGTTGTTGAAGCATGCGTTGTACCTGGGGAAATGGTAGTAATTTGAGGGCTGGTGTTAAATGAACCAAGTGTACTAAATACAACATTCACCAAAGACCCTAACCCTGGAAGGGTATCACACCCCAATGTCGATGTTACCTGAAGATAAAAAGAGACGGCATCTAGACTAACTAGCCCAATGTAAGTATAAGGTGCGGGGTTGTATATCTTGTAGCCTGCTGTGATCATGACTGACTCAATATGATAAATAATTGGTAAACCGCGAATTGCATTGACAATTTAACGGCTTGGATGTGCCGGATCCATTGATTTGTCAGGTAGTGTTGCACGTCATTTGTTAGTGCATTATTCGAGCCTGCCTGACTTGACTTGACTTTGTTGGCTTTCTCTCTCTTCCTCACAACAACACGCGACCGCGGCAACTCGGCCGCTCGCTCATTGATTGCTCATTGATTCACAACACAATCAACGACCATCTTTTTACACTCGCTTTGTCAACTTAGTAGCCTCGACCATCGATATTTACTGGGCTCTCAACGAGCCAAATCATCACTTCAGCAATGGCGCAACGGTCGCGCACGGCGGCGACAGCGGACCCCCGCGACCCGCTACTGCCGCCTCCGTCCCCCGCTCCGGGTCAGGGTCCGGCCGCACCACCATCCACCTCCTCCGAGCCCACAGACACCAACACCGATCTGCCCCTCACCCCATCCTCCTCCTCCCCTTCCCCCTCCTCGTCAACCACATCCTCAGACCCCTCCCTCCACCCACACTCCCCACCCCGCCCCCTCATTGAAGGCAAATCCTTCACCATCCGGGGCGTCCTCGTCGGTCTGGGCGTCGGCCTCATCATCTGTTTCTCCAACATGTACTTTGGCCTGCAGACGGGGTGGGTCAGCATCATGAGCATGCCAGCCTCTTTGATGGGGTTCGGCGTTTTTCGACTTTTGACGCAACGCCTAAAATTCCCGTTTAGTCCGGTGGAAAACGTGCTGGTGCAGACGGTCGCCGGGTCGATGGCTATCATGCCGCTTGGGTGTGGGTTTGTCGGGGTGATACCGGCGATGCAGTTTTTGTTGAGGGAGGAGGAATCTGGAGGTGACGGACCGGGGTTGGATTTGGGATTGGGAAAGTTGGTGGTTTGGGGGTTGGGATTGTGTTATTTTGGGGTGGTGTTTGGGGTCCCCCTCAGGAGGCAGGTGATTATTCGCGAGCAGCTCAAGTTCCCCAGCGGGTTCAGTACGGCCGTGTTGATTAGTGTGTTGCATGGCAAGACGAGGCAGAGGGCGAGCGAGAGCGAGAGGCATGAGGATCCGGCGACTTTTGCGAGCTTGGCGGCCCAGGAGGAGTCGGGGAGTGCTGTGGTGTCGGGCTCGGGTGACAACAACAACAACACGGGGGAAGAGGAGGATGCTGCGGCGGAACCACACTCGGCTTCGTGGCGACGGAATCTCAACCTTTTGCTGGTCTGCTTCCTTGTCTCTGGCATTTTTACTTTGTCGACGTACTTCGTCCCGGCGCTCAGGTCGATTCCCATCTTCGGCAGCTACCTCGCCACGACCTGGCTGTGGACGCTGAATCCCAGCTTGGCCTATGTCGGACAGGGCATCATCATGGGTCCCGCCACGACGCTGCACATGCTTTTGGGGGCGGTGATCGGATGGGGCGTGCTCTCGCCGCTGGCAAAGAATCGGGGCTGGGCGCCGGGGGACGTGGATGATTGGGAGAAGGGAAGTAAAGGGTGGATTGTCTGGGTTAGCTTGGCCATCATGCTGGCTGATTCCGTGGTCAGTCTGGGATGGCTGGCTGGGCGGTCGGTGGTGAGAGTTCAGGGAGTGAGGAAGGCGGTTAAGTGGGTGGTGGTTCAAGGACATGGCATCGTGCAAAGGGCGAAGGAAGCTTTGGGCCGGGGCGATAAGACGAGGAGACCGGCGGCAAGAGGTGGTTATAGGGCCATCAGCACCCATGATGCGGCAAGGGGAGGACCGACGAGACCAAGGCTGGGGAGACGACTCTCCGATATCAGCGAGGCTTCGAACTCCGACGACGATGAGGAGGAGTACACCCACCTCAACAGCGGGTTGAGACAACGACACTCGTCAGGACTGAATCGCATCCAGGAGAATCTTGATGAGGAAAAGGAGGAGGAATACGATGACGCCCCGCCTGACCAGCAAGTCAGTGACAGGACCGTCGCCGTCGGGCTGGTGCTTTCGATCGTCTTCTGCATCGGCTGCATCCACTTTGTGTTTGG
Source organism: Neurospora sp. CHS-2018b (assembly GCA_009806015.1). Lineage (NCBI taxonomy): Eukaryota > Fungi > Ascomycota > Sordariomycetes > Sordariales > Sordariaceae > Neurospora > Neurospora sp. CHS-2018b. Next base: position 270,600 of record RAOV01000030.1, read on the forward strand.
CAATCTCGTCCCTCTCTACGCTACCGTCACGGCCGTGTTCATGGCTCTGGTATTGAGCATCATGGGCGTCAGGGCGTTGGGCGAGACCGATTTGAACCCGGTGTCAGGCATCAGCAAGTTGGCACAGCTATTCTTTGCGTTCATCATCCCGCAGTCGAACAAGAACAGCGTGTTGATCAATCTAGTTGCTGGAGCTGTGTCTGAAGCTGTGCGTACCTATACACCTTCCCCCGTGTTTCCCTTTTCTGATGACTAACAAATACCCAAGGGCGCCCTCCAAGCCGGCGACCTAATGCAAGACCTCAAAACAGGCCACCTCCTCGGCGCCGCCCCCAAAGCCCAATTCTACGGGCAAGTCATCGGCGCCACCGTCGGCGCCATCGTCAGCGCCTTCATCTACAAGCTCTACACGGTCGTCTACACCATTCCCGGTCCCCTTTTCCAGGTTGCCACCGGTTACGTGTGGATCTTCACCGCTCGCCTCGTCACCGGCGAAGGGTTACCGCCTATGGCCAAGGAATGGGCTGTCGGCTCTGCCGCGCTGTTTGCTGTCACCACTGCTGCGAGGATCGTCATTGTTGATAAGGTTGGTACTGATAAAGGAAAGAGGTGGCAGGCGATGATTCCGGGGGGCATCGCGGTGGCGGTGGGCATGTATAATGTGCCTAGTTTTACGATTGCTAGGACGATTGGTGGGTTACTTGGGTGGTGGTGGAAGGGGGTGATGGGGTGGCAGGATACGCCGTTGATTGTTTTGGCTTCGGTAAGTTTCTTCCTTGCTTGCTCTTTGGTTTCAGAAAGAGGTCGCTAACACCTTTTGCTTTCCTTTCTTTTTAGGGCTTCATTCTCGGTGAGGGTTTCCTGAGTATCGTGAACTTGATCATGCAGAGTGCTGGTGTTCCTCATCTTTAGGTTGGGGGGAAACAAAGTTGATTTTATTCATTAGTCTTGGGTTCGCGGAAATGGGAAGCGATGATGATTATGGCATGCATGGTCTTTACAACAGCATGGCGCGCCGGTACGTTCGTGTCCCTCGTTCTAGATGGCAAAGCGTGTTAGCATGACATTTTTCTTCTGTTGTTCTTGTTGCGTTTGATTCGTACATGGCTGGCCGTTAAGGAAGCACTATCTATACCCATTGTTATGGTATTTATTTGTATCGAAGTTTATTTGTGTATGATTCTCACTTATATGCAACATTTATTTCCCTTCTTGTCTCCTTACACCAATGTACAATCTCTCCCTTCTTTGCTTTCCTTCCTCCCCCCCAAACCACCACCCGTGCATGCCTTCTCTATAGCCACCAAGACAGGGCCACACCACCTTTATACTCTCTCTCTCTCTGTACTCTCTCTTGTGGATGTTATGTGCGATCGTGGGTGGTACTGAGTAAGATAAAGACAAGTCCATAGATGCAAGTGTGCTGTGTGTGATGTGAGTGTGTGTGTGTGTGTGTTTCTCCCAGGCAAAAAAAAACAACAATTCAATATCAATCCCTTATGCCACCGTCCCATGTTCCCACCTTCCCCTAACCCCAGCCAGCTCCCACCCGCTTTTGCTTCTTTCTTCCACAGCCAAACAGATGGCAAAAACCAAAACCAAGAAAAACATAATTATTAGCAGCATCTTTCTTTCTTTCCCCGCGCTAGGCCACCACCAACCAACCACAACGCAAAATTACAACTTATACAGTTACTACAAGTTTTTTGACACAATTCAGCCCATACAAAAAGCGCCGTAGATGCTGCCTCTAGTGCTGCCTGCCTGATACTGACTGATCTATGGAACCCTGAAATCCGGAGTGGGCGGTCCAAGCATGCTGGCCACTTGCTTCCTGATCAGCCCCCTCACCCGGCCCTGCTCAGGTCTGGGAACCCCTTGTATTGCCCTTGGTTCCTTCATCAAGGTGGGATCCAACCTAGCCGGCACACGCGTGACGATGGACCTGTAGTTGTCTCCGTCGTTGAACTTGGTCGACGAGGGCACCGGCACCGAGGCGGTCCGCCAGATATGGTCCGTCGTGTCGTTCAGGTACCCCGGATTCTTATTCTGTCTCGCTGCGCTCGCGCTGCTCGGCCCAAAAGCGGAGACGCCGTGAGAGGCGCGGATGGTGGAGAGACGGGAGAGTCCTTGGGAAAAGACGGGGCGACCGCGGGCCTTCTTGGCCAGGATGACTTCGTCGAATAGTCGAATGGCGGGGTCGGACGGGGGTATTCTCTCGCGTTCGTGAACAAATTCGTTAAACGCTACGGAATGGTTAGTTTATTTGACTTGAGCAAGAAAAAAAGCAGGAATAAGACAGAACATACCTTGAGTATCCCTCAGCATGGTCGCATAATCCTGTTGATCGTAGGGCAGACTCCTGATGAACCCATCCATATCAAAGGCATAATGCTGACCATTCGCCTTCTGTTCCTTAGTAGGTCGTCCAAGGTGCTTTCTATAAGTGTAAAGCAAGCTTGCCATACAGCGGATAAATGCGGCCCTAACGCGATCTGGATGGAAAGCTGCCGGGCAAACCAGCGAGGCAAACCCAAGACAATGGTTATGGGCAAGACAGTTGCAGCCACTGCACTTGTAGAGGCCGTTACCCTCCGACCGATCATCGCAGATGGTGCAGATGGAATCCTTTTCGCTAGGAGTCCAGTTGAAGCAGTGACCCTCAACCCAGACTGTGTTTTCCGTATTCTTGACAGGCTGGACCATCATGTTGGGCATGATGGTAGACGCGGCAATGGTTGACTGCGCATAGGTCGAAGGGGCATACGCGCCGAAAGAGGATTGCGAATCGATCGAGATGGACGATATCGAAAGGTTCTGAGCGTGTCCGATCAAGAAAGGCAGACTGGGTCTGTGAAGTGGTGGGTGAGGCGGTCCATTCTTATCCATCCCAAAAGACGAACTACGTCTGGACTTCTCATCGAAGTGTCCCGAGCGCTTTTCTCTCAAGGTTGCCGCAATAGCGAAACCAGAGTCACTACGCGACACGGGTGTGGTAGGCAATGGGGGGAAATGCATCGAGACAGGCGATACAGACGAGGGCGGGCTCCCCTTGCCTGACTTTGAGGTTGTGGGACGACCATGCCCGGAGTCTGGTCTCGCCTGCGAGAATGCGTTGAACAGGGGAGTGCGCATGCTGTTTGGCGGATCTGGTTCGGCAAATGTGGATGAATTCTGTGTCACCCATTTGCCCAGAGTGCTTGCCTTTGCGGTTTGGTTGAATAGCGCCTCGTTTTCTGCGGAAAATGCATCATAGGGGAACGCCTCGATCGCATAAGGCGGCGGACCGGTCGCCACACCGTACCGCAGCTTGTGAGGAGCCGCGATTTGCAGCAGAGACATCAGCTTGCGCCTGTGTTGGCGCGGGAGCGGGACGGCCTGTGCCGTGGCATCGATGATGTCTTTGTCAAGATCCACAAGCACATAGTCATCGTCGGGTAGTTGGATGTTCTCGTACCGCCGCTCAATGCCGACAATGTAAGGGCACGGGGCCTCGAGGGCTGAGATCAGCCGAGCGGGTAACACAGGAATGAAGATACTGGCCCATTTCAGGGGGTACAGCAGATTCGCCAAGGCGTGACAGGCGAGGTGCAACATGCCCGTGTGGGATGAGAGGAAGATGATTCGAGATTCGGACATGGCATACTCGAACAGGAGCACAATGTTCTCCAGCGACAAGCATCTGAACAGGGCATAGATGTCGATGTTGCGCGATCCTGGCAATTCATTGGCAGCCTCCTTGCGGGCATAAAGCCGCAATTCGCGTACGCCCAGCTCGACTTGTGTGAGCGAGCTGAGGGGGCTGAATGCCTCGGTGCACAGGTTAACAACGTAGCGTTCAAGGGGCTGCCACCGCCCAATCTTGGGAGAGCTTGGGGGGACCCTCAAGATGGCACCGTCGGTCATGGGTACGGTGACAGCTCGGAGCCATTCTTTCCAAAAAGTCATCTTGGATGGATCCCTGCCAAGAATTCCGTAAGCCCTCGGTACCCAAAGACCAGTCTCGCCAGCCGTGAGGCCGTCGATCTTGGACGCAGCTCCGTGCCTGAGCGGCCTCAGCATCTCCGTCATCAAGCTGATCTTCTCCTCGACCGAGCTGATCTGCTCATCCAGCGACTCCCTAGCAGCAGATCCCGAAGGAATCGACGGCAGCTGTGACAGCAACTGCGACAAATGAGCACGCTCCGCTGCCAAACGGATGCCCAAGCTTGCGGCCAACTCCCGCTCCTCATTGCTCATATGCCTCTGCCGCCATTGTTCGCATCTCTTTTCGACATTCTCCGCCGTCTCGGCGTCCAGCGCAGTCCAAACGATGATACAGATTCCATAGATCTTGGAGTTGTCATCCGAGGTCATGGTAAAGCCGTGCCATGTCGAGCGGGGGCGGTCGTCCGACGATACGATCTGGATGTCGTTGGGGAAGGCAAACATGGGCACGTAGTCCGGGAATCGGCCTCTCCTGGACAATTCGTCCACGGTGGCATCGCGCGAAGGGTACCTGTCCAGTAAGACCGGCTCGAACCGCCTCTTAAGCGGGTGCATGTCGGGGTCTGCGTTCAGGGGTTCCGGGGGCGGGATGACCGAGTTGTAGTTGCTAAGGCGCTTTGCTGTCCGAACGGAGGCTGGGGGTAAGGGTGGGTGAGTATAGGCCCGATACGGGTTGGGGATCACACGGGGGGTTGATTCGGTGGGCTTAGTACCTGCTCTGGGAGTCATGGGCTGCTTCCTGGCACTGCTCATGTCCCTAAAACTAATCTTGCGGCGGATGCTACCACGGATGCTCTTAAGGGGGCTCTTTCGGCCGCTCTGGTCGTCGTCCACTTTCAGCTTCTCGGTTCTAGGGTTCACCATGGGTGGCCTCGACTGGAGCTTAGCGCCAGCGCTGAAGGTGAGATCGTCAAGGAAGTTTTCCCTCTCAGCGGCGAACTTGAGGAGGGCCTTGTCGAAGTCGAGGTCGGAGAGAAAGCCGTCTTGGATCGGGATCTGGCCGAGGGCATCGAACATGGGTATTTGGTTGGGGTTCGGGGACGCGGCGGGCGAAGTTGTGTTGTTTCCATTGGTGCCATTGACGCCATTGGCACCGGCACCGTTGGTGTTATTGGAATTTGTGGCATTCCCGCTGGAGGTGTTGTTGGAGTTACCGTTGCCGGTACCGTTCCCGAAGTTAGGGAGGGGGAGGGGTCGGATAGTCGCGCTGCTTCTGTTACTTCTGGTGTTACCTTCGATGTCATTGTCGCTTGACAGCGACGGGTTGTAAGAGAGCTTGGAGAGTGCCGACAAGCGGTTCCCCGAGTTCTTGCGAGAATGGCGGGGATGGCCACCGGCGCGTGGAGAGGAAATACCCGACGCGTCACCTAGCTCATCCTCTCCTTCGGTCTCTCCCTCTCCATCTTCAATAATGGTGTCTTCTAGTGTGTCCAGCGAGGCGCTGAGGCTCTCTTCCTGTCTGTCGTCATCATAGGTGATGGTCTCTATGCCGGCGATCCAGAAGTAGTCGGCGAGGGGCGTAGACGAGTTATCCATGACATATCAATTTCACGGGCGAACCGAGAGCTGTAATATCCCCCTCTTTTGTGTCTGGTGTGTTCCTCTCCGTCCTCCAAAAATCGGTGAATGTTTTGCCGAGGCGAGGTCGTGAATTGCCCCTCCAGGCTCGATTCGTCGGGTGGTAGGTAGCCGTGGGTGTCTTGTCACGGTTTGTGTATGTCGCGCTTGGGATTCGCCCGCGGGCTTTCGTCTCTCAGAGGGATCGGACAGGTGTTTGGATGGAAAACGGTGGAGGCGCGCTGGAAGGAAACCTCAAATATGGAAACTGAAGCGGTAAATGCAGACAATCGTGGGCGAACAAGGGCAACAAGAGAGTAAATGACAAGATGGCTAGCTCAACAGGGGGCCCCGCTCAGTCTCTTGGGAGTCTTGTCGAGTCTTGGACCGGTGTGGGTGGTGAGCAGGAGTGAGGTCGAGGAAGGGAAGCAGTCAGTGCCGATACCAAGACGAGATGTAGGCGGTGTTGGGTGCAGGTCGGGTTGCAGTGTCGAGTTGCAGCTGGAGTGCAGTAGCGGGTGCTTTGGTAGCGGCGGGGACAGATAGGTAGGTAACAACGGCCCTACTGCGAGTGTTCAAGGTCCAGTCCCGCCGTGTCAGAGAGCGGATGGTGATAGAGAGTCTGAGGAGCAGTGGTGGCCTGGTGAACAGGATGATGGACGGGAGGACGGAAGTGGTGCCGTGTAATGGTGGTAGGTAGGACGGGATTGGAGTGGATGGGATGCGAAGAGGGACAGTCTGGGACTGGAAGGGCAACACGGGGCGGGCTCACGGATTGACGGGCGTGACGGGGTAGAGTACGGGACGGACGGGGTCGGGGGACGGGTCTCCAAAAGTCCAGGGGTGCGCTAACAGTGTGGACCGGGGCCGCTGACGTTTCTGGGCGGTCGAGTTTGGGACCTCTTTGGGTTTAGTGCGATGTACTGTAGAGCCAGGGGCTGTCAGAGGTCTGTTGTCCGCTACCAGCTGATGCGGGTGACGCTTGCCAACGTGCATCCGTTAGTTCCTTGGGAGCAATCCAGTAACAGCATTGGTGGGATTGTGTTAGGCTTTGCTTGTTTGGCCTTAGCGCCCCCCTAAGGGTATCCAAATCGACAGAAAAAAAGCGGTACCATACCTCAAGGTATTGTTAAGTAGAGGTAACCTACTAATAGTGAAATGATTGCGATGGCCCTCGACTTTGCCGGTTTTCCTCGGACGGGCGGGCTGCCAGACGCGAGAGAAAAAGGGCGCTATGGATATGCAAAATGGAAGGTGGAGGAAACTAGGGAAACAAATGCGCCGATCCGTTCAGTTAGGTTATATCACTCTTGTTCAAAGGGCCAAGTCGGATAAGGAGCGAGAGGGTGACTGGGGATGAGGGATGTGTGGAAGGGAAAATAAGATACATACGGGATTGTATGGGCATTCAGACTGGTACAGTATGCACAATTGGCGAATGCTTCAGAGAGACCGACATATGGAGGACGATTGATGTTGGATAGGTAAGTAAGAAACAGAGAAAAAAAAAACAGACTACCTAGCAGAATTGGGATGTGGGCTCCAGATCGAAGGGCATGCGGAGGACGAGTGACCAAAAAAAGTTCATGATAAAGGAGCGGCGTCCAGGTTCCCCCATCAACACAATACAAGCACAATCTCTATCAATGGCTATGTTTACTGTACGGGCTTTACTGTACTTACCGTACCTCCTGGTTGTAAAGACGGCAACCCTCTTGTCCTGTCCCGCAACCCACCAAAAAACTCCGTCGCTCAACCAGATTCCCCAACATGAGGCCTTCGTATCGGTATTGGCCATGGATTGTGTGTGTATCGATGCTTGTGGTTTTTTTTCTGTTTTTATCAAAGAGACCCAATAGGTCACCCTTGCAACACCCGAGCTTCCCTCTACAGGGGCCCGTTGCAAGGTCGCGAGAAGGTGCAGGAGGCGTGACCAGGGGGGTGGTGCCCCTGCATCGCTAGCCCGTCTTTAATGGGCACCTAATAACGTAAGGTCGACCGCGCTTTTTTCAACAGACAGTGGGCACCAAGTCCCCGCCGCCGCGCATGTGCACCTGTCGCCGGGCCCTGACTGGACGAGGGGATTCAGGTACTGTACCACGTGTGTACCTCAGCGCATTCACTGTTCACGTACTATCTCCAGAGTGCTCCCGTCCCGCCGCCATCCAGAGTCTGGTTCGTGAGGCTCATTCAACATCAGGTCGGGCTGTTATCTCCATGGGAGGTGCCATCCCAATCCAACAGGGCGGGCTTCCATAGATTACCACCAACACACCAGAAATTGCAACAAGACTGCGCCGACATGGCCAACCGCAAACATGCGGAACCACCCCTGGAACCTAGACGACGGGGAAGACCTCTGTAACTTTGTGAGATGTTTGGGCGGATCTGGGGGCTTTGCCGAGCAAACCCTTTGATAGGGAATATCGAAATGGCGCTAGGTGAAATTGGGTTGTACTTTTAGCCCGTGAGCTGATTTCCCCCGTCTCGTAGCTCCAGAGGTCTCTGGTCCCTGGGGCTATACTGTACCCCGACTCCCGCCACCGTCGTCGTCGTCAAGTCAAGACGTCAGACTGACCGAGAATTCGGGCTATTTTTATATAAAAGGATAATTTCCACACAGGCACTGGCACGTTCTTGGGTGTTCCAGCTACACTAGACGTGTTCTCCTCTCTCGGCCCGTTCCTGACGGACGACGGACGACCTGCTAGAACAAGAGGGACTCGAGGGACTTGCCAGCGAGCGTCAGGGTCCTCCGCTTTACGAACCATGATCAACCACCGGCAAAAGCAGCAATAATCTTGTCGATCGCTGCAGGTCCAAAAGACAGGCAAGACAGCACCAACCTGTTCCGTAGATGAGCATGTAGGCGAGGATAAACGAGGGGAGCTCGTCGATCGATCAATCGCTTGTCCCGCTACTCTCATGGACCTGCCCATCAGTCATCTCTCTCTTTCTGTTGATGAGTGTCAAACGAGAAAAGAGATCGATCAAAAGGTGATAGGAACCCGACGGGTTGGCTGGTCCTGAGAAGCAACGCCGCCAGAGTCCAGATACGGAATCTCCGTTCCTGGGCCTTGGTTAGATCAGGTCCCAAAGTGTGCCCGAATCGGTCGATGGCAGGAATGGAAGCCATATTACTTACAGTCCACCAAGCAGGTGATAATGTCGTGTCTGTGCTGTGCCTCATGGCGACATCTTTCCTTCACGATTAGGTGACAGGCGCCACCATTCTCCACCCTCCAGATACACTGATGATGATCCATCTCCATATCTGAAGCACGCGTCGATACTGCGGTGCAAGGTAGGACCAAAGGGCCAAAGAACACGATTTCTGACCACATGTTACCCAAAGCTGTCTGCCACATGGCACCCAGAATGACGCCCGAACCTGTCGTGCCTCTCTGCAAGTCACGTCGCTTTCGAACGCTCATGGCCGCTCGATGGATTCAACATCACAAAATGCAACCCCCGGAACTTTTGAAGGGATGATGCCTCATCGAGATGGAACCTGAAATAGTCGCAAACTATCGACGGGAGGCTTTCTCTCCTCAAAAAATGGATCGGATGGATCCATCCTCTGTTGATGTTCTCCACCATCCCCAAATGAACGGCCCTCAACCGGCCCCCCTTTCCTGTTCCTTTTGGGAATGGCTTGGCCTCCGGCCGGTCATGGGAGAATGAGTCCCGAGTCCCTTGAGGGGCAGTCAGGGGTTGTCCTCTTTGGTGGGTAACCAGACCCAGAAAAGGTCCAGTCACAATGCAGGGGCTCGATTGAGCCTCTCTCTCTCTGTCCGGTCAACTTTCTTGTCTCCAGATCGGTGTCTTCGAAGCAATTTGCTGACAGAATGATATCTCGTCCATACACTACAACCCACTACCTAGCATCGAGCAATTACCCACGCCAGCAGCCAGCCAGGTGCGGATGAGAACAGCCGTGCACTGTATGGGAATTCATCATGATACATGATCGCAGCCCAACATCATGAGTTCGTTCGGCTCGGCCATGGCTGCCGATAGCCATTCCATGAAACGCCCGCCGGCTCCTCAGGCAAACTTCTTCCACTACCCGTCGGGCTTCCCAACCCTTTTTCAGAGGCTAATCGGAGACTCGGCCGCTCGTCCACCGTAACATCTGAACATCTAGCCGAAAAGGCCGTGTCGCAGGTTGAAGACCTGTCATGCATGTGCTACCATTCTAGGTGCTGATTGCCTTCCACACATAGAAGCCGACAAGGGAGAAACAAGGCTTTTCCAACTTCCACAACACAGGCCACACATCCAGCCGAAGTACATACTGTATGGAGGTTAGCAGAACTGCAGAAGTCTTCGCCCAAAGCCCAGAGGCTTCTGTCTACTTCGCTCATGAGCAATACCAAGACAATCGGATGCAACCTTGATATTTTCTAGAGTCCGTCAACCGAAAACCGGACTAGACTGGCCACCAAGGTGGTTGAGGCTCGTGATGTCCTGCTTTGTGGGAATGGAAAATGGATATATCTTGGCCCCATGTAAGTTCCGGGAATAGCGTCATCAGCTGAAGAAACCCGGTCGCCGTCCTCTCATCACTGAGAGAGACCCCACGTTTTCCAGATCACTCTCAAAGTGCAGCACATTGACCCCCTCGTCAAGGAGCAAGCATCGAGATCGATCGGTCCGCTTGACTCGCCGAACATTTCCTTCCCCTCTAGATTACGGTTCATTACCTTGATTAGGAACTCACATATCCCAGAACAAAGTTATTACTCGATACTGTACCTGTAAACAAAACGGGGAAGCACAAATCGCTGGCCCACAGGTTACCGACCGATACCTGTTCGGCAGACTCGGAGAATGTACATCCCGGAGAAAACAGGTCTCTCAACTGCGTATATCCTCCCATTATGTTCAACGGTTCTTCACTCTGCCTGCTTCCATATCTAGCACAACTGCTTTTCTGCGGCACTACAACAATACCAAGGCTTGCTTCCCTTACCCCGGCATGCTTCGGTATCACAATTACCCCCTTACCCCAGCCAGGACCCTTTACCGTAAAACGTTTTTGTTCGGGAACAACGGGCGGAAGGGGGGAAGAGGGTGAAACAGAAATGTTACGATACACAAGAAGTTCTTGAAGGAGGAGATGTGTGTACAACTTCGAATACAAGAGGACCGAGCTGTGTAAGTAGGCACAAAAACATGTTTCCTCGAAATAGCAAAAACATTTGTGCTCCCTTTTCCCAGCGAGTTGGCGCTATCAACAAAATCAAAGAGAAAGGGAAAAAAGGGAACGGAAGATACCGAAACTTATCTTAACATCAACTACCATCATCATCATCATTCAGGAACAAATACTCCGCATATGGAGAAGAGTGGATGTGTACAAAGTACATACACACATGAAAGTAAATATAGCATAAATAAGCTTATGATCGACGCACTATAATCCTGTCTCAACATATACAAAGCAAATTGCTATTACATACCTAGCCGGCCGGCGGGCCCGAGCTTGCACTCATCTTGGTTTTGTGTGTCCGTTACTCTGTGTGTCCGAGAAACGGGAAGGGAAAGGTAAATTGATTTCTCAGAAACTAAGATTGGCCAAAGCCAGGACAGAGACGGAATCATAAATTTGTCCATTCATATTTGTTCATAACTACCTATCTACCCGTCATTTGGACATTACACTATAACAACATCAATTATATACCCTCATCCTCTTACCACCCCTCATATTCCAGTCTCGAACAAGAAACCTCGTTTGGAAGTTGATGACTGGGAATAAATCACATAAACCCCAGCAATATAACAGGGTCTCAGAATCTCAGGGTCTCAGGGTCTCCTCTCCCGGTCTCCCTCTCTTCACCGCAAGATCAAAAAAATACCACTTTACCCCAGAGAAGAATAAAGTAGCCTCATCATACCACATGGCAATATGGCGTGGTGGTGTCACCTCACTTCACCTCGCACCTTCATGTCATGTCATGTAAGTCATCGTACACAACGACATTGTTTCATCCCCCCCACCCCCTTTTTTTGTTCCCGTTAAGCAAGGGATCGTTATTACGGCATTAACGTCGGGGGTGAGGTTGTATCATCAGGTTTGAGGTTTGAGGCTTGAGGCTGTACACAGCCTCATTTCCAGCTTCCATTTCCATTGTCTTGTTGCGTTAGAGATTTCCAGATATTCACCTCAGATTTAGACAACGAACGATGGCATTGAAGTAACGATACGTAATGACACAGGTGAAGCTTCATCAATAAAGCTGAAGCTGCCCTTTGACAAATGTACATATGTTTGCTTTCCTGCCAGGGGGGTTTACGCATTGTATGTACTTCGATTTATCTAGCCTCCTCTTGAAACTTACCTCTCAAACCTACCTTGCCATTCGAGGCCATTAATTAGCATCTTACCTACCTCTACCTACTTATGTAAGTACGTACCAAATAGAGAAAACAAAAGCGGTCAAAAAGCGCAAGTACACAACACACAACACACAACACAACACGCAGCACAACATCCCAATCATGCGTATATATAATTCATTCGTTTCATACGCAGAAAAAAAACTGTTGGAAAACAAGTGAAAAACATGATTATGTGGTGCTTGCTTCTGTAGGGCCGTCTCAACCCACAACATTGACTAAGGTAGGGTAGGTAGACTCTTCGGACATAAGCGGGCGGGTGGTGGTTTCAAGTTGAGAAAATCCCGTCCCTGGGCCCTGGAATGTGTGAAACCCTGACGAAAAGGCAGCACTCCATGGGACTCGTCAGGATATCATTGTATTATTGTATCTACGACCCCGTTGCATGGTTATACATACGTTCCTGACAGTTGGAGTGTTTTGAATGAGAAAGACGTCCGGAGTAGGTAGAGGTACCCGAAGGCATGGGAACCGATATATCACGGGGAGAACAAACTCCCTGTCAAACAAATACGGTTCAGCGTTTTGAGGGAGGGTACTATCTTTGTTGAATTTGTCTCTTGAAGTTTCCGAGATTTCGTAGAAAGCCGGGAGTGTTTGGAATAGAATCTCAAGACAGGAGAAAGAAAGACACGCAGAGAGATTGAACGGCTCACCGTGTTCACCGCAAGAGAGATAGATAACGCACTCCGTCGATGGCATCTACCCGCCATTTACCGACGCCACTGGCTAGTAGCAGACTTCCCGTCGTACGTAACAAAACCACCATATGCTAGAACAGAAGTAAAGAGGCAATCTGTATGGCACTCATCATCAGTGTTTCCACCCTTTCCCGCCCTATCAGCAACCTATTCATGGTGGGACAAGAAAGAATATGTAATCGACGCAAGGATCGACGGGAGAGCTAGCCGTGCTATATCCCAAACACCACACCCACAACACTTTTCATCCCGCGGTCTCACCTCACTCACTCAGCCATCCAGCCAGCCAGCCAGCTACCTGCCGCTACCGCTATCATCGAGGCTTGACATGTTTAGTTCCCAATTTCAGCGTTAACAATGACCCCCTATTACCCATCTCCGTCCTCCACGCCAACGCCATAACCCCAAACTCTATCCTTCCATTCTTTTCCTCAACCTCAACCGCCTCTCCTTCATCCCCTTGTTCGTCTCCGTCTCCTCCTCCTCCACCCTTCTCTTCAATTATAAAGCACAATTGTTCCGACTCCCCAGGGTGCAAAAACGGTCGTCTAGGAGGACTTTGACCTTGCTGAGATGTCCCCTTCCCCTCCCCGGTGGTGGTTGTTGTTTCTCCCTGACCTACCCCTACCCCTATCCCTGCCCAATTACAATCCCTCCATTTCAACCCCCTCTGCACCTCCGCCAGCTTCACCTTCTCCAGAAGGATCGCATCCTCGGAGCAATTCTCCAACTGAGCTTCCAGCACCCATCTCCTCCTCCTCCTTCTTTCCCCCGCTTTACCAGAAGGCAAAGAAGGCAAAGGCCCGGCCTTCGTCCTGACAATTAGCGACGGCTTGCAGATGAACTGGTACATCTTCCGAAACGCCCTCGTGCGACCGCTGGTCTCAGTGGCCTCGTAGTACGATACCGTGACGCCTAGGACGTGGGTTCCCTCCTCTTTGAGACCGAAGTTGAGGATTTTCTGGAGGGTGGTGTTGGGTGGGAGGAGGTCGAGGGTTGCTACTGTTTCTGTTTCTTGTTTTGTCTCTGTTGTGTTATTGTTGTCTTCGCTCGCGCTAGCGTTACTACTGGTGATGGCGTTGTCGTTGTCGGTGTTCGCTGCTGATGACCCTGACCCGGCGTTATCATCTCCTGCTGTATCAACCAGGACTAACTTGGTCGTTTGCCCTGAAGGGGTCTGCATCTCGGCTTCGATCTTGACATCGCGAATCGTCTTCTTTACGCTGGTGCCGCCCTCGCCAATTGGCGGAGCATTGTGGTTTGCGCATAAGGTGCAGCTGAACGTCTCGCCTACGTAGGCAGACCCGAACGAGGGTGGGAGGTTGACGATGGGAGAGAGGATGAAGGGCTCGGTGTTGTAGTATCCTCCTGCATTGGGGTTTCCATCTCTTACCCTTCCGCCGCCTGAGATTTCGAATTCCTGTGCATCTTCTCCGTGTTTCTTGATCGGACCGAGCGGGCTATACGCGAGTGATGCCGGTAGGGGTGGTAAATGGCGTTGTGGAAGGGCTGCGGGCGCGGAGCCGGCTATGGGAGAGGTCAAGGACTGCGGTATCACTGGAGGCTGGAGTGGGAACTGCGGCACAAGTGAGGGTCGTGATAACCTTGAAGTTGAAGATGGGATGGATTAGCTCCACTACTCAAATAGGAGAAGATGCGACGGTATCAAATCATCAGGCAACCAAACCTACCTCAACACTTTGAGCGACACTGAATGCGGCTCCTTGACCTCATGCGAAGGGAATCGTTGGTGGCTCATCTTCGGTTCAACAAAGACATAAGATGTAATACCCGCTCTGAACGGATTCCTAGCTGTTCGACAAAGGGTATTTGGCGATACTTTGAATAGTTCAGAAGAGTTTTGGTCTAGGACTCCCGCTCGTGTCCCATTTGGGGAAACGTGAACGGACGTAATGCCAAGCCGAAGCTACGGGCAGGTGTGGGCCACACAGGAGCTTGAGTGGAGACCAAAACGCGGGCAGCAGGGAGACCTGACTGTGAATTTCAGGGGTTATTGTCACCGAACACCCGTTCCTGAATGCTATTTCTGTTGCTAGGCAGGTACCGCATCAGGCAACTCGAAGCTGTTGCTGCTATCGTCACAAATACAAGGTCATTCACAATGCCAGCAGTTCGACCTATGGTCTAGTTAATATTTATTCCTATTTCCGCTATTTATCCTCTTGTGTGCTGACTACCCTCTGCTGAAATCTTGTTACCAGCCTTTAACGATAGACACTTACATGAAAAGAAGCATAGAAGCTTTAAGAGATATTGAAGCGCAAGCATTCATATGAAAGGCCGACCAAGTGTACCAATCATCAGCATAACAACTCAACCCTATCAACCCGGAACTTAGACAAGGTCGGGGATGTTGACTGCTGTGCACATCGTTTTAGCAAACGAATCAAACATCTACCTACCTGATCAAGCGTCCGTCTCAAACTCTTCGCCACTTCTGGACCTAGACTTCAATAACAGCAGCATCTCTAGAACCGACGAGTCCAACTATGCGCTCATAACATACCGAAAAGAGAGAAACCTGTACAGCATTGTTGGCAAAACGTCACAGAAAATGAAGCGTTTAGAGACGTCTTACATTGCCTCCCCTATCCACATCACTCATCGGGGACTGCGTCGCTATTGTAATGAGTCAGTGTGCCACCACTTCGTCATGTTTTATAAGTTTAATCGGCCCTCGTCTGGGCAGCAGCCTAGTGTGATGAGATAATCCTGAACAATGAACAACAATCTTTACCCTTGGCTTAAGCCAATTTCTTTTTATCTTCTTTGGAGTTCGTATCCCTGCCGAAGCATCAGCTGTAAGAGAATGAAGGCTAAACACTAAGCCTAAGCACTCGCTGGCTTTCTGCGCTGCTGGATGTCATCAACATGCCATTTCTAGAGGCCAGGAGGCGGGGGAACCTGGAAGACAGTTAGTTTAGATCTATGATAATAACATGGAGCTTTACATACCGCGCTATATCCACCAGACATTCCGGGAGGAGCGCCAGGCGGAGGTGGGGGAGGAGCAGCAGACGATGGGGGAGGGGGCGGAGGGGGGGCTGCTTCAGTAGGAGGCGGAGGTGGAGGAGATGCCGAAGCACCGGGGGCACCCGGGACACCAGTAGCCGCAGCAGTAGGAGTTACCTGTCCAGCCTGAGCGGCATACCACTGTTGATAAAGTTGGACATAGCTATTGAAACCATTAGCAAGCTATCACTTTCAAAGGTCAGAATTCACTTACGCTTGATAGCCACCATATGCGGCATATGGGTCAGCCGCACCAGCTGCAGCATAAGGATCAGCAGCGGCAGCGCCGCCGTAGTATTGGGCATATTGGGCAGCATAATCCGTCGTGGCCGCTGCAGGAGCCGTAGGAGTAGGGGGCGCGACCGAAGGGCCACCACCAGGAGCAGGCGAGTTGTTGTAGCTGCTGTGGTGGCTGTTGTCGTGGTGCCCGCCATGATGGTGATCTCTGTTGTTGTTGTTGTTGTAGCCACGCCCATGGTAAGAGTCGCCACCTCTGGGCTCCCGCTCCCGATCACGGTAGTCCCTGGGACCGTTGTACTGGCGGGGCGGACGGCTCTTGAACTCTTCATACTGCTGCTTGACGTTCTCCATCAGGTCCTCGCAAAGCTCCTTGGCTTTCTCGACCATCTTCGGATCGGGCCCAGCGACATGCAAATACATGTCGTCGTCGCTCTCGCGGCCTGTTGATGCCTCAATGTAACCGGAGCCACGGCCCTTGATTTGGACACGGCAGCCAGTCTCTTGCTGGATATGCTTGACGTAAGCGCCACCATGGCCAACCACCTGGGCGCGGAGGTTGAATCCTGGGACAGGTTCAAGATTGATGGGGATTCTCTCTTCCGGCCATTTGCGCTTATAGACACGTTAGCCCCAGTTGACATAGCTGAGGGGGGTTTCAAACTTACACGACCGTATTCATCACGTTCGACCTGTTCCTGGTCCCTGCGGCGGAAACGGCGTTCGTCAACAAGCTGGGGAAGTTCCTGTTTCATCATTTCTTCGATCTTGGCGACGGCCTTTTCCAACCCTTCCTTGGTCGTGCTCGTGACATGCAAATACAACGGGGGGTTCTGAAGTCAAATACGTTAGCGACGAGCATTGTTAGACCAGTCTCGACAAGTAATCACATACCGCAGGTGTAGCCATGCTCTTGTCGGGGTAGTAGCTACCGCGAGTGGTGACATCTTGAAAAGAAAACGGTCAATGAACGGTTCTCCAAACATAACGTGTATAAAGGCGGGCATACCGGCACCAGTCTCATCTTTAATCTATATTCAAGCAGCCAAGGTCAGCAGTTGCAAATGAGGATGGCCCTGCGCGAGCTATCGTGCCTCCTGTAAGCAAGAGTATCCCGCACAAGATTGTAAAGCATCAACAGAGAAGGCCACAAGACATGCGGCCTCACGAGAGCTGACATGTGATCAGTGGGTTAAACAAGGGGTAATTACCATTTTCTGGGTCGAGCCCTTTGTCAGAAGATATCTGTTGCGAAGATCGTTGACCTCGATATCCTTGATGAAGTCTCCATCGGAAATGTACATCTCTCCATTGATGTTCGCAGGGACACTGCCCTCTCTAGTACCGGCAGATCGAACGGGAGGAACATCGACGTGTTGGATTCCTTTGCGGGCTTGAAGCTGGGCTTGGATTCGGGCGGCAGCAGCAGCTACAAAATGGTTAGTGACAGTCCATCTTGTATGCCTCTGTGTAGCGAGTTAATGCTTACCAGCGGCGGCAGCAGGGTCAACTGCTGGCTTTGTGGAATCGGGAGTCGCGCTATCACGGGGTTTGGAAAGAGGGCTGCGGTCGCGATCCCGGCCGGAGTCCGGCTTCCTCGCGGGAGGAGAACGAGAACGGCGGTCGAAGCGTGATACTCTCTTGGGTTCGGGCTCGGTTTGGTCAAAGCGAGAGCGCTTCGCGCTGCGGCGTTCTGCGTCGTCCATATTGAGAACGATTCGGTCGGGGTACCGGGTTGGGTTGTTGAATGCGTCGAATGGGCTGCTAATCGAAGCGTGGTTTGCCGCGTCGAAGAATAGGAATTATCAGTGGATGTCTAGTAAGTAAATGTTGAACTTTCTTTAAAGGAGAAAAAGAAGTCGGGCCGCCTGTGTTGATGACCGGTTGGAGTTGGACCGTGACCTTTGAAGACCACAGGCAGTGTATGCGAGCTTGTCCCGTCAAAGGGAAAGGGTTGGCTGTGGAGATTCGTAAAAATCCACGAGGCTACGAGACGTGGAGCATTGGGCGCGCCCTGGCCAGCGCCAAGATCGGTTGTGATTGGCTCTTTGGACCCAACTATCGCTGTGGGTCTTTCCCCGGTTCGGTCCATGGTTTTAGGCTCTCGGTCTCAGCCCGGGCCTGCAGACGGGATCGCAGAAGTGGAAGCGGCAGGTATCGTCGGGCCATGAAGGTGCACGGCGTCCAGTCCGGGTTGGATTTCTGCAAAGTAAACGACAGTTCAAGTTGCCAGTTGGTCGACGGATCTTTCAGACGTTGAGCAACACCGATTTTGGAATGTCTGCGCTCCTGTTTCTTTTTATTTGAATACATTGGTCATATCACGACATGCTAGGCCAACATGGCCGAGATAAATTTGCTGACTGCCCTAATGTCTTTCATTCTTCTGAGTGTCCGGCCGACTTCGTCAAGCCACGATACCGATAAGCTAGGTTGAACAAAGACGGCAGCACAAGCTTCAACTGGCCGACGGGAATCGAGTTTCGGCCGGCGGGCAGGCAAATTCGCGACATCACCAGTCGGCAACCCGGGCTTGGGGCAAGCTGGGGCTCCTCTATTTTACATTGGTCGGGCAATCCATGTCGGCCTCCACAATCGGCGGTCACATCGGTCACATCGTCAGTGCATCCCGCTAGCAACGAGGGCCTGGAGCCACGTCTAGAGCCCTGTGTTAATCACTGATCCTCCATCGAGCTCCGATTCTCGGGTGAGTCACTAGCGGCTGGTGAAAACATATCCAGTGGGTTTAAACCATCCATTTTCCCTGACCTCGTAGCTACCTACCCTCCAATCCATCCCATACAACTTGTACATACACCCCCCAGCTCACCACCACCGTAGCATCCGTTACTCGTCGACTTCGGATCGATTCGCACGAGGGGCAGTGAAGCATCTTCACTCTCTCTATACATCACATTCGCGACGACCATGGCGTCTCGCAGCCTCGTGATGTCCGCGCCGCTGCGCCGGATATCGGCGAAGGCAAGGGATGCCGCTCCCGTCGCCCGGCAGTCTCTTCCGGCGGCCATTGGCGTCCGGTACAGCTCCCACAGCAGCTCGACCTCTGCCATTGCCTACAAGGCCATCCGCCGCCGCCATGCGCCTCTCCCCGCTGCCGACGCCCCTCCTGCCTGGTCGTCCGCCCAGGCCGCCGTTTCCAACATCCTCTACGAGACTCCCTCCCCCTCGCTCGCCCCTCCCAAGCGTCACATCCTGAACTGCTTGGTCCAGAACGAGCCCGGTGTGCTGTCGCGCGTCTCGGGCATTCTGGCCGCTAGAGGCTTCAACATTGACTCGCTCGTTGTCTGCAACACCGAGGTTGATGACCTCTCCCGCATGACCATTGTCCTGACCGGTCAGGACGGTGTCGTCGAGCAGGCGCGCAGGCAGTTGGAGGACTTGGTCCCCGTCTGGGCCGTTCTCGACTACAGCAAGGCCGCTCTCGTCCAGAGAGAGTTGCTCTTGGCCAAGATCAACATTCTCGGTCCCGAGTACTTCGAGGAGCTTCTCGCTCACCACCGCGAGATCACCGCCGAGGCCACCGAGGGCGAGGCCGTCAGGCTCGAGAATGGCGGCGAGCACAGCCTGGAGGAGATTGCCAAGGACTTCCACCCCAGCCGCATGGTTGCCAGCGAGGCGTTGAGACACAAGCATGAGCATCTCAAGAGCATCACATACTTCACT
Source organism: Neurospora sp. CHS-2018b (assembly GCA_009806015.1). Taxonomy (NCBI): domain Eukaryota; kingdom Fungi; phylum Ascomycota; class Sordariomycetes; order Sordariales; family Sordariaceae; genus Neurospora; species Neurospora sp. CHS-2018b. The sequence continues at coordinate 290,204 of RAOV01000030.1, forward strand.
CACCAGTTCGGCGGCAAGGTATTGGATATTAGCACTAACAGCTGCATTGTCGAAGTGTAAGTTTGAATTACCCCTTAGTCTTGCGTCGTTGTCAAGTATACTAAAACTCTTCCACAGCTCCGCGAAGCCCGTCAGAATCGACTCCTTCCTCAAGCTCATCGCCCCCTTCGGCATTCTTGAGTCTGCCCGTACCGGTCTCATGGCCCTTCCCCGCTCTCCTCTCTACGAGCACGGCGAGGAGACCCCTGTGAAGGAGGCCGATGACGTTGTCGATGCCAGCCAGCTTCCCCCTGGTTAAAGGAGTGGTGTGTGCAAATGGAAAGGGAAAAATGGAAAGGATTTAGGAGTTGTGGATTGGATTGGTCATTTGGTCCCCTATTTTACGCGCTTCACAGAATTGTCTCTATGTGCCTCCCCCATTCTAATAGCTGCAGCGGCGTAAAAAAACACAACAAAAGTAGTTGATCAATCTTTGCAACTTTGCAAAATATCCTATCCTCCATTGTTTTTATGTCATTTCTTCCCCGTTTTATTACCCGTCTAGATAGAATAAGACGAACTGGTGTGAAGAAGGAAAAAGCAAGAACTTTTGTGTGTATATGAGAATATCGTACTTTAATCAACCAACCAAACCCCCTGACCCATGGATTACAACGCCTGCCTTACTACTATGATATGCTTACGATGTAAGAAGAGTGGATGGAATCAAGATGCAGCCAGAAGAAACCTTGTCATATGGCTTCTTGCTTAGAGTATCCTGCCGTTGTTGACGACGAAAGCCTCAAGGGCAGCTAGATAAAAACACAAAAGTGGTTAGCTCCAGCTTTTCTACAGTGTGTTTCGCATCTGGAGCAGGGGACATTGCTTCACTTACAGACAGCAGCCCAGAGCCTGTTCTCGGCCTCGGGAAAGACCAAGGACTGAGGACCATAGAAGACCTCGTCATCAACCTCCTCCGGGTGCCTAGGAAGGCAGTGCATGAACTTCCAGCCGGGCTTAGCGCCGCCGCGCTTAGCCAGCTCGTTGGTGATCTGGAAACCGGCAAACGCCTTGAGGCGCCTCTGGGCCTCGGCCTCCTGACCCATAGACACCCAGGTATCGGTGACCAAGATGTCGGCGTCCTTGACGGCCTCCTCGGGGACCGTGGTCTCGATCAGCTTGCCGGGCTTGGCGACGCCCTCGGCAGCGCCGAGGATGATCTGCTTCATGCGGTCGGGGATGCCGTAGCCGGCGGGCGAGGCGACGGCGATGTCGACGCCCAGCATGACGCAGGCGGTGGCCATGTCGAAGAGCACGTTGTTGGAGTCGCCGACCCAGGCGACCTTCATGCCCTCGAGCCCGAGGCTGGCCTCGTGAGCGGGCTTGGTGGCAAAGGCCTCGTGGATGGTCTGGAAGTCGGCGATGGCCTGGAGCGGGTGGAAGTCATCGGACAGCGCGTTGATGACGGGTACCGACGAGTCCTTGGCCAGGTCGGCGACGTCGGAGTGAGGACCGACGCGGGCTACCATGCACGAGGTCATGGAGGAGATGACCTTGGAAGTGTCATAGAGAGACTCGTTGACCTGTGGGGGTGTCGTTAGTGATCGATGTTCTGGTCGTTGCGCATGTATATGTCTCTTTTAGGCAGGAGGAGAGACGATAGGGCCGAGACGGTAATTAACACTTACACCCAGTTGGATGTCATCCTTGCCGAGAAACATGGGGTGGCCGCCCATGAGAGCCACAGCGGCCTCGGTCGAGACGCGGGTCCTGGTACTCCGCTTGCTGAACATCATGGCCACGGTCCGTCCCTTTAGCTTGCCGTCCAAAATCTGGGGCACCTGACCGGGGCCAGCAGCGAAGGTGGCCTTGGTGGCCTGCTTGTAAGCAGAAGCATTGAGAACCAGCTTGGAGAACTCGGCGGGGCTAAGTTGGCTGATGGAGAGAAGATGGCGGGGCGCACTGCTGGCCGCGTTGTTGGACGCAGCACGAGTCTGGATGTGTCCGACAGCGGACTTGACGCAGCGAGTAGTTGCCCGGGACATCATGATGGCGATGGTGAGGTGAAAATGGGTATCTAGTGGGGACAAGGAAGAAGAAAATGCCAAAGAAAGAAAAAAAAAGTGCTATGGGTATCTTGAGAATGAGAGATGAGCTGTGAGAAGGAAAGTGAGTGAGTCAAGAAGAGTGGCCCGGGAAAAAAAAGGTTGCAGTAGGTGGTAGTGTTTATCAAGGCCCTTTCCACTTCCACTTTATGAATCGATTCGCGAACCGTGACTCTTCACGGGTACCCCCCTTGTGTCCAAAACCCTGGTCTTTCGTCCTTTCTCTTTTTGCCTTCGCTAGGCGAACAGCTACACGATGCACGAGCAGCCCCAGACTTTCGGAATAGCCTCTCCCCAGTTTGCAAATCCACACACAAACAGCAAGAGGATTAAGTAGCTCACTGCTAAGGGTCCTTACAGGGATATGCTTGATGGCAGGGAATAGGTCAATTCAGGGCAAAAGATAACACCAAAATCTGAAAGTTCAATGGAAAGCATTTTGACTTTTATACTGGACCGATACCGGTTCTCGTACCAATCTCTTCCAGGGTTTTTTTGGAGCTGATTTGGAGATAGAGGTATGATGGAGGAGGGGGCTCACGCACACAAACTCACACACTCACACACTCACTTCCTCAATACAGTCACAGTCAAACAGTCTAGTTACAGCTGTTTCCCGCCTCCAACCGCCAACTGAGCTCTGCATGTCGTGTGTCAGTCAACGCCCTGTCGCCGGATAAGAACCCTAGCGTGAAAACGGGTAGGTACATGCAGGGCTGACGAATTGGAGCTTGTTCAATGGCTGGTTACTTGAGCTTCACTCCACACCACGACGGGACACGCCGGTGGGGTGTCTGGGGCCTCTGGGCAGGCTGGGTTTCTCCATGTTCGGGGTTGCGGCTCCACTCATTCCGTCCAGTCCATCCGTTCAATGCCGTGCCATCCATCCATCCATCCACTGGGGAATTTGGATGCAACCATCACCAGTCCCGTCGCGGGAGGGTGAGGGCAAAAGAGGTTCCTTCCGTGTTCCGGCTCCGGAGGTCAAGCATGCAGGCACGGCAGAGCCAATCAAGCCATTCCCGGTCACGCACAGGGCAGCCAAAATGCCAAGAGCCAAGCAATCACTTCAGTGCAGGATTGTGGGCAGCTGCCCACTAGAAGCCGCTAGTTTTGGTGCATTTTGGTGCAGCACTAACTGCATGGAGGTCCTGTTGACCTGTAAAACATTGCCAGCTCACTATCTCGTCGTTAGTGCAGGGCCCGTGATATGATATCTCGGCCGCGTGCCCAACCTCAATCTCGACCTTGATGAAACACCAACCGTCCTGCTTTGTTACAACATCATTCTTCCAGTGTAAATCGTCCATACGGGACTTCGTCGGTTCAAACTCATCAATTCCCGTTTGGATATATCTCCCGTCATGTTCTTCTAGTCTGTCTGTTTGTTTTACGCCTTGAGTACGTAGCCAAGCTACCTCGGTGCCACCACCCGGCCGTTTTACCTCGTCCGTGTCACCATCGACAAAAGCGTCCAAGCTCTGATCTGCCATTGCTCGTCTGCCGCGATCCGAATGGGTGTTCTTTGAACCATCCATTCTCCATTTCATCGAATCATTGCCTATTTGAGCTTTTACACCTCATGAGAGCCTAAACACCACATCCAGCACCATCTTTTCGACATGTCGTCTTCCGACTCCGATACCGAGCAGTCCCCTCTGCTCGCGGCGTCGACAAGCAGTAGGGACAGCAAGACGCTGGCCGATTTAACCGACGGAGCACTCGAGTCTACGCCTCTGCTTTCGACGTCTAACACAACACCACGCTATAACGGAGAACGCGATGATCCAGACAGAGCGTCTCTGTTTTCTGCTGGGGCCTCTCGTTCTGGAGATGCAGAGCCACAAGCGAGGTCAACCAAAAAGTCGACGCGTTGGCCCTCCCTTATCGCCGCGCTGGTGCTGATGGTGCTCGCGACCTCCATCGCTATTGGCGCCTTTTTCGTTCCAGCTGCGGTTGAGGAATATGCTAAGGAGGCTATCGTCATCGAGCCGACGAACTTGGCGCTCGAGTCCATCACCACCGACGGTGTCCGCGCGCGCATCCAAGCAAACTTCCGGCTTGATGCTACGCGTGTCAAGAATGTCCATGTTAGACGGGTCGGCCAGTTCACCACGTGGCTGGCCAAAGAGCTGGCGACAGAGGAGACGAGGGTCAAGGTCTACTGGATCGATCACGACAACATGTTGCTCGGAACTGCTGGCCTCCCTCCATTGACCATTACCATCGCGAATGGTCACAATACCGAGCTTGATATCGTTGCCGATCTGGCTCCTGGTGATGCCGATACCATTCGGACCATTGCGAACCAGTTCTTGAGCGGAAAGATGGATACAATTCGTGTACGGGGAACGACGGATATCACGGTCAAGACAAGATTCAACATTCCCCTGGGAACACACGCTGTTTCGGAAACAATGGAGTTTGAAGGTCAATCCCTCTACCGTCCCTTCGCAGCATTATTATTTGGCGAGAAGTCATTCTTTTAAATGAGACAAAACATTTGTTACGCCCCGACGTTGTGCCTTTCCGTTCTACATGCCCTTGAATACCATGCTGATACGTTTATTTGTAGGCAAGGAATTGCCCCCGCTCCCCTCCTACAACATTACCAGCCTTAACTTTGAAGAGAGGCCCTTGCCTGGCGGTGATAAGCAAGGAATGGCAGCCGACGTTACCATCACCACTTTTAACCCGTATCCAGTTGCTTTTGACGTACCCGGGCTCAAGTTCGAGGTCCTGGTTCCGGGATGCAAGAAGCATGGCCCGGCCATTTCTGTCGCTACCGCCGTAACCGATGTCATTGCCCTTAGGCCGGAAGCCGATGTCGAAGTCACCGCCCATTCCATTGTCGAGGAACTGCCAGAACCCCTTACTCGTCCCTGCCCTGGTGGAGCCTTGTCGCCGTTGGACAAGCTCTTTGAAGCCTACCTTGCGGGTGAGCCAGCTTCCGTTCTTGTGCGAGGTCAGAAAGACCAAGATGGAGACGCCCCCGGCTGGATTGGGGATATCATCTCCAGTGTTACGGTACCCGTACCTCTTCCACAGCAATCCTTTGACGACTTGATTCGTAACTTTTCTTTGACGGACGCATCATTCTCTTTGCCAGACCCGTTGGCGGATCCCGATGACCCCAATTCGAACCCCAAAGTGTCGGGCACTATCGTTGCCTTGGCAGCCCTCCCATCTGAACTGAATATCGGCTTGAACGTCTCCAGTGTCAAAGCCAAGGCGGATGTGTTTTATCACTCAAGGAAGCTTGGCGAACTGGAAATTGATGAGAAGGCCAGCTCCATTCAAATCGAAGGCGGTCCTGAAGAAGAGAACTTGATTGAGATAACATCACGCGTTCACGATACACCGCTCAAGGTTACCGACGACGATGTTTTAACCGACGTTATCCAGGCCCTCCTTTTTGGTGACGTTAATGTCATTCTCGACATTAGCGCTCTTGTCGACGTTGGCGTACATACAATTCTTGGACAATTTGTGGTGAAGGGTGTCCCCGCGGAGGGCAGAATTCCGCTCAAACGTCCGTCTCTTCTCCAATGATATTCTGTCAGTCACCTTGCTGCTGTTGGTGGTTACGCATCTCTTGTCGATGCTATCCAACAGTCACTCACACATACTCCATGGACATTTCAGAAAACTAACGTCTCGCTCCTTCGCTAGCCCTTGGAAACGATCTTCTCGGCTCTATGCAGCCTCAAGTTGGGAACCTGGAAGTTGTCGATACTAGTCCCGTCTCAATATCTCTCCAGGCGTCAGTCAACGTGACCAACCCTACGCCATACTCGGCCTACATTCCTTGGATTAGCATCCACATACTGAACAACGGAACCGTTCTCGGCGAGGCGCGTGCGAAGAAACTGACCATCAAGCGTGGGAACAATACAAATCTGAAAGTGACGGCAATATGGAGGCCTTCGGTGGGCGGAGAAGATGGCGTGCAAATAGGCCGGGATCTGATTTCACAGTACATATCCGGCTATAACACAACCGTGACGCTTAGGACACATCCGGGTACTATCCCATCAAAGCCAGAGCTGGGTAAGGCCCTGTCAAAATTCAACTTCACGCTCCCAATGCCTAGGCTTAGCGTTCCTGGCGACAATGAGGATGGACGACACGATGGGAACGGCAGCACCAACGACACGGCTCCTCACTTTATTCGGGGCGCGACCTTTCACATATTTTCCTCTACGGCAACATTCACACTAGCTTCGCCCTTCTCCCGAAACACGATATATATCGAGCATATCAATGCTACGGCCTTGTACAATCACACGGAAGAAATTGGACGGATCAAGTACGATTCGCCGTTTGGCTGCCCTCCAGGGGTGTCCACCACGCCTAGGTTGCCGGTGGACTGGTCTCTCGATTCGGTTGGACGTGATAAGGTGAAGGAGGCATTTGGTGGTAGGCTGAAGCTTGATGCCAAAGCTACTGTCGCAGTGAGAATTGGGTCCTGGACAGAGACGCTGTGGTATATCGGAAGGGGAATAGGGGCGAGCGTCCGACTGTGAGCAAATGATACATGAGGTTTGGTTATGATTTGGATTCAGGGCAGTTTGCTTGCTTGGTCTCCATGTTTTGGGTTGGAATCTTGCTTAACGGCTATTCATTCGGTCTCCTGTCTCTTTTCTTATCTGCCATTGAATACTTGAGTTTGTCTACTGGATTATGTATAGGAGTTACCGGCGTTGTTTAGGGATAACAAAGTTGCTAGCACGATGGGCAAGGGAGCAATAGGAGCACATAGAACGGTGGGCTGCTAGAAAGTACTGTACATTGTCACTATATATACATGACCAAGATAAAGGGCGCATTGGACCAAACAATTCCGTCTTATTCGTTTTCCTAAAAAGCTTGGTTGCTAAGGCAACTGGACCTTGAAGCTGGGAAAGGGGCTGGCTTTTGGGCTTGTTTGGAGAACGACGAAATCCTGCTAACGGCCACAGAGAAGCTCGACCCCTAGAACAACAACTACACCACTGCTGCGCCTAGCATAATATCCAGGAAGTAAGTGGAAAAGAAGAGAAATGTGCACTATTGCAGATATATATGAAATAATTAAAAAATTCCTTTCGCACGTAATGTTCGAACAAGCATTCGTTATCAGCATGTGCTTCCCCGCAATTTTGGACGCTGCAACTGCAGCCAACCTAAAGAGGTGCTGCTCTACACTACCAATTTACAGAAGTGGAAATTTCTGATTTTTTTCCCAAAGCCTGCGCACCTTGACGACCAGGCACCAACAACCCAACAACGAATTTTCAAGAGCCACATTCATTGTTGTGGTCTTGGTTGTTTTCCCATTGTTCTGTACCTGACACAGCCAAGTCAAACCACCCAACATGGCAGCTCAAGCGTCCACCTCGGCGGCTCAGTCTGAACCCCGTCGTGACAACTACAGCTCCGGCTCTGACTCCGGCTCTGATGCCTCCTCTTCTTCTGGCGACGAGGATGAGTGGCTCGACCAGGACGAGGAGCAGGAGGAGGCCCCCGCCATCATCTCCTTGCTCGACGACCATGTCTTCCCCGATGTTGTGTCCATGCTAAACTACTGCAAGGACAAGGGTCTTGATTTCCTTGCCATTCGCGACCGTCTGAACTTGGACTTCTATGGCTTGATCAAGCTCATCAACTTCAGTAGGTCTTCAAATCTTACAAGCTAAATAGTCCGTTTTACTGACAACAAATTAGTCCGTTCCAAGGTCCACGAAGGCGTCCCTCTTCCCGCTGAGATCACTGCTGCCGATCTGGAGGATGACCGCTATCTCAAGCCCGTCCTTGATGACGACGCCTTGATTTTGTGCCTGGATGATCTCCCCGAGTCCAGCGGTACCGGCGCCGAGGCTTCTGCTGCCGGCACCGGGAAGGGCGCGGATGCGCCTGCTGTGGATGGGTTGATCCAGAAGAATGCCGAACTCCAGGCTCAGCTTGAGCAGCTGTCCAAGCAGTTCTCCAACTACCGCCTTGCCGTCCAGCAAACCCTCGATCAGCGCTGGCAGGCTGACGACGACGACAAGGATGCCGTCAAGGGCAAGGCCGCCGCTGCTGCTGCTGCACCTTCAGGCCCGGCCCCCGAGGGTCCTGCCGCCAAGGAGGGTGCTTCCGACTACTACTTCGAGTCGTACGCGCACAACGACATCCACGAGACCATGCTCAAGGACACGGTCCGCACCGAAGCCTACCGCGACTTCATCTACCAGAACAAGGACCTCTTCGCCGGCAAGGTCGTCCTCGACATCGGCTGCGGCACGGGTATCCTGTCCATGTTCTGTGCCAAGGCGGGCGCCAAGCAGGTCATCGCCGTCGACCGCTCCGAGATCATCGACAAGGCGCGCGAGAACATCTACGCCAACGGGCTCTCGGACGTGATCGTCACCCTCAAGGGCCGCATCGAGGAGGTGATCCTTCCCGTCGAGAAAGTCGACATCATCGTGTCCGAGTGGATGGGCTATTGCCTGCTGTACGAGGCCATGCTCAACAGCGTTTTGTGGGCGCGCGACAAGTACCTGGCTCCCCAAGGTCTGCTCGTCCCCAGCCACGGCAACATGTGGATCGCGCCCGTGTCGGAGCAGGAGTACATTGCCGAGTACGTCGACTTCTGGCGCGACGTGTACGGCTTCGACATGAAGGTGATGCAGAAGGGCATCTACGAGGACTGCCGGATGGAGGTGCGCCCCGCTGAGACCGTGTGCGGCACCCCGGCCTCGTTCGGGTTGTTGGATTTCCACACCGTCAAGGTCGAGGACCTCGTGTTCACGGCCAAGTGGCAGAGCGCCTTCTCCGAGAAGGCCGAGAGCCACGACGGCTTTTTGGTTTGGTGGGACGTCTTCTTTGCGCGCGACCGCGTCGACGAGTCCATCAAGCTGGACACCAAGGCGCAGGAGTGGGTTGCCGAGACGAAGGGCAAGGGCGGCGACAAGGACGCCCGGGTGGCGTTTACTACCGGACCGTTTGGCGAGCCTACTCACTGGAGACAGGGCCTGATGCTGCTGGACAAGAACAAGGTCAAGGAGACGAAGCCGGCGCCTGGTAAGAAGATTGCGGGCGAGATTGAGTACATCACGGCCGAGAACCACGAGCGAGGATTGAACTTGAGGGTTACTTGGGCTGCCGAGGGCGAGAAGGAGCAGACTCAGACTTGGCTGTTGCACTAGTGGGATAACGTTGAGTGGCGTCTGGCGCTGTGAACTACAAAAAAGGTCTGGAGGGTTTTCTTTACATGGATGGGTTAGATTTCTTGTACGATCTTGAACATTGGGAAGCTCTGTATAGCCGACACATGTGACAGGGAAAGTCATTTATGTATCGGATGGCAATGGTGGTTAGAACCTAGTCGCAAAACTTCTGTATTGCTGAATGTCTTCCATATCTGAGGCCGTTATAGTGAGATACATGTGTATATCAACCGCTATCTAAGTCACGAGGTTTAATCTCTTCGACAAAAACGCACAACGAAGGGGTAATATCTAACAAGAAGCACTCCATATCCATTGCTCTTGGTGTCTTCAAGAACCAAAATCGAGGCAAACCCAGCCTCCATGACAACATTCTCCCTCCTTCCCGTGGTATCTAAGTGTCCGCCTATAAACAATATTTGGTATTGTGCATGCTCCCTTCATCCAAAGTTTCATTTTATTCCCACACCCAATCCTAAAACTCGTATTCGCCGTTGAACCGTACGTCCCTGTCGTTCCCTACTTTATTTACTCCCTCCCGGTCCCTGAGGTGGAGGATTCGAAGGCCCAGCCCCTCCATCCTTCGGCTTATACTTGGGCATCTTCTCATACGCATTCGGGCTTGGTTTTCTTGCTCTCTTTTTCCCCTTATCGGCGCCATGTTTCCTCCCGCGCCCACCACCATGGTTGTGGTTACAACCGTTACCATCTCCGTGATCGTGATCATGGTTATGGGAATGCCCGTGGTGGCCTCTACCACCACCACCACCACCACTACCGCCGCCGCCCCCGCCGGATCTAATTCGTTTATCTTGATCAGGTTCCGAATCCGAGTCGGAATCGGAGGAGGATGAAGAGTCGGATGAGGAAGAGGAATCGTCGCTGGACTCGTCTACGCCTTTTGGTCGGTGGTAGATACAGCAGACTGTTTGTGTGGCATCCTTGTAAGTATGTGTACATCGTATGTGTGCGCGCAGGTGAAGGGAGCAAAACCAAAACCAACCTTTGGACTTCTTCCTGCCGAGACCTTCGTTGTCAACGACATCGCTACGCCATTGTACTGATCGCCCGTTCGAGTGTGCGCCGCGTAGTCGCAAGATGGCCGGGGCGGAGGTCTCGGTTTGGGTTTGGGTTGGGGCAGCGGTTTGGCTGGTGGATGGTTGCGCAGGCTGCGCTTGCCGTTGGGCGACAGAGGCCATTGTGATTGTTTGTGTGTGAGTTTGGTGTTTTCTTCGGACGAGTGTGTTTTCGAAAAGGTAGTTGTATCCAGCTAGTAGGTAGGGTAGTCGCAGAGGTTGTTGGGTCTCGAAGAAGAAGAGGTTCCGGCAGCGCTTCTTTTTGACAAAGGCGCGGTTTCAAGGGTGGTGTGATCTGTCCGAGAAAGGAGTTAGGTGATCGTCGTTTGAAAGTCTTCCGGTTCATGCGACAACAATTGCGGTCTGAGTCTTTGGAAACTTGGTCATCGTCGCTGCTGACGAGGAGTGTGCCTGGCAGGACCTGGAACTTTTATGCGACACTCGTCGCGGGGTTCCAGGCTGTTCTGTTATCTCGATCTGATAGCTTTCGGCCCGTCTCCTTTGGGCCTTGTGTCGCGCAACGGGTATTGGTCGGCAGATGGTAGTACCTTCTAGACTTCGAATAGGCTGAAGACGAGCGCAAAAGTGTGTGGGTGTATAGGTGTCTGCATTCAGCGTTGGACACGTTAGCACGCCGCGGTGTGTGTGTGTTTGGTTGATGGCCGTTAGAGCAACCTATGATGACGGAGGGATCGCGGCCGCTGAAGGTTTTCGGTTTTGGCGCCTTTTTTCCCCACGTCCCTTCGTCATTCCATCTTCCACATTCCTTCGCCAAGACCAACAGAATGGATGCAGTCAATGCAGGGCAGCCAATCAAAGGTGGGGCGAAGATCGCCTGCGGGAAGGAAGCCGGAGAGGCAGGATTGACAGGGGCCCCCTGGCAGCCCCAGCGCAAGCGTCCGCAACGTTCGGCTCTCCCTCACAACCCTGAGGGCAGATCACTGCTTTAACCCTGAACCAAAGTTCCAACAACACCCCTGAATTGAGCCTCATTGTATTATCGGGAAGGGACCACTGCAAACAAACAAAATAGTTTGTTGGATATCCATATATCCATGGTATACCCTTTCCATGTGCGTGTTGGGCCATTAAAGCTTTTCGTTGGTCTTCGGGAAATTGCGTCTGTTTACATGGATGAGGATGGGAGGTTTGGATGTTGAATGGTGAATGGTAGCACATGTTCGTTAACGTCCTTTTTATATTCATCATGGCTTGCTCAGTTAGTCCTCACCTCCGCGGTGCGTCGCCTTGTCAAGCGGTTAGGCTTGCGTGTTCTAGGAATTCAACAACAGAAAGCGGTGCCGGTCCAGCCCACTGCAGCCTAAAGTCAACCTTGCAAACCCTTCACCCCATCAATGCCACTTGGGATGTTCGTGTTCAGCAGCTGGCGTGGCAGCACAATGGAAGCATCTTATATCCGTGATCCATGAGCTTGTGAACCTCTTTGGATGTTGTGCTGCCTCAGAAGACCAACACCACCAAGCACCACCAGACACCCCGCCTCTCCCGCGTCGCACAACGGGAGTTTCGATGCTTGCCAAACATCACTGGTCCTCATTGCCGTCCTTTTGCTGTTGGCAAAGCTTCCGGCAATCGGCCCACCCGTAAAACACTCCTAGCTTCCACCGGGTTCCTGCCTTCGCTTTGCCTGCCCTTAACTGAACTGCCCTTTACTGCGTGGACTGCCTTTCTCTGCCCTTTTCTGCTCTTTCTCCCCGTCCACGTTCACGATCCCCAGCTTCCTTCCCGACCAACGGATATCTGTATATCCCTTCTGCAACCACCCACCTTGCATCCCCGCTTGGGACCAGGACCCGGGCCTTTCCCATACTTTGTCTACAACAACGCCCGACCTCTCGGCCTTTCTTCCTTCCTCTGTCTGTTTTCCCTCCACACCGCCTGGCGCGACCGCATTCTCTAGTCCTAATATTCGCAACTCCGGCCTGGAATATTCGACATACCCGTGCCTGGCCATCCAGTTTAAAAACCGCAAGAACGACACTCTTTCTGGCTGGCCCCTGTGACGTCAAGGTCAACCTAAGCGAACAGCATCGTCGTGGTACCGCAGTACAACTGCCTGCCCCCCCAAAGACAGCAAACAATTCCAGAGACAGAATGACCATCGCTCTTTCCCTCTATCTTTCCTAGCGGGGAAGCATAATCTGAGAGCGAACCAACAGTTTGGGAAGTCACCTGTCACAAGATCTGCCAGACCAACCCAGCAAGACGACTGGACTCATTCGACACTCAGCTGGCAATCACCTATTGCCCACACCTTCCAATTGCAATTGCGCAGACTCCATCCTGACGAAACGATACACTCATACGCTCCGTCTCCTCGCCACACCACAGCGACAAGTACACTTACTGCGCTGTATCAATTGCCTGGTCAAGGCAATTACCTCTACTGTAACCCATCCACCCCAAGGCAGGGACTGAGGTGTCAGGAACAACAATAGAAGGAGCAATCATTGCGCCTTGTCGCCTTCCTCAATTGATCATGGCGGCACTCAAGGAAGCTCCCGCGCCAGCGGTGCGCCATTCAAAGACCCTGGGCCTCAAGACTTGTAACCCAATCCCTCCCGGCTTGCCTTCTCCCAAGGACGCCGCCGAAGCAGCATCACCAACTTCACCGACCCTCTCCCACACAGCTTCTGACGACAGTACCACCGCGGATATGCCTCCCGGCGGCAGACCAAGACATATCCCCGCGAAGCGGGAGGCTGACTTCAGCACTCTACTGTCACCCCAGGAGAAGAACGACTTAACCTCGCTCATTACCAGAACCACCGATGTTATGCAGAAGCACTTTACCCATGTTTACGACTCAGCCGGTCTGGTCGATGACGCTCCCCCGGTTCGTAACAAGTTCTGGAGCGGACTTCCAGCCCACTTGCGTGATTTCAGCATCACCAAGCCTCCCCCCGTGGAGACGCAGCCCCAGAACCCCAAGAAGCGCACTAAGGGTAAGACCTCGAGGAGCCAAAAGGAAAATGGAAACATGCCTCGAGACAACAAGAGCAACACGGGTGCTGCACTGCAGCCAGCTAATCCATCTAATCTGAATATTCAACGCGCCCCTGAACAAGGAAATGACAAAACGATCGGGCCCTACCTTCAGGAATTGAAAAAGGAAGCCATGCTGCACTTCAAGAAATGGCAGACAGCGGTACATAAGAGAGTGGGTGACATCTCTGTCAAGCGGGCTGGAGATGCCAACTTCAACTCCACGTTACCCAACAACAGGCGAGGCAGGAACAGGCCTAATGGTGAGTACTAACTCCATCCAGTGACCACATCCATAGAGATTTGTGTGACGGCCCGCTGATTCCATAACAGGGGTTACAACCTCCAACATTGAGTCCGACCCTGTCCTGATGCAGCTATACCTACCGATCCCGTCGACACTCTGCTACTGGCCTCTAGAGAAAAGATTGCTGGTGCTCCACGCTCTGCTACTCCTCTTGCTCTCCCTCGAGCATTACAGCGCATACACTCGGGTGCTGCTGCTCCATATCACCTCTTCGCTAAACCTTCCTCTTCGCGTCCTCGTTGATGACGAGGTCCGCGTTGCCAAGGCTATAGCGTGGATGGCCAAGGATATCAATCCAGAGGAGCTGATCCAGAAAAGAATCGAGGAGTGCGCCGGTAAACCATCCAGGAGATGGCGGCACGGATTGGCAAGTATGGCTGGGACTAGCAGCTTTGGAATACCTGGCCATCTCGCTCCGCCCCTTGTGGCTGCAGGAATCGGATCCGTCAATGGAGGCTTCGGGCTTGGGCCCACTGCTTCTGCCGGCATCTTGGGCTCGATGGGCGAGAGTGCTTTTGTTGTCGGCGCTTTGCTTGGTATCTATAACGCCAGAACTTCAGTCAAGTTGATGGAGCAGTATACCAAGGAGATACAGGACTTCGCTTTTATCCCCCTGCGCGGCTCAATTGGTGAAGATGGCGAGATTGGCAAGATCCAGCCAGATGCCCGTCGTCTCCGAGTTGTGCTGGCCATTAGTGGATGGCTGACCGACGAGTCGGACGTCACTAACCCCTGGCGGGCTTTAGGACAGGCGAATGAGGTATACGCTGTGCGATGGGAGGTGGACTCGCTCTCGAAGATGGGTACAGCTTTGGAGACTGTCGTAAGGAGCTCGGCATGGTCCATGGCAAAGAAGGAAATCATTGCTCGGACCAGTGAGCCTCCTTCCAATATCCCAAAGTGTAACCTCTCGAGATGCGCTAACAAACATGGTCCAGTTTTCACCAGCATGACGGAATCCCTCTGGCCCCTCGGCTTGCTCAAGATCAACAAAATTATCGACAACCCCTGGAGCGTCGGCATGGTCCGCGCTGACAAGGCCGGAGCTCTTCTTGCCGACGCCATCATGAACAAAGCCCACGGAGAGCGTGGAGTAACGCTAATCGGTTACAGTCTCGGCGCCCGTGCGATCTATGTCTGTCTGATGGTCCTGGCGGAGCGCAGAGCTTTCGGCCTTGTCGAGAACGCCGTCATGATGGGTACACCGGCGCCCTCGGAAGCTCGTGTCTGGTGTACCATGAGGAGCGTAGTCTCTGGCCGGCTTGTCAATGTCTTTTCTGAGAACGACTACCTGTTGGGCTTCTTGTATCGGACGAGCAGCATCCAGTTTGGCGTCGCAGGTTTGCAGCGGATCGAGGGTATTGATGGTGTTGAGAATGTTGATGTCTCTGCTAAGGTCAGTGGACATCTCCGATACCAGTACCTCGCCGGTAGCATCCTAAAGCACATCAACTGGGAGGACATCAACCAAGAGCAGGTCAGCCGAGATGAGGCAGCCATGGTAGCCGCAGAAGAAAGGGTGCGAGAGCGCGAGAAGAAGCGGGACGCCGTCGAGCGTGGAATTGTGGTCATTGACAAGGCGAAGGAAGTTGCGAAAAACGATCCGGGTATTATCAGGACCCGGATGAGGAAGAAGAACAAGAGGTAAACGCTGCATTCGACTCGTCAGGGGGAGGATTGGTGAACGTTTAACTTCGGCTTTTTTTGGGACCTAAGTTCCTGCTAATTTTCATGTTATGACAACGACAAGGGGGTGGTAACGCGGGGCTCATGAGAAATGAGACAGAAATTCGTACGTTATCTAAATAATTGTAGCATTAGCTTCTGACTTATTAGCTTTCTATACCAGAGTAATCTCTGGCGATCGATGTGGATCATCTGGGTAGGACACACTTAGTTTGATACAGTAAACAGATATTGCAGTGTGTCGCTTGAACCGCAGCAGCATAGTCGTTCACTCAGTGATTCGTGCCACATGAATGCGCCTTCGGAAGACTCGAACTCGGAGTATCAGGCAAGACGGGCATCTTAGTAACGCGGTTCCTCGAAAGGCTCGAGAGTCCCCACGCAAGTTATGACGCCGTCCCCGTCTTTGATCCAATCTTCCAGGTTTCCCATACGCGCGGCATCAGTTAGCAGATCAGGGCCCTCCTATATAGTCATGCCACGGAAACCACATCTCTTCTACCCTATCAGGGCGCTAGACCAACATCACCCACTTTCCCCTTGTCCATCTACTCCCCCTTCTTCCCACTCCTGACAACAAAATATCTCCCAACCTTTTGTTCAGCACACCCCAACACATCCCAATCCTCAGCCTCATTCTTCTTCTTTTCTTTCAATTCCTCCGTCTTCCTCCTCCTCGGTCGTCGGCAATGACCAACAATATCCTCCTCCGCCAGCGCCCCCTCAAGCGTCTTCAGATCAATCGTGATCTCCGCCAGTCCCTCCGGCGACTCGTCCCGGATCGAGCTCAACGGCGCCAGCTCCTGCCCTTCAAGAGAAGAAGGATCCGTGGTGTCAACGGATTGGATGGACCGCACGAAGTGCAGGTGCGAATGCAGAGCTGAGAGGAGGCGGGACGTGGTGGAGGGGTCGGAGGCGGAGGCGGAGGCGGAGGGGGAGGGAGGGGGAAGGGCGGAGAGGCGCGAGAGGTGGTGCAGGGTTTGGGGGGTTATTTCGCTTTCTTCAGGTTGAAATGATGTTGATGGTGGAAGCAGAGAGCGGACGGACCAGGTTGGCGTGGAGAGAATCGCTGATGGATCGATTTGTGGTGGTGGAGGGAGTTTGGATGAGCCGCCGCGGGCGGTGGATTGAGGGAAGGTTTCGGTTGTGAATGGTCGGGAGATGTAGCAGGCTGAAAGGGAGGTTGTGGTTGTGCGAGCCGCGCGGTGGCAGGCGCGGCAGAGGGTTTTTGTTGTCATGTTGGCCTTGACAGGAAGAAAATGCCTCTGTGATCGCGGTGGTAGAGTTGCAAGAATATCTTAACTTGTGGTGTGAAGTTTCGGATATATGATGCGGCTTGGGGGTTCTTTGATGGTGACTTCAGGTGAGGCTCTGTAAAAGTCGCGATCTGTGAGGTTGAGTGAGATGAAAGAGTGACATTTGCGAAGTACCTGTTGGGCGTCATAACTGAGCTTTGGTAGGCTGAAGGCTCGACCCCTGTCTCACACATGTTAGTGGTCCACTTGGTTACCCCACAAGCCCGCAGTTGGAACACGTTCAGGCGTCAAAGCCATGGCTGCGAGCCATCAGCGATCACAGCCCGCTAAAGTCATCCCCCATACCGGCCAACCCCCCCGACCCCCCAATCCCATCCCGTCCCGCATACCCCGGGAGACAACGAAACACTGCAACTCCCTCCGAACACGACACCATCCCGACCAACACCTCAGCTTCTTCGAGCGCGCCTGATTCCGAGCATTTGAGACACCTATCGACCGCATCATACAGCGAAACGCGACACCAACTTACGGACTTGTCCATCGATATATACCATCTAATAACTTGCCCACCATGGCTGTCGATCCGCGCGTACTCCAGCAAGAGGTTTGAAACCTGCCCCTCCTTACACCTCCTGACACCTTCGCGACAATGAACGCCTTGCTGATGCCGGATGCGAACACTAGGCAGAGAAGACCCTCGCGAGCGCCTCTAAGGGCTGGGGCCTCTTCGGAAACAAGGAAGACAAGTACCAAAATGCGGCGGATCAGTACATACAGGCGGCCAACGCTTTCAGGTTGCAGAAGTCGAGTACGTTATCGCGATCATCATACCCACGATGCGCTTTCGGGTCATATGAAACTCGCGACTAGTTCTGACAAACAACCCACTACCCAGACACCGAGGCCGGCAAGTGTTTCGAGGAAGCTGCCAAGCTCTACACTGAGAAGTTGAAGGAGCCCAACGATGCGGCGAACGCCATGTTGGACGCCTTCAAGGTCTACAGGAAAGATGCCCCAGATAATGCTGTGCGCTGCGTTGAGGTTGCCATCAAGCAGTATACTATGGCGGGCAATTTCCGGAGAGCTGCGTCGCACAAGGAGAACCAGGCTGAGGTCTACGAAAACGAGCTACAGAATAAGCCGGAAGCTATCAAGGCCTATACAACCGCGGCCGAGTGGTATGAGAACGACGGTGCTGTCGCGTAAGTGATCTCATGCCCACGGCTTTTGGCACTATGTTGCGAGCCCGACGACTCTTCTTTCTGGATTGTTGTCTAACCGAGTGTGTCTAGTCTTGCGAACAAGCTGTGGCTCAAGGTAGCTGATCTCTCTGCCCTCGCGGGCGACTATTTCGGCGCGATTGAGAAGTTCGAGAAGGTCGCGGAGGCGTCACTCGGCAACAACCTGATGAGGTACTCGGTCAAAGAGTACTTCCTCAAGGCCGGTCTCTGCTCCCTGGCGACCAAGGATATGGTCACTGCTCAGCGCAACATCGCCAAGTACGCCGAGAAGGACCCATCATTTACGGGCCAGCGCGAATACCAACTCCTGGTTGACTTGTTGGAAGCTGCCTCGAACAACAACCTCGAGATGTTCCAGGACAAGCTGGCTGCGTACGATAAGATGAGCAGGCTCGATGACTGGAAGGCGGCCGTTCTTCTCCAGATCAAGAATAACTTTGAGGAGGCGGACAGCGAGTTCTCATAAACGGGGTGGAGGAACATATGATATACAACCACTTATCGATTCCTGGTTTTCTTTTTCGTATCGGCGTTTTCTGGTTGGGAAGGGGATGAACTATCATATCGCTATCACGGTCATCAACAATCTAGTGATTTATTGAAGACGGAAACAAACCTGTCGTCTGGGAGTGAAATAGTCTTCGAAACAATAGAAACTTGTTCCTAGTTGGTATGCATTATCCATACAATTCAACATCAATATTGTATGTCATAACCTTGATGGCTGCCCAAGCGGCACATATGAACCTGAGATGCCATAGCTAACCCTGGAGTTACAGCCGGGATCAGTTTCGGACTAGCGCCATGACCCTTATCAATGACACGGGTGGGGCGTGCGCGCCGATAAGCGACAACTTTTCTAACTTTTCTGTTCTTCATGGCATCTCAGCACTGCGAAGCGGCTTGCATTGTCCCACTCCAGCGCCATTCATCACACTCAAGATGGCTTCCACTTCTCCGTCTTTGCAGGAGAAACTGGACAAGATTCGGTCTCCGAATCTCCAGAGCCAGAAACAGGTAAGACAGAGTCATGATGCACCTCTTCTCTTTCTATCTTTCGTCTTCTGTATCCCTACTCTCTTCTTCCCAGCCTGCCATTTGCAGTGGCCTGTCGCAAGGCCTTCTCCATCGTGGACATGGACCCTGACTTTAGTCACAGACTGCCAGTGTCCTCGACGCTATCGAGGCCACCTTCAAGGAGCGCAACACACCCGCGACTCCTACCGCCTACTTCGCCGCCCTTCTCAGTCTACTCAACAACGAGAACCTCGCGACCCCCGTCGTCTACCTCCTCGATGTCGTCACTCCCTTCGCCCCGAAGCCTATCCTCCAGGCCAAGTTCACCCAGATCATCACCATCCTAGCGCCAGTACTATCCCTGCCCGATGCCGATGCTCCCCTTATGAGGGCCTCGATCGGCTCCCTCGAGAGCTTGCTCCTTGCTCAAGATGCGACACAATGGGAGCTTGGTACCGCCCAGATTGGCCCCCGCCGGGCTGTCGCCGGCCTCCTTGCCCTTGCTCTCGACCCGCGTCCCAAGGTCCGCAAGAGAGCCCAGGAAGCGCTTAGGAACATCTTGAAGAACCCTCCGCCGAGCCCTTCTCTCGACCATCCCGCCGCCCCCATGTGCGCCGAGACCGCCATGCAGAGCCTCCGCCTTGTTGCCGAGAAGGCCGCCGCCCAGAGGAAGGAGAAGAAGACTACCGACTCTACTCACGATCCCGAGCTCATCCACGCCTTGCAACTCGTCAAGGCTGTCGCGTCTGGAAGCGGTGGTTGGCCCAGCAAGAGCATCGAGTCTCTGTGCGAGCTTCTTCTCAGCATTGCCAGGACCGGCAACGAGCACATGAGCATGGCTGTCTTCGAGATCTTCGAGATGATGTTCGAGGGCATGGCCGCCGACGAGGTTGCCTCCGCCAAGCTTCCCCGGTTGCTCGAGATTATCAGGGAGCTTCGTCCCGCGCCCAACGATACCCAGCTCCTCCCTCCTTGGATCGCCATTCTGTCGAGAGCCTACGATGTTGCCGGTCAGATTTCGCCCGCCGAGACCTTCCAGGAGCTGGTCGATCCTTTCACTCTGGTCTCCGGATACCTCGAGTCTCAGCACAAGAACATCCGCGTTTCGGCGTCCGAGTGCTTGGTTTCGTTCCTGGCCAACTGTGTCCCCAAGGAGGCCATCCTTGAGCCTTCGATTTTCGACGAGAAGGTTATTCAGCAACTAGTCAAGGTCGTCGAGGGCCTTCTTACAGTCCAGTACCAAGCTGCCTGGATGGAGACTTTCAACGTCCTTGGTGCCATGTTCGATGCCTTTCGGTGGCAGGCTAACCCTTACCTCCTTTCCGTCGTCAAGAGCATCGGCGAAATGCGCGGCAACGATTCTTTTGCTGGAAAGCAGGAAGCCGACGAGGTCCTTGGCAAGGCGATTCGTGCAATGGGTCCTGAGGCGGTCCTGAATGTGCTTCCCCTGAACCTTGCGAAGCCCGTCAAGGGTCAGCCTGGCAGAGCCTGGATGCTTCCTCTTCTCCGTGATTACACCTCTAACACCAACCTTGCGCACTTCAAGAGCGAATTGGTTCCGCTCAGTGCCATCATGTTCCAGCGCGTGATTGAGCATCAGGGGGAGAAGAACATTCACATCAAGATCTTCGAGACTGTTGTCCAGCAAATTTGGTCGATTCTCCCCGGCTACTGCGACCTTCCCCTTGATCTTGTTGAGGCCTTCGATACTGGCTTCGCCGAGATGTTGACCAACCTTTTGTATGAGCAGGTTGACCTGCGCTTGGATATCTGCCGCGCCCTCAGAACCGTTGTTGAGTCCAACCAGGCTATCGCCACTTCCGATGAGGTCGATGACCTTATCCTCCTCGGCAGGGTCAGCAAGGAGCAGGCGCAGAAGAACCTCGAGTACCTCGGAACCACTTTTGCGGCCGACTTCCTCGCCGTCCTCTTCAACGTCTACAGCACCACTCTCCCGCAAAAGCGCGGTCCTGTCCTCCAGACTATCAACGCCTACCTCAGCATCATTCCTCCCGCTCGCCTTACCGAGACTTTCAACATGGTGTGCGAGAAGCTTGCCGAGGCTCTTCAGGAGGTTATTGAGAAGAAGCCCCAGCAACAGCAGAAGGCCGATCACATGCCTTCTGCTGCGCACACCCTCATGGATTTGGTCGTTACCATGTCCATCTACCTCCCCCGTGACAGCTTTGAGGCCCTTTTCAAGATTGCTTCGGTGGTCATCTTCAAGGATGATGACCCTCAACTGCAGAAGAAGGCTTACAAGCTCATTCCTCGCTTGGCTGATTCTCCCATTGGCAAGGCCGCCCTCGAGGAGAGACATGGTGAGCTCCAGACTCTGTTCCTTTCCAGCTCCGAGAAGGTGTCGGCGCCTGCCCGGAGAGAGCGTCTGGCTGCCATTGCTGCTCTGATTCACTTCATCCCCAACGATTCCCTGCACTTCATCCCCTCTATCCTTTCGGAGGTTGTCATTGGCTGCAAGGAGCAAAACGAGAAGGCTCGCACTACCGCCTTCGACCTCTTGGTTCTCCTTGGTCAGAAGATGGTTCTTGCTCAGGGTTCCTTGATCGATAATAGCAAGGTCCCCCACATGCCTGCGGATGCTCCTGCAGCTACGGCCTCTATTGAGGAGTTCTTCACCATGGTCAGTGCCGGTTTGGCTGGCAGCACCCCTCACATGATTTCGGCCTCCATCACTGCCATTACCCGCGTCCTTTACGAGTTCCGCGAGACCGTCAGCAAGGAGACCTTGTCCGACCTTGTTCAGACCATGGATCTCTTCCTTACCTCCAACAACCGCGAGATCGTGAAGAGCGTTCTTGGCTTCGTCAAGGTATGCATCATCAGTCTGCCTACCGAGATGATGACGCCCCGCCTCCCCACACTCATTCCCAACGTTATGGTTTGGAGTCACGAGCACAAGGGTCACTTCCGCTCCAAGGTCAAGCACATCATCGAGCGCATGATCCGTCGCTTTGGCTTTGAGGCCGTCAGCAAGTACTGCCCCGAGGACGACAGGAAGTTGATTGTCAACATCCGCAAGACCAAGGAGCGCGCGAAGAGGAGAAAGGAGGCCGGAAAGGAGGCTGGTGAGGGTTCGGATGACGAGGCCGGCGGGAGGAAGGCCAGCCGGTTCGAGAGCGAGTACGACCACGCCCTTTACAGCAGCGACGACGACAACGAGTCGGAGCAGTCCGACGACTCGGACGCCGAGATGACGGGCAAGCGCAGCAAGAAGGGAGGACAGTCACAGCAGAAGGGCGGCAACACGTACATTCTGGAGGACGAGAACGAGCCTCTGGATCTGCTCGACCGCAACGCCCTCGCCAACATCTCGTCCACCAAGCCAACCAAGCTCAAGAGGCACACCACCAAGTCCAAGGCCAAGACGGACATGGACGGAAAGCTCATATTGGGCGAGGACGGTGACATGATGGAGGTCGACGTGCCCAAGGGCGGCAACGACGACGAGGACGGCGTTGGCGCCTATGTAGCGGCACTCAAGGGCAAGGATGCGCCCAAGAGGGGTCTCCGCGGCAAGCTCAAGTTTACCAGCAAGGGCAGGAAAAACGATGATAGCGATGACGAGGATGATGGTATGGACATCGATGATAACACAGCCAAGGAGATCAAACAAAACATGCGCGGCGGTGGCCGTGGTGGTGGTGGCCGTGGCGGTGGCCGCGGCTTCGGTGGTGGACGCGGTGGCCGTGGCGGTGGCCGTGGCCGTGGCTTCGGCGGTGGACGAGGTGGTGGTGGTGGTGACAGGAGAGGTGGCCCTGGCCGTGGTGGCTTTAGCCGTGGTGGTGGCCGCGGCGGCAACGAACAAGGAAGGAGAAACTTGGGCGAGGGTAGGAGGACAGGTGGACCGATGCGTGGAGGTGTCGGCAAGGGTGGAAGGGGAAGGAACTAGGTCTGAGTGTTTGTCGGTTTTATCTTGTCAGGTCAGATAGCCTTGCGAGGACACTGCCCCGGGATTTCAGAGTTTGAGATATCATGTCTATTTTTTGTTTGTCTGTTTGGTAACGGAGTTCGACTTAAAAGTATCTACATAGATGGAAAGATCTCTTCAAAGTATGTCAGGATCATTCTCTCAAAGTGTATAAACCGTGATGTTTAATGGAAGTGTCATCTTCTAGAACAGTTCACACATCCTGTCCCGAGGGGACTGCTACAATCCAAACCCTAACCCTGAACCTCAGGGGCAGCCATTGCCGCGGTTTGCCGGTGCATGGCATGAAATTCCAAGTGGAGAAACCATTGCCCCGTGCACCACCGCACCAACTGCGCCGCAAAACACTATTTAACACCCGCTCCCCCACCCCCATTTTTAGACCTTTTTTCCTCCTTTTTTTCTCCTCAGAAAGTTGCACCCGGGGACGCAGAATATAGGCCCAATGACGAATTTACTGTTTCAGACAGTCGTTGGGTTGTATTAACCGGGGAGATTAAAACTGAGAGTCTCAAGAATTGCTATGAATGCGTTGCTTTGTTTTTCTTCGGAAATCCAAGGCTCCGCGATGAATACGCGATCCCGTTTGGCTTCGACATTTTGACATCCATGTTTTTTTGTTTTGTTTCTGATTAGATAGGATACGGTTTTGATGTGAAAGCTTTGTCTGTGAGATGTGTTGTGACTTGAGTCTATTGAGAGCGCTGCGCATGAGAATTATCCTCTGTCGGTCTTTCCAAGTTGATCATGGCCGCCTCCGTGCCGTGCGTTTTGCAATGGTACACCGGCACGGCGTGCGGGTGCTCGCTCTGCAGTCCGACGGTAACCGGTTCTCCGTGGTGCTCCGTGCCGAACGGCCCGGTCCGTGTGTCGGGATCTGTTCTGCAATGAACGGCGCCGTGTCCATATGGCATGGACTGAGAACATGTTTGAGCATGGAAGAATGTTGACCTGTTGGTTGAGTGGCCGTTTACGCTCCTTCTCAAGGAAAGTATCGTTCTATGTTGACTCTCGGTGTCTCGTCATTTGTTCCTTGTGTACCATCGGCTTTGAAGATAGACAATTCTTCGGTTGTGATAGTAGCAGGGGCTGTCAGCGAGTTTTTGACATAAGCGAGTACTCGAAAATCTTTTGATTGATGGTTAGGAAAAGACATGTTCTTTGATTCTACGGTTCCCCACGGTACATCATTGTGTTTGAAACAGGAAGTTTACAGATGTGTTTCGACGAATGTTTTGGGATCTTGAATTGCCTGCTCACTTATGACTACGGAGTCGAATATACACGCATATCCCTTATGTCCCCATTTCACCAGAACTAAACACTCGTTTTCTTGCAAAGCAAAAAAAGAAGAAAAAAAGAAGTAAAGGAACCATTAAGAGAATCAATCGCCAAGGAAAATACAAAAAAAGATGTGTCTTTCACCACCCACCGTCTTGTCACGTTGATGATCTCGCTTTGTCACCTTCATCCCTCGTTCATTTCCATAACCATAGCCAGATATCACATTTGGTACTTCCAATCTGTCCGTCCTTTTCACCGATCAATGTCTTCTTACTGCCTGCCACAATACCAGCCGTTCACTTGAGCCGATCATCGAAGTTCGAACCTTCGGTCAGCTAGTCGCGTTGCATTCTACGTGGGGTTTCTCTCGTGGCATGCTTGACGACCAGTCATGAACAACAATGCTTCACAAGAAAAAGGGGAACGTAAGCGGCGACCGATAGTCTTGCGACGATTCCATGCGCTCGTCTCAGGGGCAGCCCCTGGCAGGTGATACCGTGCGCTTGGTATTGTCGTGGACGAGGAACTATTCCCAGCCTCACCAGCGGCGTCGCCTCGAACCTGAAGACCGCGAAACTATCGGTTGACTGATGCGGCTTCCGTCCGAACTTCCTGCCTGCTGTCCCTAGATGGCGGTGGAAGGTCCTCAAGGTTCCAACCAAGGTTCAGCTCAACCAAGGGTCGCTCCTTCCAACTTGAAGGGTTTTGGTCGCAGGCAAGCGCGAGTGCACCTTCACTGCCAGAATCGCAGGAGATGCCTTCACTTTCGGCAGCGACGACCAGTCCGCCTCCTCACTCCGCGCTTCAACGTGCCGTGAAGCAAGCGCTTTGCCATCGCATCTTCTTTCCTTCACCTTCAACCCACGTTTGAACGGGACAACAAACGAAACCTTCGAGGCTGGAGATATCGACTGGACCGGGCCAAGTGGAAACCCTCGTTATTGTTCTTTGCGCACGCTTCAAGCGGTTTTCAATCGGGTATCAAATGCCCTTTCTCAATTCCCCGCGTTACCTGGGATCGCCATTTGGTTACACGAGGAAGTGATCAATGGAGAAGATGGGTGGACAAGAGGAGCTGCCGGACGAGCCTATGTAAGTGCTATTCTCTCTCAACTCATCGTTTCCTTGCGCCATCGGACTCCCCTTCATCATGCTGTACCACACTCTTGTCTTGTCAGCCACTGCAAGTGCAGGACGGATTTCCGGATCACTTATCTTTGTTGTCCTCCTGCTGGCCAGTCCACCAACTTTCTGGGGGTGGCAGCCAATCGCTATCGGACCCGGACAAGCCCGCTACGTACGACAGCGATGCGTGTGTAGCACCTCTGCTGCCCAAGCAAGAAAGGGAGTCTTGATGCTCTGTTCTACCTCTTGCCACGGCTCAAGGGGTTTCAAGGCCCAATAGCCACGGCGACCAAGTGGTCCCATCAGCCATCCAGCCAGCCAGCCCTGTTGTCATTGGAATGGCACAAGCTCCGATCTCCATCGGCTGTCGTAGGGCCGCCATCTCGTCATACAGCCATGCATCACCTTTATATGGCTGGCTGGCTGCCCCATTGCTCATCAACATGCAGTCCGGGCCACGTTGCTTCGAGAAGCATTGCCGTTTGACATCGTCAAGTCCAGCGGGGCCGCTATCACCGCTCTTCTCCCCTTACACCATACAGCTTCTCACGCATCTTATCTGCCCATGGCGACGACTGTCGAAGCTAACCGTTACCCCAGGAAGAAGGTCGCCATCGTCGGCAGTGGTGTTGCGGGAATCGGTGCTCTATGGGCATTGAACAGAAGCCCTCATGATGTCCACCTCTTTGAGGCTTCCGACCGGCTCGGAGGACATACCAATACGGTGGATTTTCGAAAGGGGAAGCATACCACCCAGGTTGATACTGGCTTCATTGTCATGAACAAAGCCACATACCGTACGTCTTCTCCCCCAGTCCCACTCACGCGTCGGTACCTTGCAGTAGTCTACATCGGCTGTTTGTGTGGTTGCATGCACTAATGTCACCCCTATAGCCAACTTCCTCAACTTCCTCAACCACATAGGCATTGAGCCCGTCAAGACGGAGATGACCTTTTCGGTCTCTAGAGACTACGGAAAGTTTGAGTGGGCTAGATCCTCACTAAACTCCCTATTTTCTCAGCGGGGCAATATCTTCTCCCCACGAATGTGGCGGATCATATTCGATATCATCCGCTTCAACCAGCATGCCCTCGATGTGCTGAGAGTGGACCTTGAGGACACTACCCAGGCAAAGAGCCAGCATGCCGCCATTCACCCTGAGGAGACAATTGGTGAATACCTGGACCGCGAAGGGTACTCGGATGCCTTCCGAGACGACTACCTGATTCCCATGACCGCGGCTGTGTGGAGTACCAGTCCCGACAAGTGCTCTCTCGAATTCCCTGCCGTTACTCTGGTCAGATTTCTGTGCGTATGACCCTCGCCATATCTCGTGTCATTGTGTTCAAATGTGCTGACCCCCTCGCAGATGGAACCATCATCTCCTGTCTACAGTTGCCGCCCGCCCAGACTGGCTTACGATATCCACAGGCTCCAAAGGCTACATCGACACAGTCATGAATGGTTTCCCGCCGAACCATCTGCACCTGAAGTCTGAAGTCACAAGGGTCACTAACGAACCTGACGGCCGTGTTCGTTTGCACATCAAGGGCGGTCGCTCTGAGGTCTTTGACCATGTGATTCTTGCCACTCACGGCGACCAAGCTTACTGTATCATCCGGGACTCAGCCACCGACGAAGAGCGAGATATACTGCGCAATTTCAGGACTTCGGATAACGTTGCGGTGTTGCACTCGGATACCTCGCTCATGCCGCAGTCCCCGAGGGCCTGGAGTAGCTGGAATTATCTGACGCGGTCATCTCCCGTTACTGGCAGGAACATCGATCAGGTATCGCTGACTTACAACATGAACATCTTGCAGCACATTCCCCGGGAGCAGTATGGCGATGTCTTGGTGACCCTGAACCCCCTGCATCAACCAGACCCTTCGACGGTTCAAGGAACCTACATATATGCGCACCCGCTCTACACCCCCGCCACAACCAAAGCTCAAGACCGGCTCGACTACATCCAGAACACCCGAGGTATCAGTTACGCAGGCGCCTGGACTAAATACGGGTTCCATGAAGACGGATTTAGCAGTGGCATTCGGGTTGCCATGGAACACTTGGGAGGACGGATCCCGTTCGAGTTCAAGGATTCGACATATAGCCGTGGCAGAAAGCCGGAGCTGGGATTCCTTGACTGGATGTTAAGAGTCTGGATCTGGTTGATCCAGGTTCTCTTCATCAGCGTGTTGGATAAGTTCAGCGCGCAAGGTGCAGCAAGCCGCCGACTGGCCTCACATGTTAATAGCAAGGTGAACGGCTCGGTCATTGCTGCTCAGAGGGTTTCGGGACACATGAATGGTGGCTATGGATACAGCAAGAAACACATCTAATGGACGGGGTATATACGAGAATAAGGGATTAATGGGTAGCCCACGAAGGCAAGTCACTGATGAGAAAGGAAGGCATCGTAGGTTCGCAGAGGGGAATGTAGATACATGAAGGACATGGCAGAGCTCTATGGGCGTTATGGGGCCCACGTTAGATTGACTAATGGGGATGATTGGCTTCAATAACGTACTGTTTCCTGCGATGCCCAGGACATGCACGCCGTGTGAACATATCCTTCTTACAAAATAACAAATAACAACGCCACTATGCCAATTCTATACCGACTCTATCCGTGCCCTGGTTCTAACAGCATACACTTTTCTTTCGCGACGCCCGTAACAACGCGTCGTAATTCATCGATCGCAGATAACCTTCCTCACCAAGTATCACTTCGCAATGTCCTCAAAACTCCTCTTCACAGCCATACCCCTCCTCCACCCTCGCCGTCCTATTCTTGTTCTTCCTCCCCTTGCTAGTCTCCACCCCAAACGAGTACTTTTTGATCCTCGGCCCCTCACCCACAAACAAGCTCGGATGCCGATCCCCAGGTAATGTCTGGAACATCAGACTCTTGATCACGTTCCCCCTGCTGAAAGCATCATACGGTCCTACATCTGCGTCATCATCATCTTGGTCCCCATCACCACCATCACCGGAGCCAGAAGCGAAGCCGATCCGATCGATAGTCTTGCTCCGCACGCGCGAGCCGTCAAGCAACGAGTACAGGCCCACCGTCCCGTCGTCGTGCGCTGCGGCCGCGAGGTTGTATGCCGTGTAGTTGGGGGCGGAGAGGACGTCGAAGCCGATGTGAATGTTTTCGGCATTGCGGTAGGAGGGGAAGGTGAGGATGGGGGTGGTGGGTGTGGACATGGTTAGGGGGTTGAAGGGGGTTGGTTTTCTTGTTCTGGGTCGGTTTGGTGGTTTCCGGTGTTGGTGGAAGGATTTGGCATTGTTTCTGCTGCTACCAGAACCGGAGCCAGACCGTGAAGGTTGCCAATCCATAACCGTATCAATGCTAGCAGTACCATCACTGTCATTATCACTGATGGTGCTGCCCTTTTCGGTCTTACACCACCGGATATCATAAAGACGCATGGCGCTCATCGGACCCGCCACCAGAACCCCGTGGCTCCCGACGGAGCGGACGTGCGCCGCGCTGCTGGGGTGCTTGATCCAGCCCCATTCCTCCTCGGGCACGCGCATGTCCAGCACGCAGACGCGGCCCGTGCGTCCGCCGACGAGGATCACTTCGGCTGGGTTGACTGTCAAAAAGTCGAGGCTGAGGACTTCGCCGTGCTTGGCCATGGGTGGGGTGGTGTCATGGTTGGTCTTGAAGGAGGAGGATGGTGGTGAAGGCTTGGTTAGCCAGCTTAGGCGGGAGTCGTTGGTGAGTTGCAGGAGGCCGACGTCACCGCCGGCGATGCAGGTGAGGCGGGAGTAAAAGAAGGCAGGACAGGAAGTGTTAATAACGCCGTATTTGGTGCCCTTGGGGGTGGGCGCGGAGATTTTGATTAGGTTGGGGGCTGAAGAGGGGTTAGTCGACTGCTGAGCTTCATTATGATTGTCGTATTGGGAGAAGAATAAAAGGGGGCGTGAAAGACTTACAGTTGCCCAGCTGCCATGTCGGCCGCTCTTCTTCTTCTATGGGAGGCTCGGATTGACTCGGAGAGAACCAAGCGATAGAGGGAGTGCGCGTGGGCATCCTAGATGTGAGGAACATCCTTCCGGATGGCTCATGGAATCTGAGCGAGGAGAGCTGGGGGATGGTGATTGTTTCCGGCATTGGCATGAAATCTGTCCGTCTATATCTGACATTCGCGTACGCGAAGTTAATTCTAAGAGCGAGTTAAGATCAGTATTTAATCAAGTATCAGCGCAGTTAGAATAACTTACTCATCAGCCCCATCCCTCGGGATGTACGAGCTCGTCAAGGAGTCGTCGTCAACCGCTGCTCTGATCATCAGTATACCGGTTTAAACCAACCTCTTGGGAAAAAGCACCTACCTGCATAAGTAACTCCCAGCCCTGTCCTCGGGTCCGAACCTCCAACCCACAAGTGAGAAATGGTTCCAATCATGATCCCGTTCTGAATCAGGTCCGGCCAGAGGTCGACCTTTCCCTTGTCACTCAACCCTCTGGCCCATGATTTTATCACCGTATCGTCATCTCGGCCATTGTGAACCACCGGCCTATACTGGGCTGTTTCTCTTTCTAGGAACCCTCCCAGAAGAGGGTCTTCCAGGATCTTTGCTCGCTTTAGTTTTCGAGGGAACGCAAGTAGCCTCTTTGCCTTTTCCTCTTCTACACGCTTCTTCTCCTCGAGAAGACGACGACGCTTTACATCGTTATTGGTGTAACGAGTCGTTGGTGCCGTTTTGCTGTCTTCTATCTTGAAGTATTTGCCCTTTTCGGGGTCTAGAAGAGTGTTAGTGAGCTGTACAAGTCTATACGGTGAGGGAGGTAGCTCGATCCCCGGTTACGTAGTTTTCCTCATCTCGGGTTGGATATCACATCATGGAGCAACCATGTGGGAGGAAAAGGTTCCACCATACGTACCAAAATAGAACCCCGGGAGCTCTACCGGCATCTTTGAAGTCTTGCTGCTGCCGCTGCCAAGTCGGCAAGATAGCAATACCGCGCTCCCACCAAGAGGAGAGGGGACAAAAAGTCCTTACAAGTATCACGAGTGACAAATACTGCCACAAACCACGACGAGAATAACCTCCCGTTCGTCTCCAGGGGGTTGTCTCTGCTGGTCTCTCCGTTTGTGCTGGGCCTATTCCCTTCACAAGCACTCTTTCATCCAAATCCAAACCTTTTCCCCCAGCCCCTCACAGCCCACAAACCAGAAATAACCGTGCCAAGTACAAGGCAGAATGTTTTGGTTCTTCACGCAACCCAAGTAACAGAGCCGAAGCTGTGTCGTCCAAAGCTCAACAAAGCTGCCTTAGGAGCTTGCGCTTCAAAGACCGCTGCTAAGTTTGCTTGCTTGGCAGGAGCGATGTTGTTCTCGGCTGGAATCTGGCAGCCTGTCCTAGCCAAGCGTTTGTGCAAAGCCTTGAAATGCTTGGCCCTCTGTCTTCCCGAAATGTCTCTTTCGCCTGCCTCTTTTGCTCGTTCAATGAAGACAATGCACGATAGCTCTTTCCTTATGATACAACCAGTCCGCCGCCGTGTGTGACACAAGGGAAGTGATGACCGATCCAATCCGTGCCGGCAAGCCAAGAGTAAGTTTGAAAGGCTGTCTCAATGAATGATGATCGGAGGAAATGCGTAGTTGCTCCCGCGATAGGTATTGCGTGTTGTATGCACTGTAAGCCGAAAGTAGAGATACAAGACACAGTACCGTATAATCTGGGGGGATAGCTTTTCAACTTCCCAGGAAATCAGGCAGGGTCTGCAAGCACACTGCCCGAATATGTGCATTTTATGCCCGGGAAAAAGAGTGGGGGAGATAGCTGGAGAGCCCGGAGCAGTGTAATTTCGATTCTTCTGGTTCCCTATCTTTTCCCTCTGTCTTTTCAAGGGAGCTGGAGGGTGGGGACATTCAGAATCGCCGTCTTGCATATAAATTTTGGTGGGCATGAATGTTGCAATATGCTTGCAGACCCTGCCAGATTTCCCTGAAAGTTGAAAAGCTATCCCCCCAGATTATACGGTAAGTATCTGTGAACGTAGTCAGCGACTGAGAAAATTTGCCTTTGGGATGCCGAGACTGCGTCTGAGCGCGTTTCGTTGTTGAGCACTTACCCAGGAGCGAAATGTGTATAAGGATCTGACGTCTTGGCACACAAAGGTTGACCGAGTCGGTAGTGGCGCCAGATGCCAGTCAGAAGTTGAGGAAGAGAAATAGTTATGTCATTGCGTTCGTGGCCAGCTCCATGTTAGCGTGGTGTTCAGACTTTTTGGAGAGTCAGTCAGGCCCACTTTGCCAGGTCACGGGTACCTGCATTTCCTTACCTACAACACCACCCAACAACTCCTGGGAAACCACCCGAAACATGATGAGCTATAGGACCAAAAATCTCCATTGTGCGTTTTCGTCTCCAAAAATCATCTCAGGTGTCCAAGACTTCACGCGCTCAACATGGCAGATTTCACAGGAACTTATTAGGTTATTAGATTTTACGGTTTTAGTATTAGTATCTAAGAAATGTAATGGGTACGTATACCCCTAAAAAGAAGTTGTGGATACAAATTCCAGAAAGAAAAGCCTGGCGGCAAACTCCCAGCCCTAATCTAAAATCTTCAATGGCTGAGTTGCCACCAAGGGGTATACCAAGGGGGGTCATATGGAGTTATCATCCCGTCATTTCAATCAGGCAACCTTCATGAACATTGCACCCGGAAAATCATTATATCGCTTATTGCGACTTCTCATGCTGAGTAGAGACACGCTGGAGAGAGACAACTGTGAAGGAAGTGATGTTAGCCAGTGTCCAATGGACCAAGGTTAGATAGAAGTGATTGTAACTTACCAAAGTCCTCAAGCGAGCGCTGCTTCTGGTTGCCCTTAGGGGACTTGCCGTGCATAAGGTTATCGAAGCCAACGCTGTCCTGGAGGATGTAGTAGACACCGCCCATGATGCAGAAGATACCGAAGGAGAAGATCCAGATACGGACAACGGCGACGATGGAGGTGTCGGAGTGCTCGAACCAGCCCCAGATGGTGAAGCAGGTGGCAAGAATATCAACGAGGAAGATAGCACCGCTGAGCTGCCACGAGGGGATCGAGGACCAGAAGGGGCCGTTGGCACGAGTGATGAAGATGAGCCAGTTCTCAGTGAGAGAGATCTGGAGGAAGAGAACCTCATCCATGTTACCGAAGTTCTGGACGATACCGCCGTTCTCACCCTGAGCGTACATGGTGGTGACAGTGATCCAGGTACCGACGGCAAGGACGACACCGAGGAGGACGGACATACCCCAGAGCTTGGGAAGGTTCCACTTGACGGGGGTCTGCGAGTAGGGGGCGTTGTCGTAAGCAATGGCAAGGGTGGCAACATCGGCGAAAATGGCGATGAAGACAACAAGCTCAATGTTGAGGGAGCGGTTGAGAATGGCGATCCAGAGACCGAGGAAGATCTCCAAGTGGATGGACAGAGCGATACGGTAGACAACGTAGGCGTACATGCGGTGGAAAATCTGGCGAGAAGTCTTGAGGGCATCAATGATGGCACCGAGACCAGGGGCAAGGAAGACGATATCGGCAGCGGAGCGGGCAGCATCGGAGGAACCCTCGACAGCAATACCAGTATCAGCCTTCTTGAGCGAGGGAGCATCGTTGACACCGTCACCAGTCATGGCAACAAGGTAACCGCGCTGCTGGAGAATCTCGACGACGTTGTACTTGTGCTGGGGGAAGACCTCGGCGAAACCATCGGCAGCCTCAACGAAATCGTAGACCTCAGAGCCGGGCATGTCACCGCCACCACCGAGACCAAGGCGCTCAGCGTTGTAGATGTTGGTACCGAGACCGAGCTGGCGAGAAGTCTCGCGAGCAATACCGACGGCATCACCAGTAAGCATCTTGATGGAGAGACCGAGAGTCTTGGCCTCGCAGACAGTCTTGTAGGTATCGTGACGGGGGGGATCCATGCAGGGCATGATACCGAGAATCTCCCAAGAACCCTCACCACGCTTGCGGGCAACACCAAGAGAACGGAAACCACGGGTAGCGAACTCGGCAACCTTGTTCTTGTAGGCCTGGTCAACCTCCTCGGGGATGGGGTGGTCCTCCTCGACAGTCTTCAGAACGAAAAGAGGGGCACCCTTGACGCAAGTGATGCGCTCACCCTGGGGAGACTCGACAACGGCGACGACCTTCTTGGAGACGGGATCGAAGGGGTGGAACTGGAGAACCTTGTACTTGGAGAGAACGGACTTGGCGCGGGGGTAGAACTTGAGGGACTTGAGGAAAGCCTTGTCGATGGCATCAATACCCTTCTTCTTGCGGGAAGCGGCCAAGCAGGCAGTAAGCATGAGGTCCTCGGGGTCGACACCAGCGACGGTGTAGGGGTCATGGAGGGAGAGCTTGTTCTTGGTGAGGGTACCAGTCTTGTCGGAGCAGAGAATCTCGACACCGGCGAGGGACTCGATAGCGGAGAGCTTCTGAACGATGGCCTTCTTCTTGGCGAGGTAGGCGGCACCGACAGCCATGGTGGTGGTGACGACAGCGGGAAGACCGACGGGGACACCGATGATGGTGATCGCAAGGGTGAACTCGAGGATTTGGACAATGGGGTTGGAGCGGTAGAAAGAGGAAACCCAGACGATGAGGAGAGTGAAGATGACGAGGATGAGGAGAATGGTACCGATACCGTTCAAGACCTCAGTGAAGTGACCAGAGCCGCCGCTAGCAGCGTTGACGAGGGCAGCGGCACGACCGACGAAGGTGTTGTCACCGGTGGAGGTGATGACGACGAAGGCCTCACCACGCTTGACAGCGGAGGAAGCGAAAACCTGGTCACCCTTGTGCTTGTCGACAGCAAGAGACTCGCCGGTAAGAGCAGACTGATCAACCTGGAGGAAGGCATCATCGGTGACGATGCGACCATCAGCGGGGATAATGGTACCCTCCTCAACCTGGAGGATATCACCGGGAACGACCTCGGGAGCCTCAATCTCCTTGAGAGTACCATCACGGAGAACGACAGCCTTAAGAGCAAGAGTCCTGAAAGGGAAGTGGGTTAGCGGATTGCTCAGTGCGTTGTTTGGCGGCTCGTTGTTGGCAACTTACTTCTTCAACTCGTCGACAATAGAACCAGCCTGGAATTCCTGAACGAAACCGACAACGGCGTTAAGAAGCAACAGACCGCAGATGACACCGAAATCAACCCAGTCCTCAAGACCGGCAGCAAGGACGGCAGCACCCTGTAGTAGTACTAGTCAGCATCGATGCGGCAGAGTCGCGTGGGGGCGCCGTCGCGTTTCGTTTCACCAGCCACAGGGATAGCGGGATGGATCGAAACGCTTCTTGGCATGTGATGGCAACGTACCTCCATGACGAACTGGATGGGACCGACGAAGAAACCGAGGAACTTGAGAAAGTGGTTCTCCTTCTCCTCCTTCATCTGGTTGAGACCGTACTTGCGACGGCGCTGGACAACCTCCTCGGATGTGAGACCGACACGGGTGTCAGTCTGGAGCATGTCCTCGGGGACGACGCGGCCGCCACCGGGAGTGGCCTCCTCCTCTTCCTCCTCCTGTTGAAGTGGGTTAGCATGCTGTGCGTTGCCAATTAGGCGTGCAGTAGACAACTTACAGCATCGTGTCCATCGTGGGACTCGAGATCCTCGATGAGGGCATCGATGTCCTCATCCTCATCCTCATCTTCAGCCTTGGGCTTAGGCTGGTAAGGAGCGGGGTGCTCCGCCGCCTTCTCGTCGAACTTTCCGCTCTCGATGTTGGTCGACAGCGCAGGAGCGCCGCTGGCCGAGTGGTCCGCCATTGGCGTTATTGTTGGCAGATCAAAGCTCTGCTAGGCGTATATTAAGGTACTGTAGAGAGGAAGGCGATGTTAGGATTAGGTCTCGAGAGATGAGCAGAGTCTGACGAGTAGGTGGGAGGAAGAAGTTGAAGTAGGAGTGGTGGTATAAGTAGGAGTGGAGTGTGTGGCAGGCAAAGCTTGGATATCCTAGGAACAGGTCCACAGGGCAGAGCAGCTCGCGTTCGCAGGTGGGGTGGTGGTGAAAGTGGATGGAGCAGATTGGTGGTGGGAGGAAGAAGTTGCGGGTTATATGTAGATTTCGAGCAGACTGCAAAAGGTGAACGGACCTAGTAGGGTTTTCGGGAATGCGGCGGTAGGGTATTGTTTTGATGACCTAATAGGTGGTGAGGTATGTGGCGTAGGCGTTGGAAGATGGTGAAATCGTCCACACGAAGCGAGTAGGGAGTAGACCGAGGGATATGGGTCGAGAAAGAAAAAAGTATTAGGAGTTGGGGAGATTCACGACGAAGGGAGGGATTAAAAAAGCCTTCGAGCGTAAGGAAAAGAAGAGGAGGTGCGAGTCGAAGGAGCGGGCGAGAAAGGTATTTCAATCTTTTCCGGCTGGTGACCGAGCGATGAGCGACCTTTCCGGCCAAAGATGGAAGCCCGCCAACCTTCTTTGGTACGCACGCCAGACCTGTGGGATTCGCCAGCTACGATCCGCTGCACGAGTGGGCTGCAGGCCCCGGCACTGTATCGTACTGTACCCGGTACCTTGTCGTCCTTGTTGGTGCTGGTAGCTCTGGCGCCCTGGCGAGTGCCCTGTCCGCCCGCCAATGCATTCACCTTCCAGTTCACCCTTCAATTCTCAATGCACCCACAGAGTCCACTTTCCAGACGGGCACCCCATCGAGCGGAACAGAGCGTGGAGACTGCGCTAGCACCAGGTACCGCGTACCTGCTTGCTAGTTCGACTTCGACCGCTGGGACTACGAAGTCGAAACCAAGAACCGTGCACGTCCCTGGTCCCTCACTTCTCTGCCCACGGCTCGCAAGAAAGAACGACCTGTGCCCTCACGATCACCGATTCTTTCTGCGGCCCACGTAGGGTTCGATTTTTGGACGGCGATGGTGGGCCCGCGACCGCCGAAACCAAGGGCCCATGGTCAATGGGTCAATGATTGCCAGCGAGCAACGAGTAACGAGTCGGTCGGCCCTCGAATGAATGAACCAGGAGCCCAGAGGAGCCCCCAGAGGAGCCGTCCCGTTCCTGGAAAGAGAAGAGTGTTCGAATTCGAGCCCGCCTCCACGCGATGCCACCGTGTGCGCCTGTGCACAGACTGTCCTCGCCATCCGTTCTTTGCTTACCTCTTTGCTGGGTCGGCCTCAGGTCGGCCTCTTTGGTCGTCCAATTGACACGGTGCGACCGCCCAGCGCTGGCCAAGCTGGCGAGGCGGACAAGCACTACCTTCCAGCGCATCGCACTAACTACCACTACGGCACGCCCGCCCCAAAGAGCAGACCGCGATTGAATGTGATTGCCCTCCTTCAAGCAATGGCTGACACCCCGGCCATGAACAGGGGTTTGTGGAAAAGCGGGTCTCCCCGAGTGCAGGTCGCAATGACCGTTACCGCAGGATACCTGGATCGTCCAATGCGTCCAGGTACCTCCACCCCACCCTCTCTGCCTTTGCCCTCTGGCCGCTCACCACCACAAGCCGCAATCGAGCCCGTCTGAGGTACCTGTCCGTGCCTCTCCACCTGCGTACCTTGTCAACCAACCTGCGGGATTTTCTGGCTGCCCACCTCCACACCGGCCGTCGCAGCCTCTGATTGGCTCGCGCTTCTTGAATGACGACGAGGAAACCAGAAATCAGAAAGGATTTTCTGTTTTTCCCACACGAAAGGCCCGGCGGGCGAGTGCCAGGCGGGCGTTGCCAGAGCCCCAGGGCCGCCGCAGTCGACCAGCACTCCCAACCTCACACTCACCAGCAAATCCGCCGGCCACCACAAACTCACAAACGGCGAGCAAGTCTCCAGAACACTTG
Organism: Neurospora sp. CHS-2018b; assembly: GCA_009806015.1. NCBI lineage: Eukaryota > Fungi > Ascomycota > Sordariomycetes > Sordariales > Sordariaceae > Neurospora > Neurospora sp. CHS-2018b. Next base: position 327,246 of record RAOV01000030.1, read on the forward strand.
GCGGTCAGCCGGCCCAGAGTTGCCATTTGCACCAGGCAGTTTGGCGGTCACTCGGAATGGATAATCACGACTCCATAATTCATGCTATCTACCCTCGGCCGCGTTAGTCGGTATGGCCTCGTACGGCCTCGTCTGGCCCAGGCATCGTCTGCCTTCCCCTATGCGCTGCATTTGCTTTTATGAGATGGAATTGTGTGTTGATGCATCGCTATGCAGCTTGGCCAGGGGAAGCTGAGCTGCTCTCACGGGAGGTGATAAGGCCGGAGTCGTGAAGCTCCACGCTAATTCCTTGGCGACAGAGCACTTGAGAGCAGAATACACACTGCATCCTCGACTGTATCGAGCTCTCGATTATAGGCGCGAACAAGCTTTGGCTCTCGCTCTGTCCGTCATGAGCCGGAAGCTGGGGTATACCCATGCCGTGCAATTGCTTCGCTTTGACTGGCTAGTCAGTTGGTGGCCAACCGGCCAAAAGAGCCCTTATCGTTGCCATGAGAGCTCGATCCCTGCCGGCAACGACGAGCAGAGGAAACGAATCGACGAATGCCTGCCAGAAACAGGCTTGGCTCGCCCATCTCACCCACTGGAAACGGTTGAACGGTGTGTCCGTCTGCACTCTGCAGTGCACTTTGCAGCACATGGCCAGTCTTCTGGCGGGCGATCCGTCATGATTATCGCTGTCGTCCTCGCCTGTCTCGTCTTCCATTGAGAAGTCACCGTCGTTCGTGACATGCTGCATGGCATACATTGACCCGTGGGCAACGGTCGAACCCGTGCCTACCCGTCGGTCTCTTTTGGTCTGCCGTGCAACAGCGCCATGGCAATTTAGACGGGAACGGGGAGTCTAGGGTCTTGGATTCAACCAGACAGGTCCAAGACGTTGCGGTGTTATTGCCGGCTCGGTCTGATGAGATCGGACTCCCGTCTGATCGGTATTCGGTCCCATTCACCGGACATGACAAGTCACGGTGAGGCTGTTTCCCGTGTTAATGTCAAATTGGGTGCAGTGTATGACCTATCACAGAGTGTAATATGCCTATTTCCAACCATCATGCAAAGCTACCTACTACAGATGAGCATTCGTAAACGACAGCAAGGATCACCACATGAAAGCCATAGCCAAACGGACATCTGGGCAATATAGACTTCATATCGAGTTGATCAATTTCCCTCAACTCGTTCTTTCCGGAGTCTGGCCGCGGCCGAGGCTGGATTAAGGTTGTCGTCCCCTCAGTACCGGGACGGGAGCTGCACGTTGTCAAGTAACACGGTATCTTGAGACTTGTCATATGGAAACAGCAATGAAACAACCAGTATAGCAACACAGGAATGCCCCTCCATGCAAATAGTCACCAATGTTCGCCATATCCATTGTAGGGCACCGAGGCTGGCTGTCAGTGGTGATCTGATATTACCCTCACCACGAACGGGGGAAATTTGAGCTACGTCATAGTGTTCAGGCCCCCATTGATGAGCAATGCGATTCAAGACGCGCGATAGCCAACAAGGGGACGAAACTCATCACTTTCCTCAATCAGAGCAAAAGGTGAAGACCGACGACTTGACACTCCACAGTCAAGCCGCCGCCGACGTTCCCGAACCCTATCAAATGTCAGAAATTTCTTTCTTCTCTTTTTCATGCCAAGCGACCGCGGGAGTTCCCTCACGCTATCATGCAACGTGCGCCCATATCGCAGTACAAAGCACATTGTGAGGTTCGTCGCAAAGGCGATATTCCTTGTTGAAAAATTGGAAAAACTCTACACAAGGGATCACCCTGAACTTCAATCGGCAAGCAGTGGTTCAGTTGACGGCTCGCAAAGCCGATGGCGGCACCGCTTGCTGTGTCGCCAGCGAACCATCATTTTTTTAGCGCCCTTCCGACTCGTTCAAGCTCCTCAGCATCCAGCAATTTCCCGGCCAACCAGTGTCCCTATCGCGCAGGGCAGCTCTGGCCCCCCTGCCCTGTCACGACAGCCTCACACGGGCCTTCAAGAGGTGTCGAACTACCGCCCGGCAATCGGACAGCAATTTCCCAGCCTTGAGCCTCAAAGGACCGAAGAGGAGCACCTTGTTGACAAGGCCAGGAACCGCGGCGTGTGCCATGGGGAAGATCTTCGCCTCCGCGTCTTGGGGAGATTACAGCCCTTTCGGCAGCGATCGCGACCGGCTTCACTTTTGAAGGAACTTTCGCATCTGTGTGCGACAATGCCCAGAAACAATGATATAGCCCGTGTTCTGCCCAGGCCGGCTTGGCACCTTGGATAAGATTGCTCGCTGAGCACACAAGTCTAGGCCCGTTGGCTGTTTTGGCTTCGGCGCACATTTTACGTGCGCAATATTGGTTCCTACGGGCAAAAGGACGCAAGCCTGGCGTGTTCGAGCTGTTCATGATGTTTTGTCTCCTGCATCACCGCGATACGAAAATGACGAGGCGGCCTAGCCGATGTGGTGTAGGGAAGCCACACACTGTCGAGTTTCGATTGCCGGACAACGGCTGGCGAGAGACAACATGGTGGTCAGCTATACCTGCCCCCAGAACGGGAACAACACGCCTAGCTTAAAGCCCATCAGCCGTGTGCCAGTGCCTGTACCGGTCTGCCAGTAGGCCAGTGCCGAGGTGTTGGTTGCTGGTCGCCTCCATCCAAGACACCAAAGCCAAGCCCAAAAAGGACAAGGTGAGATTGTAACCATCCACACATACACCGCAAAATCCCCCAGAACCTAAAACCATCACAGTGCGCTCGGTTGTTCTCCGGCCTCAAGATGGATATACGGATGGATATGGTATGGATCGTGTGCGGATGGAGAAAAGAGGGTGAGAGGGTCGTTGAAAGCACGGGAAAGGGCTGGTCCATGAATCGCGGGTCAGGTCACGGCGTGCTGGGGAACCGATCGACTAGTGTGCCGGTCTCGTCATGGTGGCATCGTCCACTTATCGTCGCCGTCGCCGTCGTTGTTGCAGGGTGCCCATTGACCACCACCACGGGCGCCGTCGTCTCAGAGAATCGCCGTGAGAGCCTACCTAGCTGCATGGAACAAAAAGCGGTCTAGAAGCGGTTTTCTAGAAGGTTTCGAATATGCACGCACTTATGCAACCATAAATTGGTGGATGGGGCATCAGATGCCCCCACCGCGCGACACCAACGGACAGCGGTCGCCGAGTGGCGCGCAAGTTGAAAGAAATCAAGCTCTGACCAATCAGAAGCGCCACAATAGTGAAAACCTCGAGGGTTGTTTCTCCGAGTTGCGCGGGGGGCAGACTGCAAGAACAACTCCACGGAGGTGGGAACAAGATACTGCACCAATGCACATGCTAGCAAGGTGCGTGCATTCTGCAACTTCGATTCTGTGGGGATTCGACTCTTTTGGCTGCATTGACATCAATTAACTGGAAACCGCTTCTTTCTGATAACGGCTTGCTTCTAGGGCTTCTCCAGGCACAGCTTGTACAGAACGGCCGAGGTAGCATAGCGAAGGGCAGATTGCGTAGTGTAGCAGACCGGGCATGAAACAATTACTATGTACCAGGAACCGCTATAGCCCGGCGGTTATTCCCGTCGCGAGCGAGGAAACAGCAAAAAGCGAAAACAAAGAACAGCCGAGACAAAAAGAGGTTGATTTGCGACCAATCGAGGGCCAGCAAGCGAGTGTGGGCGAGTGTGGGTGAGAAGTTGGGGCATTTCCGCTTTTTTGGGGTTGATGGGGCGGGCTGCCAGGCTGCTTCGTGGTGGTGAAGTTCAAGGGTAAACGATCACGCTATAAATCGGTCGTAACGCAATCCGTCCTAGCGGCTCCCTTCACCGTTTTACGCTTTTACCCGTATGGTTGGTCTGTGGTTGCTGTGGGTGACAGACTGCGTGGACACCCAAACAAAATTGCGGACGAAGAGCACTCGGAGCACACAGCATCTGAGTGGATGACACTCACTGGAACAGACACGGCACTGACTCTCGGTGCTCACTGTTGATAATCATCGGGCGAGCCGTTACCGATCGGACAGGGAGTCCTCGCTCGGTCGGCACCATGTTCGCGATTGTGCCATATTTCCGCTGACCGTGGGGGCGGTCGTGGCGATCAGAGACCGGGTCCGCCACTCGACCGCCTCGCCAAACGGCCCAATAGCCACGCCGCTTGACCCGGATCTCGGAGCATGAACAGCTCATCACCGACATTTTACGGCGCCGCCGAACCCATCACCAGCGATACCACCTTGTTATTCCCATGGCTTCATGTCCGGCCGAGGTGACGGCAGTGACGGCAGTGACGCCAACGACAGCCTCATCTCGTCAGGGGCCGGCGACGACGGTCGACGACGGGATGCTGCCAAGCCCTCCCGCCCACCAACCCGAACGGCGGCGGCGGCGCTAGGAGACTCCGAACCTTGTGGGAAAATTCAGGAACAGGAAACTGTCTCCCGCTTCTCTCCATGGTTCTCCGTTCCTCTCCAGTTCTTGGCCCTTGAGTAGCCGCGCCCAGGCGCTTCCGGCGGAGAAGGCTTTCTCAGGTCGCACCGAACTGAAATTGAAGTTCCGTGGCTCCCAGTCAATATCACTGTTATCACACACAGTGAGCGCTCACACAGGCACGAAAAATCGCTCTCCACGTGCACCCTTGTGTCCTTGCATATCAGGGTGACGGGCGCGCATTGGCCGCGGATCTCTTTTTGCCATTTTGGTGCCGTGCAGCCGTAGGACCCGTGGACCCTGCGTGGACCCTTTTCTTCAGAAAACCGGCAGAAAAAAGGACGAGCAAAAGGCGGTGGTGCAACAAGTGATGGTGATAAGCAGGAACGGAGCTGGTGAGACCGCTATCGTTTGTTGTTCAACGCCGTTTCGGTGCCGGCTGGGAAATCCCAGAAGCTGCTTAGAATCCGGACAAAAAGTCTCTGCAAGCTTCTGCCAGCCTCCTCCCTAGCAAGTCGGTGTGTGTGGACTGTGGACTCTTTCGTGAATACGGGATCCCTTCAGCCGCCCGTGAACCATGAACCTGTGAAACCCAAGAAAACCTCCAGGTCTGGCCGCTGTATGCACCAGGAAGCAAGCTGAAGCAGAGTGCAATTTCCTGAACTGGAGCACTGTCGGCGAAACTCGCAGAAAAGAGTCTGCGTATCCTGCAACCGTGGTATCTGCTGACGTCCCTGTTTGCAGCCGGTCATGCCCGTCCTTGAACCTGCATTGGAAGCCTCAGAGCCTCGGATGGGGCAGCCGCGGCGCTTTGCATATAATCAGGGGCAACCGCCGCTGCCAGCGTTCCCAGTGAGCGGGCATCTTCGGACATTAAAGACGACTAGACGCTACTCCATAATAGCGAACGCTATGCGCGCGTTATCGGCGAAACTAAAACTGGGGAAATCCAACACGCGCCTCCGAGCCGACGAACCCAAGCAAGCAGCCAGCCAGCAAGTCGACAAAGGCCCAGAAGGGAGGCACACGAGCAGCTACCTATTCACCGGACCGGACATATCAGCACCAGCGACGCCGACAAGAGTGATGACGTCTGATTACTGAGATCTGGAATTGTAGAAAAAGGGGGCGGCAAATCGCTTCATTCACTTTCATTACAGCTTCAGCAGCTACAGCTCCATTCCAGCATCTTCCTCCGCTCCGGACCGGAAATATCAATCGCACAATCATCACCTGTTCTCTACTACGAGTCTGACATGGGAAAGCCGGGGACAGTTCATTGTCAAGCTCGAATTGACACGAGAACGGTACGGATTGTTCCGAGTTGTTGACATATACCAACTCCACCAAAACAAGCTTTCGCAGGTTGATGTCGAAGCTTTTGTCAATGGAATGATGGAGGCAATTGCAATGATCGGAGGCCGCTTACAACCAACACGCCAATTCTTCGTTACGAGAGAAAGTTCAAAGTCAAACCCACGATGATGTGCTGGGCAATCCGATACCCGATTTGAGGGGAAGTGGAAAGTTGGTGAAATGAAATTGCGGGATGGTCTTCACAGTTCACCAGCTAGTTGGCGCGGCTGCGTGGGGGCGGGCCTCGACAAACGTTGGGGGTTGTTGTGGTGCCGTTGTGCCAGACATGCCAAACAGAGTGGGTGGAAATTTGCGAGCAAGCGAGAGGACCTCGAGTGTGTGTTCGGTTCCTGAGGGAAAACGACCCGAAACCATCGTCAAGAAAACAGCCCCAGCTCATCGCTACCGTACCTGTCTGACATTGCGACTCGACGCTCACTCAAAGGTTCGTCACGGCAATATTGGGACACGTTTGAGTATCATTGTCGTTGTTGTTGCTGTTCGAAGATCTCATTCCAATCTCACCTTCAATCTCATCAGAACAGGAAAGCTGGCCTACCATCGACACTTCACTACTGCAGGAGCAAAGGACGGGATGGACACAAACACGGACATTTCACACCTTCGACACCCAGACACCCCACTTTGTGCTCATGTCGTAGGTACCTTTCGGGACTAGCTTCGACCTTTTGTGCACCAGCTCTTACTGTGGTACTGCCGATGTTCCGATGCAACGAACTGCAAGGCACGCGAGACAACGAACAAAACTCCATTTGATTCGGCCACTGCCATTGGACAACTGGAACAAGACTTGTGGATCGTTTGCTGTGGAGAGAGTGAGAGAGAGAGCCAAGAGAAAGAGAGAGAGAGAGAGAGAGACAACAACGAAGGAAGAGCTGGGAACCGAACCTTGCTTTGTTGCCCTGCGATTCGACAACAGGCGGCTGAAGAAAATCGTGTCACCGCAGGCTTGCAGGCTTGCTGGGGCTCCAGACACCACCGGTGCTCCAGCTCCAGGGACTCCAACTCCAGAGGGGAGCCAAAAAGCAGGGGAAAGGAGAAAATCCACTTTCTCTCCTGCTCCCCAGCCATCGCTTTGCGGATTTGCCAGTTGTCGCTGAAACCGCTTCCTGTCTTATTCCCTACTCCCACGAGAGAGAAGGGAGCATGATGAAGGCGCAAGCGAAAAAGGTAAACAAAGAGGGCCACGCGAAAAAAGAGCAAGGTCCTGAAGTAATCTCCGTAATTTTTTGTTGTTGGCGATGATAATGATGAATTATGCCGTGTTTGCTATGAAGGAATTGAGGATTGCGAACAGGAACAAGTCCTTCCTCCTCCCTGGTTGCAAGTTTCATCATTGACCCGTTCATTTTTTTTTTTTTTTTTTTTTTTTTTTTTTTTTTTTGTCTGGGCCTTGTTTGCCTTTTTTYTTCGTGTTTTTTTTTTTTAACCTGCTCATCAATCCACCACATCCGAGGTCTCCGAAGTGGGTGAACATGGAAGCGAAGGTCTTCGCCAAAAAGACGGACATCCATCATCCAAGTAACGAAGCCCCATGGTTCGTCCAATTGCGTCGATGCATTTCCGTCGTCTGAACACTTTTCGGCACCTGCACTTTCTCGATTTCTTGCCTGTCAAGAATTGTTCGAATCTTTTGCACAAAAGTCGTTTTTGTGCACAACAGCCTTTCATAAAATGAAATTGCGACCTTACATTCTTTTACGTGATCCAATTGACACTATCGAAGCCAAGCGCAACTTTCGCCAACTGCTTACCTTTTCCCTTGAACCCAGCTTCCCTTCCTGCGGGCGAATGAGAGGAATACCTACCTAGAGGTAGCAATATGCACTCAACTCACGTAAAATGATCATGTACACAAAGACCGCCAGTTGCAGTCCGCAGTCGCAGTCGCAGTCGCAGTTACATTGAACAAGAGGCCAAGAAGGGACACGAAACAGAAAGACCAAATGCAATGCAAGAAGATGGGGGGGAGTGGGAACATCGATCGACGTAGGCGGCCGGATGCACGTCCCGTCGATGCTCGCTGCAAGTCTGTTAATGGCAGGTTGCATTCCTTATACATAAGGGCAAATGTTAGGTGGTAGCAATTCGCGATCGGTTAGAGTAGCCATGCCTATTGTATTGTAACCGAGTCCATTATAAACGTAATTGGCTTTGGTCGAAGAGAGAGAGCTCCAATGGGTTGAGAGAGAGGAGACTTGAAGGTTTCGAGAATGGAGAGAAGAGAAGAGAAGATGGCTACGTACCGGACGATCATTTCAGTTGCTCAAGAGGTTTTCCAATCGTTTCGTTTGCATCTGCCGTACCTCGAAGAACATTACATGATGGAAGTTGCCGTCGAATTTGCTAGTCAACGGCTTCGGAGTTTTGTGAACTTACTAGTTCGATCATGTGTCGTTGATCGGTCCGTTTGGTTTGATGAGTCCTCCACACGGTCAGGCAACAACAAGAGAGATCCAATTCTTCGAGACTTACACAAGTTCCAAAGAACTAGCTATTGAGAGCTGAGAAAAGAAACAGCGAGAAAATCTGCCGTGTTGAGACACCGGGCAACCGACACACCATCCAAAAGAGAGCCAAGAAGACCCCGAGATGCTGTGTGAGCTCCGCCAAGAGAATGAGAGACAATCGTATAGTTGAGATCAGCAACACAGCCAAGCATCGAAGCGGTAAAGGCTGACAACTCATTCATGATCATGGTCATAAGATCATGAGAACCAAGAAGAAATCTAACGGGACCTAAGCTGCGGTGTATCAAAGAAGTTTGCTTTTCCGTCTTGGCTAATGTGTTGTGTTGTTCTAGTCCAACACAATGTCAACTTCTTAAAGGGCTTGTTTGATGATGTCCACAACATGAAAGGCAAGTAGTGTTCACTTGTAGATTTTCTTGGCTTCGAATGTTGAAAAGAGAAGGGGCACACGTGTGTCGTCAACGGTGTAACGAGATATGCGAGATTTCGGATTTTGCCTCCGATACTTGAAATGTGTAACACAGTTTGTATATCGAGTTTCTTGTCTTGTGCTCATGTCCGTTTCAGGATGGGCAACAAAGAGAAGAGAACGGCCTGGACTGGATTGGACTGGACAAGTCCAAGATAGGTAGCGAATCAAAGAACTTGAATGGCAGCCTTATGTGATTCCGATCTGTTTAAAGCTTAAAATGCCAGATCCAAGAACCAGGCACCAGATCTGCTATCCTGAAAGGTGACTTGCCCTTGCATTATGCATGAAGGGTCGTCGGGTTTTCCTTTGTTGGGGTTGGTCGTCACCTAGTAGGGAACCTTACACTACCCTCCATTGTTGTTAACGGTAATGCTGAAGCCTGATTTGGAAATTCACATGTGTAAAGAAGTTCCCTTTGAACCAATGATATTTTTTTCCTGTGGCTGTGTTAAACTCGTTGCCTACCTACCAGCTTTGTAAACCCGAGCAACTTCCTTTCTTCAACTTCGTTTGTGTCAGTCTCAACTCCAATTCCAATTCCAACTTCAACTTCAACTTCAACCATTCTTCGCCTCGGTCACTTACCTTTGTCATCGTCTCGCCAAGCTCATCAACAACGAACGTTTTGCCAAGCTACCTACCTATGATGAACAACAACACGGCTGAATCCAGTTCCTTCAAAGCTCACAATTCTTGACCGTTACAGGAACCTCTTTCACTTGACTAGAGGTTTAGAGCGGTTGTTTCCAACCACAAGCTGTTGTGCACCTGCTTGGCAACTTGGCGACGGGATGACCAAAGTGAAGCATGACATGACTGGGCTGTTAAGCTGAAAAAGGTTGCAACTTGGCGGTTTCTCTTAGAGGATCTTAAAGGATGGTCTTGTTGCCACGGTGGCAGCTACCCGTTTGTCTCTCTGCTTGGCTGTTTCTAACTCTGTAACTCTCTCCTTGGCGGCCGGTCGTCTCAGAATCAGGATAGTGGCTTTGTGCAAAATGTGTTTCACTGGATTGAGCATCTCCAGGTCTGAGGCTTAACACAAGTCGGAAACACCGGGTGCCTGCTCTGCTCAAAAGAGAGCTTTGGGCCGAGTCTTTGATCCAGGTATATGCTGCTGTAGATCATGCGATGTTGGCTAAATGCACATAGACTTGGAGTTAGACCTCATATTCGGTGTGAAGATAGTCTCAGATCTAAACACGGACTGTGAGTTTTTGGTTATTCATCAAAAGCCCAGCCTCAAAAGCAACGCCAGAAGAGAACAATCACACATCCTAATGAGCAGAAAACTTACCGCGTGTCTTTGTCCACTTGCGGCTTACAGGGACACAAGATTTAGGATGATGGGTTGGCTGACGGCACCTTACATGCTTTCCGCAACTCTCAAACATATGTCAACCAGGCAACTAAAGGTTACTCATTGGTTTGTCTTCTTTGCTTGTCACACAGCACTGTCTGAGGACTTGAACCGATGTGTAAGTACCCAGAGGCAGGTGGAGGGAGGTAGTGTGTAGTACAACAGGTGTCAAACATGCCTCAGATTCTGTACCGTTGGATAGGTACTTGCCTGCCGTTATTTGCCTTGCCTCCCTGATACTTGTGCAGCACTCTTTGTATCCGTAGTTGCACCGTATCTACCTTCCCGGCTACAGTGTATCAAAACGGGTCGGAGTTGATCATTCATGTTGACCGATTGGGGAGATCTCGAATACGGTGCAGATCCCGGGAAGGCTCCCTCGAGTGTTGAGTCCTGATGGGTAAGGTTTAGACATCATACCTTGGCTCCTTGGTCTAGAATTTTGCGAAGCTGAAAGACAACATCTTTGACCGGTGAGGCTGAAGAATCACTGGTCAAGGGATGATGTCATTGTTCCCTTTATGGCCAGCTTCATGCAGTGCCGGCATTGAATATTGAAAATGACGGAAAGGTCGATATTTGAAGCAGAACCAACTGCATATGACCCAGTTCAAGGATCTCCTCCCTAGTTGTCTCCCATGCCCAAACGTTTGTTGTGTTGAATGTTGAGCTACGAGTCTGGTGCAATCGTGTACAGGCACCTTATGGTAACGCGAACATTCTTGTCTCGAGATGGATGATTTTTTGCGTTGCTGGCTTGTTGATCACTTCACGTGGCTTCCACGTGGAGTGGAAGAAAAGCCTTGCCGTCGGTGTCAAGCGGAACTTCGCTTCGTTGCGAAACCGTTTCTTGTCTTTCGAAGCGGCTCGGATCGCCGTATACTGTGCTGTCGAGGTCAATGTACAAAACTTGGACAAAAACACGTGTAGTTGGATTTGGTGATGATGGTACTTACTGTATGGGTCAAAGGCCGCATTGAGTGGCAAACTTTCAACTTGGCAACATGTTCGGTCGGTTGGCGCTCCCGAGATCGCCTTCCCGAGATCGGTCGAGCAACAGCCCGGTATATCCGGAATCCCCGGATACCTCAGCTATCAGCCCATTTCCGACGTCATGTCCGGCGTTGCACGAGAATGTAAGGACGGGCATATAATATCGACATATGCCACGAAGAATGGTTTTATGCTCGCTTTTCGCCCTTTCCGAACTTTCCGGATCAGTTGCTAAGACAACCCGGGTATCATGATGTTGCGGGAACGAGATGCTAAAAGCGATTAGCTGGGCTGAAAACCAGATTTGGCCTGCTATGCAAAGAGGGCTCAATTCCATGACTGAGCAACTGGATGCTGATAGTGATGCCGATGCCATGCCGATATGCATCTCACGGCATTGCTGTGGCTCAACGGMTGCCCGAGTACCGTATAGATTCGGGGCATCCGGTTTGGGCTTCCCTGGAAATCAGGCATAATCTGTACACTTGAGGCACCTCTGGTATTGCATATGCTCGAATTCTCTACCAAAACCCAAACCCTAAGGCACCTGATACATAGATTCTGTGGTTGAGGCCTTGGAAGCCCAAACCGRATRCCCCGAATCTATACGGTAGATAAGGTAGTCTCACGCTGCAGTACCACTCGCCGTTCAATCGACATTTCTTGAAGTCTACGTAGATAAGCTTGCGGGAACACCAATGCAGGCCGCGGAGAGTTGTCAAGCTCTTGTTTATTATGACAACACAAATGAGCCTGTATACCGGCAGTTATCCGGTCAGATTCTCAAGGGCAGGAAAAGTGATACCGGAAAGAAACGTTTGGATTCATAGTGTTCGCACCAAGGTTGGTATGCATCTAGATCGCACCTTCTACTTCCAAGAAGCCGGCCATGGATTTTCCCCAGTGTGGCATGCCATCACAATGGGAAGGCGAAGTGAACCTGCGGTCTAGAGTCTGATAACCAGCAAGCAGAGACGCTCTGCACAACAAGTCAACTGAAATATTCCGCGCGGCTGAGTGAAAAATATTTTTGTAGTGAAAATAGCTTTGATATGTGAATGAGAGCTGAGTTAACACTCCGAACCTTCCAGGTTTGCGGTGAATGATCTGTCATCAGCTGTTTGAACGGAAGCTGGAGCCATCCTGATCGTGGCTACTTCCTCGTGCCCTACCATTGCCAGTGCACCAAGCGAGCATCACCGAGCAGACACTCTTTGTCGGGGGAAGGAAGGAAAGACCTTCCCCTCATAGTTGTAGATAGCGTGATCGTTTTGTTAGACTACGTAGTGGTTGAGAGAGGAATGCAGAAAGAAAGAGCGACCTGACTGGTCTACCTGCCTGCTCGCCTCCTTAAGCCCCAGACTCAGTCACTCAAGGACAAATGAGGCAAGACCGAATGATAAAAGAAATATATTTAGAGGCAAGTGACTGACCAACCACTCTAGTGTAGAAACATGGATGAGAAAGAACTACCGCGGTCTCAATCTTGGATCACTCAACCGGTAGGCGGAACAAAAGGAACTGCCCACGAGCCTGTTTACTCTGAGAGGGGACTTGCAATATGATGAATAACATGGTTAGGTTTGTTGAAGTCGTCCTGTATGTAATATTCATGATGCGGGGGGAAAAAAGGGACAAAGATATGTTGATGCTCTCCTTCAGTTGCTTTTGTCTTGTGTGAATGGAAACGACTAAGTGAGGGGAATGATCTCACTCGCATACCTCTGGTGTTTAATGTCTGGACGATGTCTGGACGAGTCCTCCGCTCGGCCTCATCCGGAGGACCTCAACAACGGTATACATAGTACGCTGATAAGCCAACCAACTCTCCCGGGCGGAAGGATAGGGACATGCTGTTTTTGTCGCTGACTGAAGTGGTCTTGTCATAAAAAAGGCAATGTCAAAGCCATGGATATTTCATACGTGATGGCAACTACCAACCGACCTCATGATCTACTTCTTTCATCAATCAAAGGAACGAAGCTGCCTTCGCTGTCTTAATATGTAAAAATTTACCATCTCCCTTGACCTTGTTTTCAATAGATTCCCTGCCCAAACTCGAAGATGAAAATGGAATGGACCCTTCCATGGTGGCTCTGACAGTTAGGACACGGTAAAGTTAACTTTATGCGATTCCCATGATCTTAGAAATCTCGTTCGTAGTCTTAAAGTGCGTACTCACCCATCATCAGACAGGTGTGTCCTTTCAAACCTTTTCGTAACTAACCCCCCCGGTGCGTCCATAGCTGCGGGAGGAGGACAGACAGTATGTCACACACGATATCAGGGATTCAGAAACCTCGGCGATTGGGAGATAGAGGTTGTAAAAGATGAATTGACATCACGGGTATGGAGGAATTAAAACTCCAGACGACGCAGGGTTGCTACTGTAGCAAGACCTGCTTAGTCTTCATTAACATTTGCCAGTACAGTTTGGGACTATATGATATAACTTGCCTTGAGTGCCCGAGTGCCCGATACGCTTCGTGATAGATAGATCTATATATCTATATCGCCCTCTACTACATAAGCCATCTAATCACCGACATGATCATCTGTAAATATAGATCCGCTCTTTCTGTAGCATCCATTTCTGTCCATCTCAACAAAATCGTTAAAGCGTGAAATAAGAGACATGACCAAGTGCAACAACAAAGTTCAGTCCTGGGATACCTGAGATTTGGGATGTGCCGGTTGGAGAAGGGAGGACCTGCGCGCGAGACCGTTCCCCGAACCCAAACAAATGACCCACACCGCACCAACCACGCCCATTTTCCGTTTCCTTGGTAACAGAAAATTTTATAAAGATGATGTGTGAGGACAGAACCCATCCCGTCCATCCATCATCCTGAACCTACCGACCAAACCAACCCCGACCGATCAACCGAATATTTGGTGAAGATAGAAAAAAGAAAAGACGAAAACGAGATCTCGATCAACGCCGGCATTTCTTATGCGTTTAGTGCTTCGCGGTGACGGCCTCGCCGGTCAACTTCTCGACGTAGGTCTTGGCCCTGTTATTTGGGTGAAAGCGGTCAGCATCTCTACAGTGACAACAAATAATCAGTCAGGGACAGGAACTCACATATCGCCGAAAGCAACCATGCAGACAGTCTGCCAGATACCAAGACCAATGCGGGGGGTGACACCGCGGTACAGGCCCTTGACGCCGTTGCTCTGGTAGATGTACCTGAAGGTGTTGCCGACAGTCATCTTCTTGGGGCGGTTGGGGTCCTCCTTCTTGCTCTGCATCTCGACGCGGATGACCTCAATGGGCTGGTTCCAGGCTGAGAGACCACCACCGAGGGCAGAGGCGAGGATCTTCTCCCACGCGGCCAGCTTCTGGCCCTCCTCCTTGCCGGTGGCCCTGCGGATACCCTGCTCAGCAAGGCGGGAGAGACCGAAACGGGAACCCCAGTTGGTCATCTGGCGAATGGCAACGGCGTTGACGCCCTTGTTGATACCGCGGATACCCTCGCGGCGGTAGATGTCCATGAAGGTGGCCCAGGTGCCGGGGGCCTTCTGGCCGGAGGCGCTCATCTTGTGCTTGGTAATCTCGACCGTCTTCATGCAAGTGCAGAAGCCCATGGTGGCATACGCCTGCGCAACACCACCAATGATGCCGCCGGTGATACCGGCACCGAAGTCGCTGGCGCCGGCGGCGCGAGCATGGTATTCGGCTTCGGAGGCAACGAAGAGGAGCACGGCACCCTTGGTGGAGCCCTCAATCCAGGCCCATGGGATGAGACCCTGGTAGACTGATTGACGAAGAGAATTCGTTGATTAGCTTCCAGGCTCCAAGTTTAAGCTCCAAGTGGAAATGGGAAAATGGGAAAGGGGGGGGGGGGAAAGTATGGTTAGGCGGGTAGGTAGGTAAGGGCGAGGGCGGGGGAAAGCGGTGACCGCTGCTGATCTCCGGTCGCCCGGGAAGCTTCATGTTATCACTTACAGCCAAAGATACCACCACGGTTCCAGATGCGGCGGAGGGCAGAGGAGAAGCCATCGCTGCGGTTGGCAGCCATGGTGGTCTTGATGACCTCCAAGGGCTGGCCGAGCGTGGTGACCTCAAAGAGGTTGAGGCCGGCACCCAGAAGCAAGTTGGAGAACTTGACGGGCTTCTTCTCCAGCTTCTTCGGCGCTGGGGCCGGAACGGAGGCGACGGCGGCG
This sequence comes from Neurospora sp. CHS-2018b, assembly GCA_009806015.1. Lineage (NCBI taxonomy): Eukaryota > Fungi > Ascomycota > Sordariomycetes > Sordariales > Sordariaceae > Neurospora > Neurospora sp. CHS-2018b. The sequence goes on from RAOV01000030.1 coordinate 342,489, forward strand.
GACATGGCTGATCGGATGTTGTCGGATTACTGGGGCCCTGACCAAGGGATTCGGGTGCTTCTTCGCGAAAGTTGAGGGGGAAAAGGGGGGTTTTGGAGGTGGGAGAGTGGTAGGTAAGCCGAGGCGTAGATGGGGCTGCTGTCACCGGTTACTCGGGTGAAGTGACCGACTTCGGTGGAGTAATTGGAGTGTACTTGGCTTCTTTTGCCGGCGGGCCTGACCTTGCTGCTGGAGTATTTCTCACGACGATGACGATCGTGACGATAGCGAACGGATTGTCTGTCGACAGCAACGAGTTGATGGCAGCAAGTAGCACTTGAAGTCGGTAGGGCACCAGCTCGTTGAAGTTAAAAATTGGAGGGTATCTGGCCTTTGTCTTGGTCGGCTGCAGCAATTGCACGTGTTAACCGGGGCGGTTCTCTCGGTGTTGTCAAGTTGCAAAAGTGGATTCTTGCCCAGCACGCCTAGGTTTGGCGCCCAGCAGACCATCCGCGACCACCGAGAGCGCTCAACCGGACCCTCTGTTGTAGCGGCTGCACCGCGGCATCTTGGGCGTCTTGGTTTTGCCATAGGCCATGCTGGCTTCTAACCGTGATAGGATATGCCTCACTAACCTTGATTGAGAGAATGGCGGTTCGATTCCGTTCCGTGGACGACGACGAGAGTGGTGATGAGAAGATGCCACTTGAGTGCGTGGTGGATGTTTGGGTTTTGTCAAAGCAAAGTGGTCACCGTTCCTCCTTTTCTTTTTGCCCGTCTCAACAACAAAACTCAACAAAGAAGCCAATTGGAAGCGAGCGATTGTGTAGAACACCTCGCACCAGACGCGGGTGGTGGATTGGACATGGTGCAATGCAGTGTCCCAGACGAGGGGGAGGGTTGAACAGCACACGGGGGGTTTCGTTCGCTTTGACGGATTGGGGGTCTAAGGGTTCCACTTCACCATACAATTACTGCGTTCGTACCTGTATCAACTCCCGTTCCAGACCCCGACATGACATGAGGCTTTCGATGGGAGGGCCGTGTGTTACGCTTACAGTAATGGAATGGCTGACGGTCAGATCCTGTGTACACTAGTAGTATCGAAGCTAGCTAGGAAATTGACAAGATCCAAAGGCCAAAGCAGGTGATAAGGACAAAGAGCAATGAACAAAAGATCACTGTAATCCTCCGACCCCATCACTTTGTCTCTACGATGGAAGCGAAGGATGCTCAAAGTAAAGCGGGTTTGATTACTCTGATCCGTAGTCCGTACCACAAGGATACTGCGTGCTTATGTTACCGTACCATAGGTATCATGAATCCCTAACTTTTGTGCCCGAGACCTCATGCAGTGTCAGCACAGCTATCTTTGGTCCCAGATGCTCAACGTCGGAACACTTTGGGGTTCATCCATTCATTCAAACATCACCACCAAAAAAAGTGGAAACTCCGGGCTGCTACATCAATGTTTACTTGCCGGCTCCCAACCCATTTGAGAACTTGGGACATCGGCGGATTGATGATGTGAGGCTGTGGCACCTTGAAGCAGAACAATATCAATCAGCTGGTTGTGGTTGCAAGTCGTGAATTTCCCAACCATCGGGCATGCCTCGGCGTTCCCAACAACCAAGTGCGCAAGAAGGGGGGGGGTGGGTGCGTTTCTGATTTTGGGGGTGCCAGGGCAGGCAGGGGAATGTCTGGGCGTTCGCGGACAGCTTTGGGGAAATGTTGGAGAGCCCCGCGGCCAAGCTCTCGTTTGCCAGGTTTGTCGCGGGGTCCGGATGGAGATGGGTCAGCGGCAGGTACTTTGGCAAGTTTCAACCATTTGCAATCAACTTCCTCTCAATGACTGAAAATGAGCAACTGATGGGGGTTTTATGGCGATCGGTCTTAGAATTCATGAGTCGAAAGTCATATCGCGCTCCTGCTAAGCACATTCGCAGAGAATTAGAAAAGCTAAGGTACCTAAAACTGAACAGACCCAAGGAACCATTTTGGGGATAATCTTCCAGGGTAGCTCTTGCTGCATGGACGGCTGCCGGGGTCCGAAGTCGCACTCGGGCCTCCAGGGGTCTGACGTTCGCACCGGCAACATTACATGCCCCTGATTGGCCCTGCACGTCACATGCGCCAACAAATTCCCCAGCGTTCTTGGTCTTGACTGCCTGCGTGCCTCGGACAAGAAATACCAGGATGAGCTCAAAGCTTCAAATTGCCGAAGCGACGTCTGCATCATTGTCGTGAGAACTTCAAGGGCGTGGACTGTTTGGTCAAGAACTGCCATCAAAGAACGCGTGTGTGGTATATTGTCATCATATGTATAGTACAAGCGAACTGGAATGGATGATATCGCCTTCCAACAACCCCGGATGTTTCCCCTCGTGTCTGTACACACACCAACCCTCCTGGTGCTTTACATTTCACAATACATCATCTGAGACGCGAACAAAGGCTGCTGCTGCTGCTGCTGTTGTTTGAAAGGAAGATCCCATCCATTCTATGCTGAAAAGAACCGAAGCCCGACCGTTTTCCGACCGTCGCGCCAAACTACCTAACCATTACTACTATCACAACAATTGCTTAATTTACAGCTTCTTGCAAATCTCGATCCACTTCTCAGTGGAGTAAGACTTGGGCCTAGAGTAAAAGAGTTAGCCGTAGCCCTGGATTAACAGGAGATCATATAGCAACAAAACATACCTCTCAATGGGGGCACCGACGGCGCGGTCGATGATCAGCTGAGGAAGGACACCAATGGCGCGGGAAACACCGAAGAGAACAGTGTAGTAGTTGGCCTCAGTAAGACCATAGTGCTGGAGAAGGACACCAGAGTGGGCATCGACGTTGGGGAAGGGGTTCTTGGTCTTGCCGTGCTCGGTGAGGACCTTGGGGGCGATCTTGTAGACCTGGCTGACGAGCTGGAACATGGGGTCCTCGGGGAGGTGCTCCTGGGCGAACTTGCGCTGGGCAGTGTAGCGGGGATCGGTCTTGCGGAGGACGGCGTGGCCGTAACCGGGGACAACGCGACCGGCGTTAAGGGTGTCCCAGAGGTACTTGGTGATGGCCTCATCGGAGAGATCGTCACCGATGACCTTCTTCATCTCGGTGAGCCAGTTAAGGACCTCCTGGTTGGCAAGACCGTGGAGGGGACCGGCGAGACCGTTCAGACCGGCAGCGACGGAGAGGAAGGGAGAGCTGAGAGCAGAGCCGACAAGGTGAGTGGTGTGGGCAGAGACGTTGCCACCCTCGTGATCGGTGTGGATGGTGAGGTAGAGGCGGAGGAGCTCAACGAACTCCTTGTTCTCGCCGAAGCCGAGCTGGTTGGCGAAGTTGAAGGAGTAGTCCTTGTCCTTCTGGACAGCAGGGACCTTGCCGCCCTTGAAGACGTTCTGGTAGATGCGGGCAGCAATGGTGGGGAGCTTGGCAATGAGGTCCATGGCGTCCTCATAGGTGTAGCCCCAGTACTCCTTCTTGTTGATACCCTTGGCGTAGGCACGGGCGAAGGAAGAGGTGTGCTCGAGAGCGGTGACGGCGAGGGAGAGCTGAGCCATGGGGTGGAGGTCAGAGGGGCAGCGGTCGATGAGCTCCTCAATGAACTTGGGGATATCGGAGCGGGCAGCCCACTCGGCAGAGAGGTCGCGGACCTGCTGCTCGGAGGGAACCTCACCGGTCAGGAGAAGCCAGAAGAGACCTGCGCATCAAGTCAATCCACAAGACCGTTTACCACAAGAAACCTCACGATGGTGCTGACAAGGCACGTAGGAATGTGAACATACCCTCAGGAAGGGGCTCCTTGCCACCGGGAGCCTTGGGGAGGAGCTCCTGGCACTCGGGGATGGTCTTGCCGCGGAAACGGATACCCTCCTCAGCGTCGAGGACGGAACCCTCCCAGACAAGGCACTTGATGCCACGGGCACCGCCATAGACCTGGTCGAGAGTGACCTTGTCGACGATCTTGGAACCGTGCTCCCTGAGGTTGACAGGACGGGTCAGCAACAGGATAGATGACACGAGAAGCTGTCGACAGCTTATGCCGAGGTAGAGGTAGAGCTTACTTGCGGAGGGCCTTGATCTCCTCGATCTTCTCGGGGAGGAGCTCAGCGAAGCGCTCCTTGAGAGTCTATCACGGCCAAAGAAGCGCGGTCAGCGGATGATGTCAGTGTGTCCCCGGCTCACGAGACTGCCTTACCTGAGTCTTGGAAGAGTAGCATCTGGCGGCAGTGAAGGCAGTCTGGCGAGAAGCGAGGTTGAAGGAGGACCTCAGGGCAGCGGAGCCCAGGCGCATAACGGGAGCCATGGTTTACTGAGTGGGTGGGAGGGATGTGGTGTGGTTGAGGAGAAAGGAACAGTACGGAAAGGAAAGAAGAAAGGGAAAAAGTTCAGGTTGAAGCAATCAAGGCGGCACGGGCTTGAAAAAAAGCGCAGCCGGGGAGCGGGCATGCGTGGGAAAATATGACCTACCGTAGCAACCAGCGAACCAGGGCAGGTCCAGAAGTCCGTTGGCTTTGGCGGGCTCTGCTCGCTCCCGTCTTGCCGGGGGATTGGCCCGACTGGATGCGAATTGCCCGCAATTGCCAGTGCCAATTGGATCCAATAAGGTAATGTTACGGCGGGGCTCCCACTCTGCTCGGGCCAGTGGACCGGGGTGTTCGGGCCAGTCCTCCCAAGAAGTTGCACCGCGATGCTCGACCTTCAGTGTTGAGGTTCCACGACGGCATCTCTCTTGACACGACACCCACGACACGCTGCTTGATCCACAATGGTCGACTCGTAGACTGGTGGTTGACAGGCAGATGCTCCTCTTCCCGCGCGTATCCGCGAGGATGAGACTGAAGAAGGCTACACCGTAATGACCGTAGAGGCCGGAGCCAATCTATTTTGATGATTACCCAACCCTGAATGTGGACAATTTGGAACATGAAGCTGAACAACTCTGCGGGCCAAAGGTTCAATGTTTCTACGTCGAGGTACGCTAGCTTGGCCGAGCTGCCGAGCTCGAGCCTGAAGGGGTTGGGGGGAAGGGGGTCGCTGACGCCGTTCTAAGTAAGGATAACGCGGGGCGGCTCTCACACGTGTGTTTCGCTTCCCAGTTCCCGTCCATGCGCGCGCGGTGAAAGGGTGGTCGACGGAAGACCGGAAGAAGACCTGGACACAACCACGCTGAACACTTGTGACACCGACATCATGTGCACGTCTCTGCAATCGCATGTGTTTCGAGGGACAGCGGTTGTCAGACCAGATCTCAGCATCGTCGATGTCAAGGCTGCCGTTCACCCGCATGTCGAGGTCGACACATGGATTGACGTCACGGAACCCTTTGGGACTACCTACTTGGCCCTTGCGAGATCCCCAACTCATCCGGGGAAGCCGCCCCTTTTGACAGGTGTGGAAACGTTGGTTGCTCCGGCCTTTCCAGAAAACATTGTTGGAATTGCCAATTGACGGTCGGAAGGCGGTCAATTGGAATGCGCTCTTCACCCATTATTGAAAACAGATGAACCCGCCTGCACAATGCGTTCCGTAGCATGTCCTCGACACTCTGTCCTTTCACGCTCATCGTCAATGTTCTTCGTGGAACTCTTCGGGGTCGCATGGAAATGGAGAGTCGAGGATGGAGCACGCAACAAGACTCCAGAGCTTCATCCAATCCCAGGCGGATGTGGATCGAAGGTTGGGGTTCTTAATTTAATCCCGTCCGGACGTTGAGTGCTGCCTTAGTGCCTCATATCTTGGCCCGTGCGTCAGGCCACAACACACAGCTACGGGTACTTATGTAAGGTTTCCGAGTCTTCAGTTCGAGGCGGGTCGTTCGAACCAACCGAGGCGTGGTTGTGTGGCTGAGGAAGTGCAAGTTCGTCCAACGCACTCACGCACGCACGCAGTCCTCGCCTTCGTCAACAGCCACAGTGCCACAGCAGGCGCAAGCCGCGCAACACAGGAAATTGCATGGCAGGCAATCGAACCCGACGGACGACTCGAACGAACAGAGCCAAGACCAGGGCAGCCACAGTACCCACCCACCTGCACCAACCACGAACCACCAACCACTTCCAGTCCAGTCCAGTCCACTTCTTTCACTTCTGCAACAACAACCTAACTTTTCTTTCTCCCCGCTTTCCAACCCCAACTCCCTCCTCACTTCTCGCATCACCACCTCATCACGCTTTTCTCGTCATCGGCAACATCAACTCCAAACGCCAACAAAGATCGCCTTTGTCAATCCAGCAAACGAGTAATCGACTAGTCGCCCAGGATTTGTCCATGCGCCTCGAGTCAGCTCAATCTCACCCGGATTTTCTCACTTTCTAGTAGCCTCACAGTAAAAAGGGTGCGCCTAGATCACTTCCGCGCAGGTCAAGTTCTGATCTCGTCTGCCCTCCGTACTGCTGCTTTCGTTACGGTTCTTGCCGTCGTCACAGCCATCCCCAACTGGTGGTTTTCCACTTCGCGCGTCACGTCAAAAATTAAAAGGACCACCGTATTCTTGCTCGCACTCGCGCCGGCCAGCAACATATCTCTCTGGCCTCTCGGCTTCTTTTTTTTGCTAGGACTTTGCACTGGCCTACGGCTTCCGCGCTCGTCTTAAGACGCACAGAAAGGACAGTCTCTTCGTACAAGCTGCTCTTTTGAGCACCCGGTGGCGTGGGCAAATTGCAGCTTCGTAACCTCGGTGATATACGTCGAGAAGAAAGGAAAGCAGACCTTGGATGTCGACCTGTTTGAGCCTGATCCAACGTACTCCGTCTTTCCACCCGTGACAAAGGAGCATGGTATTGGCAAAAAAACCATAATCAGCTTCCAACGTATCACAACCGTATCGCAGCTTGTATCTCCAAGCCCAACGGCCAAGTTGATTGCCGACTTCAGCTGGTCTAGATCGATTCTCCCAAACAAAAGTCATCAATCATGTTGTCGTCACAGGCGGCCGTAGCTGAGCTAGAGAAGGGCCTCGGGGACATGCAAAACCTGAAACCACCCGGCGTCTCTGGCTCAAAGATCAATAGCCTCACCCAGCTGTGTTTGAACAACGTCCAGGTAAGAAGCGCGCCATGTCTGGGCTCGACAGTATGCACGATGGAGGCACCAGAGCTAACCACACATCCTTTGACAGTACGAATCACAGCTGGTTCAGAAGTTATACACCCACTACAAGAAGACACCAAACACTCACAAGCTGGGCGTCCTATACGTCGTAGATTCCGTAACCCGCAAATGGTTGGATCAGGCAAAGGCCCTTGGACAGCCCGTCACCCTTGGTGCACAGGATGGCACCTATGCTGCCGGTGTCCATAGAGTGACTGAACTAATGCCCATGTTCATGAACGCCATCATCTCCTCGGCCCCCGAGGATCAAAAGGTACGCACACAATAGCACACTCATGTGCCGTCTTACACATATACCTCCATTTCTGCCACGGACTAGACCCCGAGCACACTTGGGAGCGGCTGTAAGATGCGGCCATACCAGTCGTCATCACTTTTCTAGACCAGATTCGTGCATCCATTCTTGATTATATTTGGTGTTCAGTATCATGGTGGATCATAAACTCACACCCACGTCGTCTTGTAGGAGAAGATCAAGAAGCTCGTCGACATCTGGGATAAGGGCCAGACGTTCCCTCCCGATATGGTCAACACCTTCAAGCAGAAGTTGAATGCCCATCAACAGCAAAGTAGGTTTTGCCCGTATCCCCCTAATCATATTCACTTGCGCCTCTGCGGTGCTTGTTGTTTGCCTGATCTAACTGTATCATGTGCCGATAGACGTCTCGACAACACCACCAGGCAGTCCCCCTCCCAACCCGCTGGCTTTCTTGCAGGCTGCTAGCAGACCTGCCCCTACGCCTACAACTTCCGCCACAATGCCGCCCAACATCCTGGAGACCCTAGCAAATCTTGCCCGCTTGAATGCGAATGCGGCTCAAAGTAATCCCAGCGCGGCCGCCCCCGCTCCCGCCCCGGCCGTAACTGCGGCTGTGGCCCCGTCTCCGGTACAGGTGGGAGTCCCTCAGATTCCTCCTGTTACTTCTTCCACGCCGCATCCCATGTTTCCTACTTCTGGCCAGCCTAGTAATGGAGCATTGCCAGCCGGATATCTCCCCGGTGTGGGGCACCCGGGCATGCCGTACTTGCCAGCATCGCAGCCGGCGGGGCAGTCGGTGAACGTGCCACCAACGATGCCATTTGGCTTCCCTGCTCCGGCGGCACAGCAAGCTCAGCCTGCGCAAGTGCCAGGAGCGGCCCCTGGTGCGAATGCCGCTACAACTGTTCACCTTTTCAACGCCCTTGCTGCCCAGGGCATCCCTTTCGACAAGATTGCAAGTGTAATTCAGATGATGGGTCAACCAAGTGGCACCGCCCCGGTAGCACCTCCCCAGCCCGTTGCTCAACCTCCATATGCTGGCTATGCGGCTCCTCCCCCTGCTGGCGGTGTATCCGCTGCCCCTGCATGGGAGCCCGTGAGACATGATGAGTCACGTGATCGTAATGGCTACCATGATGGGATGAGGTCTCCAAATAGGCCCCGGGGTCGCTCTCGCTCACGCTCGCCGCGGCGCTGGGATGTCAGGGGGTCGCCTCGATCCCGCGGTAACGATCGCTTTGATTATGGGCGAAGCACCCCGCCCCGTGGCCGTCCGGATGATCGTGGGAGAGACCGGGATATGCGTATTCCCGACTATCGACAACGGTCGCCCCCGAACCGTAGACATCAGAGCCCCGGCCAGGAGCCGCCCTCCGAGAAATGGGTCAAACACGATCCTACTCTTCCCAATGGCCACATCAAGGTGTATAGCCGCACACTGTTTGTCGGCGGCGTGACGTAAGTTTACCAAGCTGTTCCCCAGCCTATATGTGCATTGACTGACAGACATGTAGATGTTCCGAAGCTGAACTCCGTTCCATCTTTGGTCGGTACGGCGAAGTACAAACGTGCATCGTCAACAAAGAGAAAAGACATGCCTTTGTCAAGATGTACTACCGTCAAGATGCTGAGAATGCAAAGAAGGCCATGGAAGAGAACAGAGGCTCCGACGTTCAGCTACGGGTAAGTTTGAGACTTATATATCTTCGTATTGGGCGCCAACTAACGATTTTGTAGACTCGTTGGGGTGTTGGCTTTGGCCCCCGTGACTGCAGTGACTACCAGACTGGAGTTAGTGTCATTCCTATTCACAAGCTCACCGAAGCCGACCGGAAATGGATGTTGACGGCGCCTTATGGCGGAAGTGGTGGCCAACCTATTACCACCGGTCTTGTTGTCGAGGAGCCAGACATTGAGATTGGCGCAGGTGTTTCGTCAAAAGCCATTAGTCGACGTATGCAGACAGACAAAGGGGGTAACCATGGCCCCAAGTCAAGCCGCCGAGATGAGGAGCCCCAGAATCCTAACGGCAACGCAGGAGGACCGCCTCCTGCCGGTAACCGCTGGCGGCATGGTCGCGAGAAGCATCGGAACAACAGTGGCGATGACAGACGCGGCGATCGCAACGACAAGAACGCAGCGAACGATGACCCGATAGTGATGGGCTTGCCTGGAAACATCACTGTTGGACCGAATGGCATTAATTTTCCTCCTAATTATGCGTTCACATCCAACAGCACGTCGAATAACTAGGGGGGCTTCTATTCCATATTGCTCTCAGAGAAAAAAAAAAAGGGGCGAGTAGAAAGAAGGGCCAGGGAAAGGCTGAGGAGGGCAAATCTGAAGAGAAAGCACAAAGGCGAGGGATTAGTTCAAGGAGGAGATACCACTTGAGATGGATAACGGATCATGGAGAGAAAAAAGTTACTGCTATGGGACCAGAGGCTATCGTTATTAGCGGCGTATTGGTATTGGTTTCTCCTGGGCATTACGTTAGTAGATAGGCAGCGGTGGGATATTGCTTTAGGTCCAGTATATCTTAGCTGGTTCTTCTTCACAGCGGAGGGTTTTTTGATGGTTATGATCCTTCCGCGACAGATAGTTCCTTTCCTCTCTCTCGTTAGATGCCTTTTGCCGGCTTTGCCATTCAGCAAACCGGTATGATAGTTGGTAATCTTGGAGCGAGAAATAAATGTACACTTATTGTATTCTACTGTAGTCTTCGCCGAGAAGCTTTCTCACCTAGGCTAGTCCTGAATAATAATGGTCTACTTTACAAATCCACCGTGATCAATGTCGGGGCTAGAATGAGTACTGTTGTAGAGGTGTCTGGTCTCATTTGGCCGGCATATGACAGGAATCTAGACCGAAGTCAAATCTCTTCGAGAGTGTTTGAGTGTTTACGAATGACATATTGTGCTTCTCCAGAATCATGCATCGCGCTTTGCCCTCCACAACTTCGGCAAACCAATGCACTGGAAAGGCGTTTGATGGTTCGACCTGAATGGCAAAAGCATAAACGGGTAGTAACGATAGAGCACTAGCTCCTAACGATAGAGCACTAGCTCCATGACGATCCGAAGAATCGCCTTTTGTATTCGGATAATCTTTCGGTACCCATCGATGCTTTTTGCTAACCATATGCTCAACAGTACTCAATCAACCACCATGCTCGATTCCTTTACGCCTCCTTTTCCTGAGAGCTGTGCCTTCCCACTCACCAGCACCTTGACCCTCAGTATTCCAACTTTATCCTTCCCTTTACCCCTGAGTAGGCATCATCCTGTTTCAGTACGTTAGCCATGCATTCAGTCCACAGAACCGACAAGAGAGACAACTTACCTCAGCCTTTCTCTTCCTCCCCCCAAATCCATTCTCCCCGCCCATGCTCATCATCCCATTGCTACCACCATCCCCGCCAGGACCGCCACCAACACTGCCATTCACCTCCTTATGGCAACTAGCATGGTACACCCTCTCTTTCACTTGAACAGCGTCCATCCACACCCACTCCTGCGCCTCATCGAGCCACTTCATCTCGAATCTTTCCTGGCAGATGGGGCACATGTTATTGACTTTGGCGGAATCCTCGGGGACGGGGATGTAGTCGAGACCGCCCCTTTTGCCTCCCTTTCTACCACCACCGTGACCGGGCATGGCTTTCCCAGGACCGCCTCCCGAATGGTCAGCACCCATGGCACCACCACCTGGGTACAAAGAGCTGGGGTTGTAAGAATTATTGAAGTTCGCCTCGGGGTCATAATCATCATCATCCACATCATCGTCATAGTTAAGCGTGTCCTGTCCCGGCACACCACTACCATGACCACCGTGACCAGACGCACCACCAGAAGCGGAGGCATCACCACGATGACCATGATCAATATCAATCGCCTCCAACGAGTTCACCCAGTCCGACTGCTCCACCCACCAACTGCGATGCTGTCCGCGCCGCTCCGCGTCCGTCACCCGCTGGTGCACCCGGAAGTGCCAGTCCATGTGCGCCGTCTTCTTGCGCCGGCCTTCCTCGTTGGTGCCGAAGCGTCGGCCGCACTGCGTGCAGGGGGGGCCGAGGTCATCGTGGAGTCGGTTGATGAGGTGCGGGCCGCGGTATTGTTTGAGGGTGTAGGTCCAGGCGGCGGCCGGAGCTGCTACAGGAGCGGGAACGGGGGCGGGAGTGATGCCGGACAGAAGACCGGATTCTCGGAGCCTGGCGAGTAAAGCTGATGGGTTGGAGACTTGTGCTGGCGGTGCGGCCGCGGGAACGGTGGGAGGAGCGGAAGCTGCGGGCTTAGGAGCCTCGAGGGGTGGTGGTGCTGCCGGGGCCACTGTAGGTGTTTGTGAACGGAGGACGGCCGCGAGGACGGGTGACAAGGCTGCCAGGCTACCAGCGGCAGCGGCGGGGGCCGGAACAGGAGTTCCTGCTACCGGTGGTACAGCCGGTGGTGGTATCGGTGTCGCGATGGGAGGCTGTGGCGTGCCGGTCTGTGATGGTGTAGGGGTGGCAGACTTTCGGGTAGCACCAGCCAGTAAGGCGGCGAGAGCGCCTTGCCCGAACAAAGAGTCTATCGACAGGGCACCTCCGGCACCAGCACCCGGACCTGCCACGGCCGGGGCAGAAGGAGGACGTGCCCCCGGTACTTGAGGAGGAACAGCACCAGCAATGACTGGAGGTGTTGGGGTAGCGGTGTATGGAACGGGATAATGGTGAGGGGCGGCGACAGGAGCAACGCCAGCAGCAGCGGAGGCGGCAGTAGCAGCGCTGCGCATGTTTACGGACAGTTCAGTGATCTTTTCTTTCACGAGCATTAACTGCTCCTGCGGCACGTCTGGCCTCTGAATCAAGGTCTGCAGATCCAGCAAGGCCTTCAGTCTAGTTTGTTTACCTACGTCCAGCGGATCTCGCGCAAACTCGGCCCTTTCTGCAACGATGAGTTGCTGGATATCGTCTCTTAACCTCTCTATGCTTATACCCTGATGAGGAGCTTGGGGCTGGTGATAGGGGGCTCCATATGGAGGCTGGGTGGTAGCGCGAGGAGGAAGCACATCGGGACCCTGTGAGTGTTGTCAGTATCAACGTACAGAAATGATGTAACAAGGGGAGACGAGCACATACGTTGTGAGGGCGCATAGGGAAGGCCGCGTTTCCTCCGTGCGGCGGCATATGTCCGTTAAGAGGCGGAAATTGCTGTCCTGGTTGTTGTGTCGCTGGTCGGACGTTTGGCGGAGTTGGTGTATCTCTGTGAGGAGGGGCTGGAGGACGGGCTCCGCGGAGCATATACTGCTGCCCTTGGTAACTGCTCTGGTTGACTTGAAGGGCAACATTCTTGGCCGCGATCAAAGCGTTCTCGATCGGTTTGACCACCTCAGGAGGGAACACAGGCTTAGTGGATATCGAGCCCGGCACTGGCTCCTTCCAGGTCTTCAGCATCTCGTCCATCTTCCGCCTCGTTGGGTTGTCGACTTTGGTATAGGCGCCCATAAAGATCGAGTAGAGCTTGGGCCCGAAGTATAGGGCGTATGGTGTCGGGACATTCTTGACCACTGAGTCGAGCACATAGAGTGCCGGTAGTGTTCGTGGAGGTGGAACCTGGGTAAAGTATTAGACACATGCGTATAGATGGAAAGTGGTGTTGCTCATGGGTCTCAGATGTCTATGCCTTGAACCGTCGCGGTGAATAGGCGGCGTACCTTTTTGATGTGGTTTGTCAAGACCTCAGCGATGGCCAAACCATGGTGGGCGTTCTCTCGAGCAATATTCGTCAAAGTCGCGATCTCTATCCTTGAGTTTACGGTCAAGTCCTCCAGGGCTTGCCGGTAATCCTCGGCAACATCAGCAGCTTCGTCGGACATTGTTGAAAGCGTCAACTGATACCAGGTACCGCAGACGTGGAACAATGAGACAGACGCAAGGTCGCGCGTCAACTATGGATAGACCTTTCAGATTCTTGGTTTGTGTTTGTCGCAGTAGACTGCTTGCGCGGAAGGGAATGCACCACCACACAGAGTTATGCCCAAACTGGCGCAAGTCTTTTCTCCTAGTCTTCAAGTTCGAAGACGGTAGAGGCAGATAGTTTATCTTCTACCAGAAGTCACGACTTGATCAATTTGTGCCTTGTCTTGTTTTGTGTTGTCCTTGCTTCTTTTCCCAAAGCGCAATCCTCCACGGCCTGCCTCTATTGATGTGTCACCCGGACCACGATCGACGCACCATTCGAAGCGTGCTTCCTGTAGTCAATCAATGCTCGCCGGTATACAATTCTCTAGATGGGTGTCAAGAGGCGACAAGTCGCAAATGTGGCGCGAAGAGAACAGCAGAAAAAACGGAGGAGCAGAGACCGTCAGATGAATGGGCCGAGATAGCGTGGTGATGGGCGGGTGAATGCTGCTGAACTGGCGATTCTTTGACGGGTCAATTCGGAGAGGTCTTTGTCCTCTTGGTTGACCGGGTGTGGGTTGTCGAGAGAACAGCTGCAGACCAGACACTTAGTTGTCGCGGTTTATGTACGATTTGCTTGGATTTACAATTTCGAGTTGCAAAGTCGAAGGAGGCCGGGCGGGAAGATTGGTGACGAGAAGAAGTCGCTCCTCCCGTCCTCGCAATCCAGCTTGCTTTGTCTGCAAAGGGTGGACACTGGAGCCACTGCAGGCCAAGAACAAAGTGCGTGAATGTGCTTTCAGGGTGTGATCCGTTCGCTGTTTTTGGGGTGTAACCGGGTGAAAAAGTTGGGGCGGTACATTGGCCAGAAATTAGCCCAAATTGTTGGAAGTCACTGCTCGAAGTACCTTTTTTTGAAGTTGTCAAAGCTCGGACCAATTTGTTCACCCGGTTACACGTCTTGGCGGATACAACAGTTTCTATTGGCTACAAGCCTCCGCCAAGACGTGCAACCGGATGTTCATCGAAAATGGTGTTTTGCAAATACTTCTTCATTTTCACCGGGATGCCAAGACCAAAAAAAGCCCAGACCACTTTTGAGTTCAGAAGTATCTTTTTCACCCGNCGGATGTTCATCGAAAATGGTGTTTTGCAAATACTTCTTCATTTTCACCGGGATGCCAAGACCAAAAAAAGCCCAGACCACTTTTGAGTTCAGAAGTATCTTTTTCACCCGGTTGCACCCCAAAAAAGGCGAACGGATCACACCCTCATTGCGGTAGAGGTACGTATCGCTGGCCTGCCGCGATACGAGTGCATATCTTATCGGTATGCACAGGCCACTCTTGCCTGAGCTTATCAGACCAAACAGACGTTCCATGCGCAAGTTAAGTTGAATCCATGTTCACCATCACGACTCCATGGGCTACGTGCAGGTCACGAACTGAACTGAGTACAGCCTGATTTGTTCACATAAGTCATATTATTGTGTCTTTTATATTTCTTATGAAGCGATGACGCATACCAGTCTTCATACATTTCAGCCACCATCTCGGACATTTCCAGCGTTCACTTTTGTGAGTCTCATTCTCTTTCGAAACCGAACCATTAACCATGCATTCCGAGTGCTTCCTCATGATGGCACCTAGCCAAGAAAATACAAAAACGCCTTGACCATATGCAGAATCTCTCATACTTTGGGTATTTTGAAAAAAGAAAATAAGAGAAAACGAAAAAAAAAAGGGAAATGCCAGCTATCTTAAGAAGTCTTGTCGTTCATATCCCAGCCTATCACACATTATACGACCTATCCCTCAGCCTCTGCCCGCCGACAATCAAAACCGGGACATGTTCGCATCGCTATACAGACTCGGGCTCCTCCTACCACCGTTGTAATAAGGGTGTAGCACAGTCGGCGGTCTCTGGACGTTCGGCGAGACGGGGCTGGAGCGGTCATTTTGAGGCGGAGGGCTGTTGTTTCTTCCTGCGCCGGTGTTGATAGGGAAGCGTCCTCCACTGCTTCTGCGGTTGCTGCGGAGGCTGTCGCCGCGTTCGAGGTCGACAGCATGATCACCGGATCGCTTGCTGTCCGCGTTCATCTGGGGAGTGGGCGCCACCACGCCAACGCTGGGGATGGGGTCGCTGATGACGGGAAACCTGCCGGACTTGCGGAAGTTCTTGGGGAACGCCGCCTTGGTCCACCTGTGCGCCCGCGCCTTGAAGGTGGTGTCCAGCTCCGGCTGCTCTTGCTCCTGCACCGCCGGGGGGTAGTAGTGGTTGTTCACCGCCGGCGGCAGATCCTCAGGGTAGCTCTGGCTGCTGTAGTAATCCGGGAATGGGTCCTGCTTCTCGATGATGCCCTTAGCTTGGTCACCGTGGCTGCGGATCATTCTGGCCGTGATTCGTCTCCGGATCTTGCCTTCGCCTTCGGAAGTATTGAAGATGAGCGAGGCGACAACGTTGAAGACGCCGAAAGTGAGGGAGAGGATGCCCGAGGCGAGTACGAGGCGCCACATGGCGAGTCCGAGGTTGTCCATGGAGTAAGCCGGCTTGACCAGATCGCCCATGATGGCGCAGCCCATGACGACCATGGCTAGACCGAGCCATACCAACGAGTGAGTCGGGCATAGGACGGGCCAGTTCCTGGCAAAGAAACCCCTGAACGACCTGATGTTCAACTCGGAGATGAAGAGAAAGATGGCGACGGCGAAGACGAAGAAGTGAGAAGCCGAGTCGAAGAAATCGAAGCGTCCACCAAGGCCGGAGAGTACAATCATGATCCAAGACGACGCCATGGCCATGGCGAGGCCAATGAGAGTGAGAGCTCGAAGTCCATTGAGGACCAGGTAGCCGGTACCTTTGATCGTGGGAAGCATCTCGGGATCCTCGTATTCGAGTGCTGATTCTGGGTTCGGGTCAGTCCTGTCCGGTACAGGATACTGGTTCTCGTCGTCGTGCTGCTCGTGCTCGTGCATATTGACTCACAATTATTGGTTTTATGAGACCGCTATCGTAGCCCCTCTGACCTGCAGATTGCTATTTCTTGTGTTTTTGACTGAAGATGGATCTGGCTAGCAGATGTTGGTGGTGATCTTTTTTCTCTGTCGAAGAGTAGGGGGGAAGAATCCGGGGGAACAGGTAAGCAAGGAAAGGCGTGAAAAGTAAGTAGAGACCGTAGAGGTCTGGGTTCTATCGAGGATTTATGTAACAATAAGAAATGAATGGCTAAGGATGGCTCAAGGCCATTGTCTCCCAAGGACAATAGGGCTACGAGTGGTTGAATAAAGGGAGCGAGTTGTTCATACGGATGAATGGGGAGTAGGTGGACCACATGCAAAGGACACAATGGGGAGTCTACTGATATATCGGACGGCAGAGAAGTGACGCACCCGCTCTTACAAAGGCAATGTTCCGTCGAACAATAGGATTGAAAGATTGACGGTCCGGCACATGAATAGAGACAGACGGCAAGGATCTGGTAGTGTTTCGCATGGGTCTTATTTTCCGAAGAATCTCTCATGGCCAATGAAGCAGTAGGCGCTCAAGGAGTCAAGTCGTCCCACTTGGATTTTGAGTATTCTGGACTGAGCCGAATGTGAGGACCCGTGGGATGAGCTTTAACAGGCCAGTCAGATCTGCTTGCCTCATCCTCGTCCAGTTTCCCCAGATATCTGGCGAGCTAGGAATGGCTCCACGGCCTCGACGTTTGAACCAGTCAGTGGACGCAAGGCGGCTCCCACAGCGCATAAAAAAAGACGTGCAGATCAACTCGCATCGAATGCCCCTGCAGCCGCCTCTTTGAAGCGAGCATGTTTGCAGGGAGACGGCCAAGGATGCTGCTCGATGGTTGCCGGGGTTGATTTGGACAGTGACTGAACTCATCTTCAAGTTGGGGTGAACTCGCCCGGTCGATTGGTTGACGATATTCGAGGCCCGTTTCAGCTTTGCACCTGGCCTTGGTACCTTATTGTTCCAAAGTCCACGTGGAAATGCCTGCCCATTGTGCCCAAGCAGATGCTCCAGAATAGTAGCAAGTATTTGGAAAACACATGCGAAAAGTCGTAAAATCGATTTGTATTTTTGTGCGCACGTCATTAGTCATGTTAGGTCCGGTATCTATCCTTCGTTCATGGCAACATATTTGGATTTCTGAACAGAGCAACTGTCCATGGATCAGTGATGCACCAACAATGTGCGTGCGTTCGGGTACTGCCGAGTGGCGCTAGCAATGACAATGCTCCATGTGGATCCTTTCACTCTGGGCGTTCCTGATGATCCAAGACAGCGCCGACGAGTTCCGATATCAAAAGATAAAAGTTGAGGTTTCAAAATCAACATGAAAACTCTTGGATGTCCCTACGCAGGCCAGACAAGGCGTCATGGGAGTTTCAAGTCTTCCGCATGGCGTCAAGGTATCGAGAATTCCTTCGTTGTGAGTTCCATGTCTTTCTCCCAGAGGTGGTCCGTGCCCACTGCCCAACAGCCACCACCACCCGGACTCGGCGGTATCGGACCTTCTCAGTAACTCAAACTACCTCAAACTCGTTTGTGGGAGGTGATATCACGGCTCCTTTTGGCGTTGAGATTAGACATTCAGGGCATTCAAACGAATGTGTAAACAAACCGACGGCGCACAAGCCGAGAAAAGATTATTCTCCCGACTTCCCGATTTCAGTTCCCCGCGCTTACACCGATCAATGACCCACCGCGCCCGAATCCCTAACGCACTAACGCAGAGGTGCCGGAGCGTAGTGGTGTTCTTAGCAAAGCTGAAAATTTTATTGGCCACCATGTCGCGCCCTGAACCACCAGGCCTTTCTTTGTCCGACCCCAGCAACTGTCCGCTTCCCGCCGAAGCGCCTAGAAATTCATTCGCACCTCCCCCCGATTGAACACGGACGCCAGCCAACCTTTTGAAGTCTTCTCGGATCTCCTGACCACCCACCCAGCCAGTTTCCCAGCTTCTCCTCAACGCGCGATATTCCAGGGAGCACAACAACCGCCCGACCGGGTCTACGGACTTTTGAAACGCTCCTTAATTCTATTCTTCGACTTCGCCCTGCCTTTACCCGCACGCGCTACTTACCGCGTCTAATTTCTTCGCTTCGTCATCCTTTTACCCCCAAACACCATGTCCCGCGGCAACCAGCGTGAGAAGGCCCGTGAGGCTAACCTCAAGAAGCAAGCTGCTCAGGTATGTTTCTCAACAGCGATTAATGACATCAACCAAGCAAGGGCTTTGCTAATGTCCGCCTTTTCCCTCGCAACAGAAGAAGGTCAACAGCAAGAGCGGTACTGAGATGCAGCGCGACAAGGAAACTGTCGCCGCCCTCATGAGGGCAAAGCAGGCGGCCGGTATGTTCTATCCTCTGCGTCTCCATGCTATCCCCCGCCCGTTATGACATAAAGTCACCGTCTCTTCGATCATCGTCATCGCACTGATAGCCCCGTATTTACTCCCTTGCTGACTATCCTTCTCCCACTTAGCCGACGCGAAGAGGGCTGCTGAGGCTGCCAATAAGAAATAAATTGTCATCTCAAACAGCCCAGCTACCAACGTGGTTGGAGGAGATACGAATCTGATCAACGGGAACTCGTCTATCTCGATGCGCGATTATCTCTATTCACCTCATACCCATCAACGAAACGGACGGACGGACGAACGAACGAGCAACTATCTCCATAGTCTACAGCGACTATGAGCAGTTGCGAGAATGCCCCCGTGTCTATCAAACCGGGATCGGTCTTTCCATCCATCTTTATACCGTTCGGAGTGTTTTACGGCGTCACAGACCAGGGAGGAAGACTTGGGGAGTATCTTGATTTATTGGAGCAAAGCTTGGGCATTCATGGCGTGAGCGTGGGAATATCATCTTGAATTGACACATTTTCTTGGAAGCAATATTAACCCCGGAACGCTGTTCTCTACGTGGGCCGATGCATGCTCGGTCGGCTATGGCTGTCCTTACCACTGTTTTGCATGTGTACAAATTAGCTTGTCAAACTTCTGTCTTTTGGCTGACCTCACTATCGCAGCTCCTTTGTTGATTCTTACGGCATTTGAGAAACAAGGTAAGAACAAAGGAGGGACAACATTTCGCAGAAAAGAAAATTTATTAATGTGTGTAGCGCTTCCAGCGACATCCAGAATACGACCCAGTCATATGCGTCCAATCGTGCTGTCCCTTGCCCCTTTATGCGGGAAATGATAATACAGGCCAACTCGCAAATAACATCCCCACGGGGAAGGCGTGTTTGGTGACCTGATCAGCACGGTCAAGAAAAGCTAAAATATACAAGTAGCATCGTTGATACTACAGAAAAAGAACATGGCATTCCCTTCTCTATCGTTGACTTTGTCAGAAACGCCCCACGCATCAGATGCTCACATCCAAGCCATTTGCTTAGGCAGCAGGAGCACCAAGAGCCATGGCTCTAGGAATGGAACCTTGAATGAGGTCAGCTTTTTAGTCACGGAATCGAGAAATGCAGACGAACTACTCACCACCTACGCCACCAAAGGCGTTCACACCCTGGGCTGCAATGTTGGGGAAGGAACCAGCAGCGCAAGAGACGGCGCATACGCACGAACCATCGGCGTTAACCTGGCCGACACCAGTCACGACGTTTCCAGTTGCCTGGGCCGCTCCACCAGCCACGGCGGTGGCGGTTGTATCACCGCCAACGGTCGCGGAAGGAGCAGCGGGAGGAGCAGCGGAAGCGGTACCGCCGGTGATGCCGCTGTCGGTACCAGTGCCGTTCTGCGCAATGGCTTGGGCTTGGAACTGAGCATGGGTCTTTTGGGCGGTAGGGTTGATGGAGAAGACCATGCCCTTGCCGCAGTGGTTTGCTTGGCGGCAGTAGAACCCTGGGATGGTGTTAGTAAGACGAGAGTCGGTCGAGGGGTAAAAAAAGATCAGCAATAGGGACAACATACAGAGAGGAGTATCAACCATGACCTGCATAGCAACCTGCGGCGGAGGGTTGACGGTGTTGTTGACATTGGCCTGGAAACCCGAGTCCATGCCTCCCGGGAGCGCCACGCAGGGTTTATCAAAGGCCGACTGCGTCACGGTGTGGTTCTGGCTGAGGAAGGTGAAGATGACGGTATCGCCCACGGCCGCCTGCGTCTGTGCCGGGCTGAAGGCCAGACCCTGCGGTCCGCCGACCGTGACGGTATGCGTGGAGCCGGCTCCTCCTGCCGGGGCAGCGACGCCAGCGGGCTCGGTGGGAGTCGCGGGAGCGGCGGGGGGCACGTTAGCAGCAGGAGGTGCTGTTGCTACCGCGTCGGCGCCACCGGCGGCACCGTTGACCACCGTCGCGGCTTGGGTGGCGGTGACGGTGACGGTCTTTTCCGAGTTGATGATGGTGGTAACGGAACCGCCGCCCAGGTTGACCCAGAGGAGGTTGAGCTGAGCGTTGAGGCCTGCGGTGAGGCCGATGAGCGCGGCAAGATCGGCAATCTCCTTCTCTGTTGCCTTCTTGGAGTTTTTCCCGTTGTTCTTGTCCTTGTTGTCCTTGTTGTCATTGGCATTGGCATTGGTGTTTTGGTTGTCATTGCCCTTGTCACGGACTTCGAGGGCGATGTCTCCTCGGCGGACGCTGGGGTAAACGTTCTGAGCGACCTTTCCGAGAGCGAACGGGGCCATGCTCAAGGCGGCCAAAACTGCTGTCGTAACCTTCATCTTGGGTATATCTTGTTTTATTCTTTCTTCTGGTTCCTTCTCGGTAAACTTCTTGTTCCCTTCTGCTTTTCGCGAATGACGAAGTATTATCGCTTATTCGTGAGAATTCGTCTCTGTGCCCTATCGACCGGGAAAGGGATGCGCTGGAGTGCGAATATGAACGGCAAGTGATCTGGATATAATGTCGTACGTAAATAAATTGGCGAGTCCCTGCTCGTTTGTTGATAGTAAAAGAAGCGAAGGTCGCAACAGGAAGGACGAGAGAGAAAAAGGACTGGAAAAAACAAAGGAGTGGAATAGACACACACACAGAGAGAGAAGACAACGGATGAAGAAGAGGGAGAGAAGAAAAAGAGGAGGAGGAACAGGAAACAAGTCCCTTCTTGAGGTTTTACGTTTCGAGGTTTCGGATCCCACGATTTCCGGGGATGCAGCATGAATGATCGTAGCAGGGGAAGCCATTGCTTTCCATCTCACTCTCAGTCACACTAACATTCGGCAGCCGGGGCGTCAATGTCATGGCAACAACAATGACAGGGTCCCTTGGGACAGACTACTAGTGGCCAGAAAAAGGAGGTTGTCACGAAACATTTTCCAGGGATTGTGTAGGTGATGGAGGCGTTTAGGCACAATGGCACTTTCCCTTGGCCGCTACCTATAGCAGTACTCGGCGTCTTGGGCCATAGCTGGGATGGCGCTCGGTTCAATTCGTTTCCACTAATCCTGGCGCTATTGTCTGAATCTCTTCATGGTTCCGGTGGAAAGGTTACGGTAGTATAGCTCAGCCTCGATTCATTCCGGGGTGCATGTTCACGGAGGACGGAGGTAGGAAGAGATGCAGGTCACGGAGTAGTGCCCCTGGCCCAGGGGTGCTGTGACAGATTCGTCT
Organism: Neurospora sp. CHS-2018b; assembly: GCA_009806015.1. Taxonomy (NCBI): domain Eukaryota; kingdom Fungi; phylum Ascomycota; class Sordariomycetes; order Sordariales; family Sordariaceae; genus Neurospora; species Neurospora sp. CHS-2018b. The sequence goes on from RAOV01000030.1 coordinate 364,286, forward strand.
CAGAGCGTGTTTTGGCTTTTGGGATCCAGCTCTGGGCGAGCGCTTTGACGTTGGTTGATAAGGAGGTACTTGATGAGTTTTGGAGAGCCACCAGTTTGACCATGCCCTGTCCAAAAATAAGAGTTCAATGAAATGTTACCGATTTCTAACAATATTATTCTTATATCCTGAGAAAAAAAAAGGCCAGTAACAATGTGAATGATAATAATTTGGAGGAGTGAATCTTGCTCAAGAAGTCTCGCCCTATCTAGCAGCAAGCGAACCGCAAGCGTTGAGGTGGTATCTGTAACGGGCAACCGATTGAAACCCTACGCGCTTAGTTCTCCCCTTTAAAACCTAAAAGGACTAGAGGAACCCCTTTCAAGTTCAACATAACGAGTCCTCCAAATGACATTAGTTTCCTTGTCTTTGGATCTCGTCCTGAAGTTCCGATGTTAGTGGTCGGATAACTGAGAAAGTAGGGTGTTTCTCTTGGCAATACCAAGTCAAACAGATTATGTTTATACATCACCTCCACGAACCCTCAATGACTGAGTTGGAAGCATGTGCCTTTATGGCAGTCATTCTGCGGTAGAGGCAAGATCAAGATGAAAGGCCCACTTGACGTCGTAAAGCAACTTAACGGATGTTTCTTGGGCCGGTCGGAGGTAACTTGGCTAAGCGGGCTGGCAGAGTAGCGGGTATGCTACCCCGGTTCATATCACGCTCGGCGATGTTGCATGCCTCTCGGGGAAGAAATTGGGCTTGGAAGACTACGTATGATTTGAACAGTATACAAGTCAGTTATGTAGGAACAAAAATGGAGCATCGGTCGTCTATGATATAGCAGCTACAATGTGTCTTGTTTCCTGGACTGACCGCCGACCTATCTCTTTCTCAATACGCCCTGATGTGACCGAGCAGCAAGTAAAGAAACGGACGAGAACGCGCGAGAAGAGTGTTTCTCTTCAACATCGACGACATAGCACGAAAAAGAGCCATCGGTATCGTTGAACCCCGGCAAGCCCGGCTTGGGCACGGAGCTATTCATGATGGAACACAGACCGTCGCAAGTGGTTACCTTCGGTAGTCGATCACGCAGCCTATAATCGATGTTCCGCTCCCTTTCTTCCAGGGGGGCCGATTGTGGTCCAGACTCTTGTAATCCCTGCACTTTTTCTTTAGCAATTCATCGTCTTTTCCGCATTTGAGCTTTCAAATTCTCATCCTGATGAGATCCAGTTCAGATGCTGACAACAAAAAGTGTTTAGGAATGTGGGTATCATTTCCGTTGTTCTCCTCCTGAAGATTATCCCCTCGTTGCCATTGCGGTTGCGTAGTTCCCGGACATACCACGTGGTCGTGGATGTCAAACTCTCACTCCCATGACAACCGTACAACGGTGCTTAGTAGAAGCAAAACGCGACGAAAACACTCTAGCTCGTCGACGCCTACTACTTCTGTGCCTGTTGTTTCCCTTCGTAAAGACCGGTGTAGTAGCCTTCAACGAAACATCATGTCAGCAATTCATGTTCAAGTTCATTTTTAAAGCAAAAACGGCGTTGTCTGTCTCCAAGATCTAGACATAACGTACCTGCGTAGTACCATGACATCAAGAGCTTCTTGAGCTCTTCATCTTGCACAGAACCCAACATCAGTTGGGGCCCGGGACCGGGCAAGCTCGCCGCGGTGGTGGCAGGAGGTCCAGGAGCAGCAGTAGCAGTAGCTGGTTGCTGGATTGCCAGTCCACTCTGGACTGCGTTGATGGGTCCAGTCTAGTTCTCGGTTAGTCTTGATCCATCTGACTGCAAGCTTGTCCTCTTTTCACTTCAGTTTCACTCACCTTCACTTCAACAGCGGCTACCGCGCCGTCCTCCTCCATCTCCTCTCCCTCTTCTACCTCTTCTCCCTCTTGCTCATGGGCATCTGTAGCAGCACTAGGCTTGGCATTCTGATCCCTGAAAAAATATCACGTTTAGTCTCGATTCGATTTGCACACTTGGTTTGGGGGTTGGATCACAAACTTGAAGTCACCAGCGACACCTTCGGGAAGTGCAGCTCCTTCAGCGTGTATGCTGTGATATTTCTGTTGTGCAGCGTGGATGTCTGTGGTTAGCTAACGCTGGCTCTAGATTATCGGTAGGTAAACTCGATAGCTGGAGCTCTTACCTTGTACTCTGCCAATGCCTCGTTCCATGAGTTCACTAGGGCAGAGTCGTCCCAGATCTCATCATGGGATGCCATCGCTGGATTGAATCGCAGTTAGATTCCGTCGTTTGTACCGGGGGTTGGTGGTTGCAAAGCGTGAAATGCCAGTTGCTGCCTGTTGTGAGTTTGGAAGGTTTGTGAAAGAATCGTTAGTGCACCCCGCGCCCCGATTGCAACTCACTATCGCCTACCGCACAGGCACTACAGGTTCAACCGTTTGCGCCTCACTGTCCCCTCAAGGAAGTCTCGCATCAGCTGCAACAACAGACTCAATGTCAACACACCGGAATTTGGGATCATTGTAGGATTCAAAGACCGAAGCGGGCAGTCAATGGCTCGTGGCCGGGAGATCGTAACAATCTCAGCCCGAATAGCGGGACCCCGGAGAACCTCCGCCGCATAACAAAGTCGGACACGGAACAGCGCCGAGGGTGGGCCGCCACGTTTGTTTTCGGCGTCCCTTTCCCGGAGACAACCTACCTCGACCTTTGGCACCACCGGCTGTTACCTCTTTTCCAGGCATCATAGAGGTATGCGATCGCCAGGAGCTCAAGCCGTCGGGTGTTCGATCTTCACTCGTTTGCACACCGAGATATGCCAGATGAAGATCACGGGAAGTCCTGATAGAAAACACAAACGAATAACACCACAAACCACTGGGACGAGCTCGGACGAGGTCCTGGGAGGAGATGCATCTCGGGGCGACCGCCAAGGAGGGGAAGCCAACGCCTGGCCGCGCCTGGAACGCTGCATCGTCTCGGAAATACGGAGATCAACGTGCTGATCTAGCAATTCTCCCAAGCCCTCGATATCTCTGCGAGTCCGATGACCTGGTTCTTTGGTTGATAAGGGTGTCATGTTCTAGCCGGACGGGTTTACCGGGTACCTGACTGACATGGCGGGATGACCACTGGAGAAGTTCGGAGAAGAAGAAGCTATAGAGTGGGATGAAAGAGCGCTTGGAGCCCTATCGGTAGAGCTAGAGTTGCTCTCTCTATGAGGGGGAGTGTGGGGTACATGCTATAGCCGGTTAATCGCTTCCTTTCACGTCATGCGGTCATCCCCGCGATCCAACAGGTACAAAGAGCTAGAGCTCCTGGAGCTTCCCACCTCGAGATCTTTTTTTTTTTCCTTTCGATTCGAATTTCATAGTCAAGGCAACAGGACCTTACAACAAAACGCGGGCGGTCTATCAGCTCGGTTTCCCGTCATCCCTCGGCCTCACCAAGTAGAGAAAGCTATGTCGTAAGTGGAAACAGACAACTCTCACTCACTACCATGAAACGTCACCAGCTAACTCGGGAACAGGTCTTCACAGGTTCGGGAAATCTTTGCCGTTACATGTCATCTGAGAACACGAAACTTACCGCAGAGTGGCACAGAATCACTACATTGGCATCGACGTCGGAACAGGTTCAGCCCGAGCCTGTATCATCGACTCGACGGGCGACATCAAGGCACTCGCAGCCCAAAACATCAAGCTATGGACGCCTTCCTCAGCCTATGAAGGCTCGCATTATGTATGTGGGAAAAGGAGGGACAACAAGATCTCCCCAACTCGGACACTGACGTCTCATTCAGGAACAATCAACGACAGACATCTGGAATGCCATCTGCTACTGCGTGAAGCAGGTCCTGGCCGAGTCCAAAGTGGACCCGAACTCTGTGAAAGGAATCGGATTCGATGCCACATGTTCGCTGGCCGTTTTCACCCACGACACAAACGAACCTGTTCCCGTCACCGGTCCGGATTTCAAGAACGACGGCAATGACAGAAATGTCATCCTGTGGCTCGATCATCGCCCCTTGGCGGAGGCGGAGAAAATCAACAACACCAACCACAACTTGCTCCGTTACGTCGGCGGCAAGATGAGCGTGGAAATGGAGATCCCCAAGGTCCTCTGGCTCAAGAACAACATGCCGCCCGAGCTATTTGCCCGCTGCAAGTTCTTCGATTTGACGGATGCCTTGACCTACCTGGCGACTGGGAAGGAGACCCGAAGCTTCTGCAGCACTGTGTGCAAGCAGGGGTTCGTGCCCGTGGGCGTTGATGGTAGTGTGAAGGGATGGCAAGAGGACTTTTATGAGACCATTGGTCTGGGAGACCTCGTAAAAGATGATTTCATCAGGATGGGCGGCGTTGACGGGGTAGTGAGTGCCTGATCCGCGAGCTGACTGTTTACGAAATGGCTAACCGTTAAATAGAACGGCTCTTGGATGAGCGCTGGTGAGCTTGTTGGCGGCTTGTCTGAAGAGGCAGCCCAACAGCTTGGCCTACCCGCTGGCATTGCCATTGGAAGCGGTGTTATCGACGCATACGCCGGGTGGATTGGAACAGTTGGAGCTAAGGTCAAGCTGTCCCCTGACCACCTCGACGACAGTGCAGTACCCAACGACGTATCGCAGGCCTTTACCCGTTTAGCTGCCGTTGCTGGCACATCGACCTGCCATCTCGCCATGTCCAAGGGTCCGGTTTTTGTGCCCGGAGTTTGGGGCCCGTACCGGGATGTCTTGACCCCGGGCTATTGGATGGCTGAGGGAGGCCAGTCGGCCACAGGCGAGCTCATGAGGCACATGCTGGAGACGCATGTCGCATATGACGAAACCCTCAAGGAGGCAGAAGCTGCCGGGAAGAACATCTACGACTACCTCAATGAACACCTCAAGGAAATGGCCAAGAAGACCAATGCGCCATCCATCTCATACCTGGTCCGACACTTCTTCTTCTACGGCGACCTCTGGGGCAACCGCTCGCCCATTGCTGACCCCAACATGCGTGGCGCCATCATTGGCATGAGCAACGACAAGAGCAAGGACGGCATGGCCTTGTTGTACTACTCCACAATGGAGTTCATCGCCCTCCAGACGAGGCAGATCGTCGAGGCCATGAACGCTGCTGGGCATACCATCAAGAGCATCTTCATGTCGGGCAGCCAATGCCAAAACGAGATTCTGATGGACCTGATTGCCACGGCGTGCGACATGCCCGTCTTGATCCCCCGTTACGTCAACGCGGCGGTGGTGCACGGAGCGGCCATGCTGGGAGCGAAGGCGGCCAGCGCCAAGCCGGATGGCACAACCGAGCCTTTGTGGGATATCATGGACCGCATGAGCAAGCCGGGCAAGACGGTCTGGTCTCGCGGCGATCCTGCTGAGAAGAAGCTGCTGGATGCCAAGTACGAGATCTTCCTTGACCAGGCTAGGACGCAGCAGGAGTATAGGAAGAAGATCGATGCGGCCCTCAAGGGGTCATCGCTCGAGGGTCAAGAGGCCAACTAGAGGAGTACAGGATCTTGGCAGGAGATATAGAACTGGAATTGGCGTGGATTTTTAGAGTTACCTAGTGGGCAATAAATCAATAGATGCCATCAATCAACTCGGGTGCTAATGATCTGGATGACGATGCCTTCGTTGTGGCATGACTGATGAGTAAAACCGTCAATGTTGTTCGTATGGTGTATAGTGTTCTTGGTACCGTGACCTGAAAGGCAGTGCCTGGCTGGCTCCTTTGGGCGTTGCTCCTGGCTGCTGTCGAACCTGGGATGGAAGCCAATCCGTAGACCATGCAGGTACCCAGTACTTTGTTTGACTCGGCAGCGCTTTGCAGCGGGAGGTAGATGTACTTGCATCTTGGCGCCCCACATTAAAGCTTTGGGGCTGCCGCCTTCGCGGTGCCAATTCAAGAAAAACAAATCGACAAGGCGACGCAAAACAACAAAACACCAAAAGGACTCCAAACGGCACCGCTTTGCTAGACCAGCACAGCAAACGCGCGTCGACCAAACGCGTCCATCCGCATCTTCCACACACGCCGTCGGTTTTCTTTGGTCCAAATCGACACTACCACCATGTCTCTCTTCGGCAACCTGGGCGGAGCGACCACGGGCGCGCCAGCAACCAACACTCTGTTTGGTGGTACTGCTGGCACCACCACTGGCACCTCGCTGTTCGGAACCCCGGCGACCAACACGGCCCAGACCGGCACGACAGGTACTGCTCAAGCGACTGGCGGTTTATTCGGCGCGCAGCCCGCGACGACTCAGGCGACTCCCTCTCTTTTCGGCGGCACCGCGACTGCGACAGCTCCGGCCACCGGTGGCCTGTTCGGAACCACACCAGCTGCGACAACCGGCACCGCGACGGCCCAAGCAGGAACCACGGGCGGTTTGTTTGGAACCACTGCTTCGAACACGGCTGCCAAACCATCGCTATTCGGTACAGGCACCACCACGACTACTACCCAGCCAGCGACTGGTGGTCTCTTTGGAAATCTGGGGACTACCACTGCCAATCAACAACCAGCTACCGGAACCACTGGGGGTCTATTTGGTGGCTTGGGCAACACCTCGACAACGACCGCCAAGCCCTCGCTCTTCGGTGCCCCAGCTACATCTACGCAACAATCTGCCACCATGGGAGCCCCCGGCACCGCCAGCGCCAGTCTCTTCGGAGCTACGAACAACGCCGCCCCCGCCAACACATCTACACCCGTCAACCAGACCAGCGGCGCCTTCTTCGACAGCCTACTCGCCCGTAACAAGAAGCAGGCCGAAGGGGAGACCGCGCTCGGCGACCTCCCAAGTCTCCAGCTCGGTCTTGGTGATCTTCGTCAGAAACTCAAGAAGGTCGGTCCTCAGACACAGGGTCGTCCCGTTGATGGAAAGGCACACTACTTCCTCGCCGCGTCCGGCGTCGACCCAGGCGCTGCTATCCGAGATCTCGGCGCCTTTGGCCTTGGGGCACGGGCGGAAAGGCAACAGGCCGGATATGGAGCTAGGGACGAGGTGGATGTTGAGACATACCTGTCCAACCTGCAGCAGAAGACGACCCTGAGCATGATTTCGGACGGCCTGGAACGGTCCGTCCGCGATTTCGACAGCTTCTTGGAGGAAAACGTGACGATGGAGTGGGAGGCACAACGGAAACGTATCTATCAACACTTCGGTATTCAGCCCAGGAACGTGGCCGAGCGTGCCAGTGGTTCGGCCCGTGAGGGAGGGTTTGGTCGTTCTCGTCGCAGAGGCTCTCAGACCCCTCGCGCTACCCAGAACGCGAGGTCAGGCTTGCAGCGCTCCATCATTGGTACGCCAAGCCGGATTGGCTCTCATGCCCCAGAGTTCTCTGATGTCGAGAAGGACGCTGGCACCTCTGTCAGCACATTCGGCTCGGTGGAGGACCGATTCCTTCGCGAAAAGCAGGAAAAGCTTTCCGAGCAAGTCCGCTACATCAACGATGCCCGGCAACACAAGGAGCCCGTCTATGTTTGCCGCGATTTCGCGGATCTGGAGAGCAGGTCTGGTGACAAGCATGCGCCGCACATTGTCGAGGCGTATCGGGCTATGATGGAGATTGTTGGAGAAAACCCTCATCTGGATCAGGTACCAAAGGAACGGGCGTTTGCCAAGAAATACCTGGATCCCAGCACCCTTTCCAAGAATGCTGTCGACATGAGGAAGCAGATCCTCGACGGCGCCAACCGGTACTTGGAGAAGCAGTTCTTCGACGAGGTTAACGCTCTGATTGCCAAGTATCCCCAGGACGCGAACCTTGGAGGCAAGCCCGACGTTGTCAGCAAGATCAAGGCGTTCATCAGGCTCCGTATTGCTCGCAAGACGTTGGTTCCCGACAACACCGACCTCCAGTCTGTCAATGGCGAGTACATCTGGGCTGTTGTTTTTTATCTGTTGCGCGCTGGTTTCGTGAACGAGGCGGCCACGTACGTCAACGACATGCAACATCACTTCCGCAGTATCGACAGGACGTTCCCAGGTTACATCAACAGTTATGCTTCTAGCGAAGATCGCAGGCTCAAGCGCCAGATGCAAGATCGGTGCACCAGCGAGTACAACCAGCGCATCCGCAACGCTCCCGAAGGCACTATCGACCCGTTCCGCATGGCCTGCTACAAGATTATCGGCCGGTGCGATGTTAGCAACAGGAGTCTTGACAACCTCAACACAGATGTCAACGACTGGATCTGGCTGCAGTTCAACCTCGCCCGCGAGTCTGCCAAGGAGCTCGAGATTGCCGGCGAATCGTACGGTCTTCCCGAGCTCCAGGCCAGCATCAAGGAGATTGGCCTCAAGCACTTCCCCAAGAGCCCTGCCGAGGATACTAATGGTAGCTTCGGCATGTTCTTCTTCATGCAGATTCTTGCGGGCATGTTCGAGCAGGCTATTGCTTATCTCTACCCATTCTCTTATGTCGATGCTGTCCACTTCGCCATCGCCCTCAGCTACTACGGCCTGTTGCGTCCCGCCGATGCCTTCACCACCGGCAACGAGTTGCTTTCCTACAGCACCCGTGGTCTCCCGCAGATCAACTTCGGCAGAATGCTGGGGTACTACACTCGCGACTTCCGCGCTGCCAACGCCGCCTCTGCCGTCGACTATCTGGTCCTCATCTGCCTCAACGCCGACGACGCCGCCGGCAACGGCCAAGCACAGGCCCAACTCTGCCACGAGGCTCTCCGTGAGCTTGTCCTCGAGTCCCGCGAATTTAGCAAGCTTATCGGCGACATCAAGCCCGACGGCCACCGCATCCCCGGCGTTATCGAGCAGCGCGGTTCCCTCATCGCTCTGGGCCACGAGCAAGAGTTCGTCACGCAAATCACCCACCAAGCCGCCACTTACGCCGATGACAACGGCCGCACCACGGACGCCGTTCTGCTCTACCACCTGGCGGGCGACTACGACACCGTCATCGCCATCGTCAGCCGCGCCCTCAGCGAGGCCGTCTCGCTCGAGATTGGCGAGGATCCTCTGCGCCTGGTGCCCATCAAGCCCCGTGCCGAGGGAGAGGTTGCCAACGCGCAGCAGGGAACCAGCCTCAGCCTGGCCGCGATCGACGACCCCGTTGAGCTGGCCCGCACCATGATGTCCATGTACGAGCGCGATGCCATGTTCTTGAACCATATCCGCGACCAGAACAGGATTGCGTGCAATCTGTTGTTGAAGATGAGCGAGATCAAGGAGATGATTCAGCGCAACGAGTGGGCCCAGGCTATTGATGTATGTTTACTTCCCCCCACCCCCTTTTTTTTTTTCATTATCTTTTCCCCTTATACCCTTTTCCCCCTTCCCCTCCCCCATCCACCCACCAAGTATCCCCCACCACCTACCCCCACCCCACCTCACCATATACTAACCCCCCCTCCCCCCTCACAGGTAATCCGCTCCCTCGATATCCTCCCCACCGACGATTGCATGGGCGACCCAGCCAAGATCCGCTCCTACGCATCCAAGTTTTCTTCCCTACCCCAGTCCGTAGCCATCAACGTGCCCAACCTGATCATGTGGACCATCATCTGCTGCACGCGCCAGCGCGAGCGGCTGCTCACCGGCCAGTTCGTCGGCAATGCCGGCACGGCGCGCGAGATGCTTGCAAAATTGAAGCAGATTACCGTGGACTTGACGACGTATACGAGCCAGTTGAGGTACAGGCTGCCGCCGCATTTGATTGAGGCGTTGGCTCGGGCTAGTGCTGATTAAGTGAGTGGTGTGAGGTGTGTTGGGTGCTGCTGGGAGGTGGGATTTTGGGATGTTAGGGTAGAGGATGGACGTTTGAGTAAAGTTGAGAATTGGCTTGGCTGTATGGACTGAGTTACGGTTAGCAGGAGAGAAGTTGTGAATGACTAGCAAGTTGAAAGGATGGGTTTCAGCAGTTTATCAGTAAGAAATCTGGTGGTGAAGGCTTGGAAATCTGAGCTATCTGTTGGTTGGCATGGGAAGAAGTGATTTGATCCGCTAGCCTTGGCGAGAATGTCGCTATCACCAATATTTGTAGTCGTACAGGTGTGATGATGGTGTAGGCAGACGTTCCTTTGCCACCCATCTGGTGCGTTGTTGCTTCATTGATGCCCCTTTTTTATGGCAATCCACACGGGTTAGGGTTATTTACACACTTTGTAAAGTTGCGAAGCGGTTCACTCTGGACGAAGCGCCTTTCCTTTTTCTTTGAGGTATAGTAATGCAGTGCTCACAGAGCAAAATCAGTTTTGGTATATTGGAGGGAAGTCATTGGTATCCATAATACCTCTTTGCTCACCATCATCTATCCATTAACATCCCCAGTTCCGTTGGGCCCCCTTTTGTCGCCGTTCAAGTTCAGTTCCGTTCATCCTGAATTTCTGCCTCCCTCACGCTAATGGTCATCAGTAGTATATGGATGAGAAAGACATCGCCAGTATGTCAGATACGTCATCCACGGACCCCCACTCAAGATCCATCCTCTATTACATATCCACCAACCAATCATGCTCGCTCGCTCACCCTTTGACTGTAAGTCGCGCTTACATCCGACACAGCCCGGTCAAGAAGGCGGCATTCCCACCAACGCCTTGAACCCTTCAAAACACCTATCCCACACTTTTTTCCCCTGCGGTGTCTTCCTCCACCTGTCTACCCTGTCTAAACATTCCAGGTCATCCCTCATGTGCTGTTGGCTTGTCGTCCCGTTCAAGACCACCACGTCCGCTCCCAGTATGATTAGCGCATACCAGGCGGCTTCCAGACTTATCCCCAACTCCCCATCTTCGCTCTCAAGATCCCCTGTCCCTGTTGGCTCCCCGTCTACAAGGCCACCCCCACCTTCTTGTTCCCCTTCTTTTTGTTCTTCTGTTTCTGCTTCTGCTTCTGCCGCCGCCTCCGCCTCCAGCGCCTCCAGCTCCTCCCCCGTCTTAGGCACCGCCGCCGCCAACTCCCTCACAACCTTCTGAGTTGGCCAATCGCCCCTGTTCCCCGTTAGTGTCCAGAACCCCTGGTAGCGCGTCCTCTTCTCGCCCTTCCAGCGCGTGCTGTTCTGGTTCACGCACCACCGGCGCAGCTCGTAGTCCCACCGGCGCTCAGCGCGGCGAAACCGGTTCTGGATCACCGTCGGGTACACCGTCACGCGCGGGTCGGCGACCAGGTACTGCAATTCGGGAAGGGTGATGTTGGAGATGCCCAGCGAGCGGATGCGGTGCGGGACGAAGGACTGTAAGGCCGTCCAGGCTTCGAGCGTGGAAACTGGGTCGGGGAAGGGGGAGTGCATTATTAGGCAGTCTATGTAGCTTGTGTCCTCTTCGGATTCGCTGTGGGCGAGATTTCGCAGGGAGGAGGTCACGGAAGCGAGGACTTGCGAGGTTATGGTTGGGTAGAGGGCCGGTTCGGCTAGGAAGGCGTCGTCGTGGGGGGTGTACTTTGTTTGGATCTGTCAAAATATTTGTGTCAGTTTACGTGGCTCTAACGAGCAAATGAATCAGGTGGATGATGGTCAGACAACTTACATATAGTTCCTCCCGGGTGACGATTCCGTCCTTGATGGCTCTCCGAATGCCCTCACCCGTCAGCTCCTCGCTGTAGTGTCGCTTCATGGCGGCCGTATCGATACCGCGGAAGCCTTCCTTGATGGCCTGGTAGACCAGGTCGGCGGTACGGTTCTTCTTCCAGGCTGTGCCGTAGACCATTCGCGGCATATTGACCTTTGGATGGAGGGGATCTGACCCCGCAGGACTGTCGGTTGACGCACTCGCGCTCGCCATGATGGTTGTACTACGGGTGCCTCTCAGTTGCCTAGTAGCAATGGGAGAAAGGGCAGCGCTGCCTGTGCTCCGAGCTTCGCGAACTTGTGTGGTGGGCTTTGTTAAAGAGGAATGATAGCACCGGATGTCGTTGGTGCTGTTGGTCTGACGCTGATGAAGGGAGAGCCCGCGGGCGTGGGCGTGGGCGGGACGGTTGGGAGATGGTCGCACGAGGAGACGGTAGGGCAGCAGGGGCAGCAGCTTTGTGGTCGCAGAAGAAGTATTCGCAAAAGCACGCACTTGTGGAAGAGGCACGGGAAAGCAACACAAAGATTGTCCTCTTTTCAGGCGAAGGGCCATTGGCTGATACGGGCTAGTCTCGGGTACAGATGACTTCCATGTGGGATGTGGCAGCAGCACTGCGACTGACAAGGAGGGGCGCCAGTTGAGTGCCAGTCGTGCCAGTTGATGGAAATGGAAGCTGCTCCTGCCTGACATGGCTCCTTGCCCTCGGCGCTTCCTCGTCTCTATTGGGCAACCCTCGTCCAGACCACGGATGACTTGCAGCGGTAGATGCCGGCTTCAGATGGAGGCGAGCTTGGTTACTGTGTGCTAGACGAGGCGGCCAAAAGACGCTGAACCTGGTGCTGGAATCCTTCAGACCCGTATCGAGTCTAATCAAAAGAAGCATCTAGCGAGTCGATAGAGTTCAGAGAAGCAAATAGCTTCCACCTGCTTCCACTCTCTGAAATTTGATCACACATGTGACCGGCGTTCTTCAGTCGAGACCGGATGTTATGCCTGATAGCCGGCCTGATGGCATTCCGAAAGAGTCCAGACTCAAATCCAGACCGCGTTCGGGTATGAGTGGTGTTGGATGAACGAGGCAACGAGGCTCTGTCAATCTGCTCTTGGCGACAGCAAGGTGGATTTGTTGGGAAAAGAAGGGAAATAAGGATGGTCGGTAGACGGTCTAGAATTGCTTGGCTAGCAGGGTGACAAACTCAACAATGGCACAATGGCAAATGGATATACGACGGACTTGTTAAAAAAGGGATCGATGGATAGAATCAATTCAATAAAATGCGGATGGGCCAGTCAAAGACAGTTGTTCTGTTTTCCATGGAGGGGTCGTCGCATTTGGCTTTCCTTGCTATTCCCTTTGCGGGGTCGACAACTGACGAGATACACAAGGGATGCAAAGGGGTCAGGTGGAAATTGTTAGTGCTAGCGCCGATTAACCGATCTGGTCCGGCAAACCACTACACTGATGGAAGCTTCCTTTCGGATATGAGCCCGACAGATTCTCTGCCAGTCGCGACCTTCCTTTCCCTCGCTTGATCGAGATGCTAGACTAGGGTTCCGGCAACGTTGCCGTCTGGCATAGAGGTGACCTGTCTTGCCATGGCAATTCGGGGCCGCTTTATCCGCGAGACCGGGACCGGCCCGTATAACAGCTTAGGGGCGCCCAAATCAGCGAGTGCCCCGCCATCAACCCCATGGGGCCAAGGAGGAGTCAATTTGTTAGTGAGTGGGAATGAGGGGAACAGCGACCCCATCGAAGACGACGAGGGGAACAGGCATCATCTATGTAACGTGTGTTTATCACTCGCCAGCTCGCCTCGATCTTCTCGTTTTAATTGTCAAAATCTCTCATCGACAATTGTTTGGAGTCTGATCTGTTCTGCCCGAGAGACATTCGAGCATCAATCGCGTGGAAGATAAGCAGAAACAATGGCCTCCAACACCCCATTCTCCCTCAAGTGGGGTATCATGGCAACTGGGTGGATTGCTGAGAGTGAGTCCCCCCCCCATTACGCCATGAGCACCATGAGGATCTGGACCACAATGACAACGCAGCAAGCTGACCTGATCAGCATTCACCCAGGATCTGCTCACCAATCCCGCCACCACTCGCGACGTGCACGATGTCCGCCACGAGGTCGTTGCCGCGGCCTCGTCCAGCTCAAAGCAGAGGGCCGAGGAATTCCTCGTCAAGATCAAGGCCCCCAGTTCGGCCAAGGCCTACGGATCCTACCACGAGCTCGTCGCCGACCCCGAGATCGATATCATCTATGTGGCCACCCCGCACAGCCATCACTTCCAAAATGCCATGCTTGCCCTCGAGGCTGGCAAGAATGTTTTGTGCGAGAAGTCCCTCACGGTGACGGCCTCGCAGGCCCGCAAGCTTGTCGACAAGGCCAAGGAGAAGAATGTCTTTTTCATGGAAGCGGTTTGGACTCGCTATCAGCCCATTAGCATCAAGGTCAGGGAGTTGATCCAGTCTGGAGTCATTGGCCCCGTCTACCGTGTTGTTGGTACGTTATCACTATATGCCGACGTGATGTTAGTGGCAACTATATACTGACTGGCTACAATAGCCGATCTGTCGTTCGGCAATGACAAGCCCGATGGCACCGTTAGCTTCGCGGACACTAACCGCATGGTCAACCCGGACCTGGCTGGAGGTGCCCTTCTTGACCTCGGCATCTACTCGCTGACATGGGTCTTCCAGACCATGTACCATCTGCAGAAGGAGAAGGAGAAGCCCAAGGTTGTGGCGGCCGTCCAAAAGTACCATACGGGCGCCGACGAGGCCACCAGCATTATTGTGCAGTGGCCGCAACACAAGAGCCAGGGCATTGCCCTCACCTCTCTCCGGCTGGCTACCGGGGTGGACAGCGAGAACACGGGCGGACCGGCTATCCGGATTCAGGGTTCCGGCGGCGAGATCCACGTGACGGGACCGGCGTACCGGCCGCTGCAGTACAAGGTGATCCGAAGTGATGCCGGCGGCAAGATCGAGACGGTCGACTTTTCGATCCCCAAGGACCCCGAGCGGGATTGGGGCCACGGCATGTTCTGGGAGGCCGACGAGTGCGCGCGCTGCATCCGGGACGGCAAGAAGGAGAGCGAGTCGATGCCGTGGGAGGAGAGCCTGGTGATCATGGAGGTGATGGAGGAAGCGCTGAAGCAGGGCGGAGTGACGTATCCCGACCTGATCACGACTGATGTGTTTGATGCGCAGAGCCCCCTGAACACGGGCAAGAGGTAAAGGTGATGGGTTCGGTCGGTTGGGCTAGAGGAGGTCGTCAGCTGGAGTGCATAGCAGCGCGCAGTGTGCAGCGCAGCATTGCAGCCGAACTCGAACTGCTGTTCATTAAACTGCGACGGTAGCCAACGTGGAGTCAATCGATGGGAGAAGTGAGAAGTGAGATCGGAGAATTATTCAATGTCGGCCAACCAACGAGAAGGCTTTCTGGTGCTTTGTGATGGATGCACCCCTAGCGTGTCGGATGAACAAGTACCTGGAGGTGTCTCCATGTTCCCCTCATGTAGCGGCCTTGTACCTCGCTCTGTGTCGTGCCAGCAGGAGCCGGAGTCCCCCCTTGCGTGCGGGCACTGCAGTCATTTTGGGCCAGCAAGCGATGATGTAGCCTCACAAACGGTTAGACCTGTGCACCCTCAGGCACGTTCAGGCCCCCTCTGGTTCCTCCAGAGTCCACATCTCTGGGTCCGATCAGAGTCAGACTCGGTCTGTAAGACGGTACACAGCAATGTTGAGCAGGTTTTACAGACCGGCAAATGTTACCGAGTGTGTCGTCGGGAGATTCCGTTTGAATATACACGGCGGCTGTTGTGATGATGTTGAAGAAACCGTCAAGGGCTGGCGCGGCTCCGAGAGAAAATGGATGCGGACGCCCGTCAGCCGCCGTCACAGCCCGTCACGCACAGACAGTCACTTTGGGGGTTCTTTTTGGGAGTTGGGGGGTAGTGCTAGGGGAGAAAACCTCCAATGATGCCGGTCAGTGCAACTGCATCACTTCATCTTTCTACTTGGACGTTCTTCCGTTCTCTCAACGAACGTACACTAGCGACGGGAACGCCCATGTCGACCCCGTTTTACGTCACGAACTGCCTCGGTCGTGGTGATGACATGGCTGTTTCTTCAGAACCCAACTACTGCAGGCTGCCAGCTCCGAACCACTCGGATTGGCTCAATTGGTCTCAGTGCCCAATGGGTCAGGGATGCAGTCAGCGTGGTACATACGTAGGGAGGTTCCCTCGGTTCCATGCTCTACAAGCCCGCCGGGGAGCTGTTCCTCTCACCACTGCAGTCAGTTCCCGTCCTTTTTACGGAGGAAGAGAGAGAGTGGACAGACGTTGCCCCATCACTCCACCGTTCGTGGGCGGCACTGCATCCTTGATCATGCATTGTGCAGGGCAGAACGGTACATAGCGGTGCGCGGTAGCTGTAGCGGTAGCGGTAGGAGTTGCCGTGGTGGAACCTTGCACCCTTCTCCACTATTCTTTCTTTTCACGTCTGGTGGTGACTTTGTGCCTCTCGGAACCTCTCACACTTCGCCAAGTGCGTTTGTTTGTTAAATCCCCATCCTGGCCTCATCGCCGTCCTGCAACCCCCATCCTACCCCCATTGTCCGGCTCAACATCCCCGGGATCTTCTGGAAGAGGCACCAAGCGCGCCAGCACACGGCAAGGAGCCACCAGCCCTGCGACTCCTGCGCAAGTCCTGCAGCCTGCAAACCGGCGTCCAACCATTGAGACAGCCACTCCCAACTGTCGTCGAGTTCGGCTTCTCATCCGGTCCTCTCAGACACTTGGGTCTAGCCTGGAGGTTCACTGCGCAAAGCTCAGCCTCGCCCGAACCAGCGGTCAAGTGTGTTGTGTTGAGAGACTTGTCTTGCACGAGTCAACGTCCTCACCACCAAGAGAGAGTCAAGAGTCAGACTTTGGATCTCAGACTCGGATCTTAGACTCGCCCTTCCGTGCTCACTCTCAGTCAAACAAGCCCTCGCCGAATGCGGGGTAACGGCCTAACTGTTTGATCCAGGAAAACACAGCCCGGACAACGCAACTTCCTGGACAACACAATACACACAACACCTCACACCAAAGCACAACACACCATTTCATCTTGTCCGGCCAGCTAAGCCCACCCGGCCCATTTCCCGACCTCCCCGACCCTCCATCCGACCGATTGCTCTTGCTGGCCAGTTCTCTCCTACCCACGCACTCCTGCTCTAGTCCCAGGGGTAATTCCAGCTTGTCGGGAGAGAAGAGAAGAGAATTCTTGGAGCCCAGTGGTTGAGTTGGGTATCATTCAATTCGGAACCTCACCTTGGCACCGCCTTGTGCTTGCTTGCCTTGTCTTGCGTTGCCTCGAGTTCACTACCCCTGGCTATCACCTTGCCAACAAAGTCTCCTCGCTTGTGTGCGCATTGCCGTTTCCTTGACCTTTGCTCCTTACCTTGTCACTCCCCGGTAAGATGGGATCACATTCACTGCCCTCCGCGTCAGCGGCTGATGCTGTTGCGAAGCTGGCAGCAGTGGAAGCTTTGAAATCAAGTGCCGCCTCTGCCGCCTTTGCCCCTGGCAGTAGTACAGAGACAGCTTCAGGTACCGCACAAGGTGCGAGTGCAGCCGCGGACGCTGGTGCGGTCACTGCGGTGCCCTCCTCGGATACCCCAGCAGTAGCGGTGGACCCAGAGGCGGAGGCGGAGGCCTACGAGCGTGCCAACGTCCACAACGTGTACGAGGCTATTGCACCGCACTTTTCGGCCACGCGGTACAAGCCCTGGCCTGCCGTGGCCCAGTTCCTGCATGCCCAGCAGCCTGGATACGTAGGTCTCGATGTGGGCTGTGGCAATGGCAAGTACTTGGGTGTCAACAAGAACACCTTCATGGTGGGCTCGGATCGGAGTGCCAATCTCGTTGCCCATGCCAACGAGCGTGTGAAGGAGCTGCAGAAACCGCAGCAGCAGCAGCCTGAAGCTGAAGTCGCGAGAGCCCAAACAGGTGGCAGCAAGAAGGAGAAGAAGCAAAAGGGGGAGGTACCACAAGCAGACGGCGAGCGTGAGTCAGAGGCTCCGAATCCCGTCATTGGGAAAGAAACAGTCAGGGAGGTGGCAGTGGCGAACGACGTGCTTGTGGCCGATGGGCTCTCGTTGCCCTTCCGTGAAGGCCGAGCTGACTTTGCTATCTGCATCGCCGTCATCCACCACATGTCCACCCGGACTAGGCGACAGGAGGCCATTCGACAGCTCCTGAAATGCGTCAGACCCGGCGGCCAAGTCATGGTGTACGTCTGGGCATTGGAGCAGGGCGAGAGTCGTCGTGGATGGGACGAAGGCGGAGAGCAGGATCTGTTGGTCCCTTGGGTGCTGAAGAGTCAACAACCCAAACCCAAGAAGGAAAAGCAGCCAAAGGCCCCGAAGCAGAAGCAAAAGCGGCAGCATCAGACGCAGGAGCAGGCGAATACGCCAATGCAGCAGCAGGACCAGAATAGCACCGAGCCACAGGAAGCCGTCGCCGCTAAAAGTGTTGGGGAAAAAGAGGTCCCAACATCATCATCAACAACATTATCATCATCATCGTCCATCCCGAAAGACACTAGCACGACGATCGGCGGCGGCACTGGGGCGGGCGTAACCGAACCCGCAAGCGCAGACGCATACGCAGCCGCAGCCGCGGATGCCAAGACCGACACCGGGGGTGCGGGTGTCATTGTCGCCGCCGACGCCGACCCAGTCTTCCAGCGCTACTACCACCTCTACCGTAAAGGTGAGTTGGAGGAGGATGTGTTGGCAGCGCGAGGCGCAGTCGTCATGAGCGGATATGAGCGTGACAACTGGTGGGTCGTGGCTACCCACGCTACCAATGACGAACGATAGTGTACATAGGTAGTCATGTGTCTTGTCTATCTGTCGTCAGACTCAGGAGTCAGGGCCGAGGACAACATATTTAGAATCGGCGAGCAAACCGGCCTACCAAAGAAAGAATTGGATAGAAGAGAAAAAGAGTAGTGTGTTATGACTCCATTCTACATTACATTACATCAACCCACCCAAGACCTCCTACTCACTGCCACCATCTCGGTGCCTGACGCTACTGCTTAGTCGTTCAAGCGATTGGTCCAACATGGGCCCTTTTTCTCAAACCAGAGTCACCAAACCCCGATCATGCAGACAGAGCCCCTACCCCTGCGCCGCGTCTCCTTTCTTTAACACTACCGTAGGTTGAATGGTGACTCGCAGTTGGTGCCCTGAATTTCATGTTCCCTGATTTTCCATTCTTAGGACCTGAACCTGAACCGATTACCGAACCGTACCTGAACCCGATCATTGGGAGATGGGGCAGATGGGGCAGATGGGGCAGATGTGTGAGAAGCGAGGTCAGGTCTGTCCTGCTGATCTCTGGCCTTACCTGACTTCATCTGACCTGACCAGGGCAAACTGTGACGTGACGTGACCACAGGTGGGTATGTATCTTGGACCCTATTGCTGGCGTAGTGTATTCTATGTTTAGGTAGTCATTTCGCCGTAGGGTATGTAGTCTGTAGTATGAAGTAAGCAGTAGATTTCCTCGTCTGTCGTTTATCGTTTATCGTACAGCTAGTAACAAGCCTAGCAAGCCTAGCAAAACAATCCTAGCAAAGCAAACCTTCTTTGAGATCCCGTTTCCGATCTACCCAATCTCCGTTTCTGCAACCCCCGAGCCCCCCTAACTAGGCTTATACCCCTTGTCAACTTAAACAATGGGATTCATCCGTATCCAATCGTCCATGTAAAATCTTACCGTTATTTTGCCTACGACAATTCTGATACATGATACCAGATCACTCACGTTTCACACGGCTTGAGCTAAACGGCGCCTTCGAGATATTCTAATGAGTAAGGGCAAGTAATTTCGGGGTTTCTCGAATAGTTGGCCAACCCGAAGCGGAGTGATGACTTTCTGGAACCAAAATAAAGCAAGGACTAATGAACTGATTTTCCTATTCGTTGAAAATAACAATTTCATAACTCCGATCCGTGCCTAATCCCCTTGTATCTTTTTTTCTTCTCAATCTATGGTTACCCCAACGAAAGCCTCAAAGAAATCTCCGAAGATGAAGAGAAAAAAAAGAATGTAAACAAGCTGAATCTTCTTCCTTTTTTTCTTCCAATCCGAATATATGGTTGTCGTTTGATCCCGCCGTTTTCGCCATATTTTCCGTGTTCCGTGTCCCGTGTTCCGTTTTCCGTTGGTAATCCTGTTCACCGCACCGCGCCGCGCCGCGCCGTCCTTGACCTTGGATGGTTGTTTTACATTTTCGTTGCCTAGGTAGTTCCCGTCCCGGTCCCATCCCAACAAATGACAGAATAAAGGAAAACCCGCTAGTTCAGCCTATCATGTTGCCCAGACTGTCTCTTTCACTATTTCCCAAATACCGCCTTTCTATCTCATATGATCTGAATTCTAGTCATTTCGGGATTTTGCCAAGGAAAAGGAAACGAGAGATGTAACAGGTGAGACAAGTGGGATAGGCCGAAGAAGTCCATTGTGTTAGTGAGATTTCCAGAAGCCACAACCCAAAAAAGAAATGAAACCCAAAGACAGAGGAATGAAAGAAAGGAGAGCCATATCGTGTTCTGATGTCATCAATTCGTTCCAAGAATCATGAGAGGGTGAACAAGAGACTGAGAGATAAGTGTATTGTATTGGGGTCCCAAAGTGTCTGGAGGGGCATGAATGTATTGTTTGAACCTTAAACCGGACAAAAGAAATAACCGTGTGGGATTAACTTGTACATGTGAGAAAAGAAACAAGAAGAAATAAAGAGAAACAGAATATGTCAAAAGTAGAAGCTACCTCATTAGTTTCCCTCCGAGTGAACTGGTTCTGGTATCTGAGGTGTATCTGTGTGGGTATCCAAAGTATCCTGTTTCCGGTATCCGTGTCCGTAAGTTGTATCCGAGTTTTGTGCCAGATCTGTGGTATCAAGTAAAGGAAAGGGAAGGAAAAGGCGAGCCGAAACCTAATAAAACCGAATAAAAACCCGTGGTAATGGAAAGTTTGTGTTTGTGCCTGTTTGATCGTGACGCTGAGGGAAGACGAAAGTTATCCTGTTCTAGGCGTGTGCTTATTGAATCGCTAATGACACCAAACACGTAAGCGGGGCGTGTCTGGAAGAATGGAAAACACACTCATCGTGGTTCGGGCTGAAGCTTTGATGGTGAGAAAGCGTGTCCTCGGCCTAGGAGTATCCCAGCTCAACCACGTAACTTCATGCTTGATAGCTCGTCCAACAGAAGCAGTCTAGATTTTCGTTCAATCACACCGTCCAAAGCTTCTTTCGCTCTTTACTGGCTCCCTCACTCCAATCTCTGTCCACGTCGTGACGATGTCATGCCAGGTGGCGGTCCAATAGGCGAGTAACCGTCCTCCTGTCGAGGCTGGAAGTGATGCCGTCTCCTGCTTGTCTCACGTATCCCTCCCGCTTCCGGACTTGCCCGTCTTTTGACGGTTCCAAGTGGTTCCAGGGGCGGATAGGCCGAGTAGCCAGGGTGAGTTGGTCCAGGGCTAGTCGTGTCACTGTGGGTTGGGCTCACCATACTGGTCATGCCACCCGTCGAGTATGCAGGCGTGCTGTAGGGGCTTACTCCGGTCGTCAATTCGGCGACGCTTGGCAGCATTCCCCCACGGCTCTGGTGAGTATAGCTCGATGTATGGATGGGAGCCAGACCTATAGCTGGCGCCAACGAATAGCCGCTGGGGTCGCTGTGATGGTGTGGCGGAGGGGGTGGTGCAAAGGACGATCGTGTCGGTAAGCTTTCGCGTCGAGCTGCCAGTGGCCGTCCACCGGACGAAGGAGGTGGTATGAGAGGTCCAGGGGGACCGCGGCTGTACCTTGGTGAAGGCATAGTGGGAATATCTCTCGGAAGGCTTCCTTGAGACTGAGAGTGACCATGATGGCCTCTCGATGTAGGCATTCGATGGTGCATGACTGAAGGATCACCCAAGGCTGCTGTAGTCAGCGCGAAGGGAACAACTCCCGCTCGTCTGGCCATGTCGACTTCACCCAGCTGCCAATGCATTGCTTCAGCGGCACGCCAGGGAACCTGCATTTCTTCAGCAACCTTGGCCCACATTTCGGGTTTAAACCTGTGGATTGTTAGGTATGATCTCTGCTGGGAGAATGGAGTCTAAACTTACCTCTCGTAGAGCCTTGCCAGCTTGTTCTTGCGCTCCTCATCCCACTCACTGCGTCTCTCGAGGTAGTTTTGGTAGTGAAGACGGCAGCTGATAGAGCTCCGACCCGGTAGACGCTTGGAAATATCGTCCCATTTCATCCCGCTTCCGCGAAGCTCGATGATCAGTGCGTCTTCTTCAGGCGACCATTTGCTCTGCTTTTTAGCTGGCGACTCAGATGTATGTGGTGGCATGGTTCGCTTCCCGCCGCCGCTTCCTGGACGAACTGAGTTGACGCTTCCTGACACTGATTTCCCCAAACTGCCTCCTGCTCCTGATCCGCCGGCACCGCTAGATCTCGGAGATCGGGTGCCAGTGGCTGGAGCAAACGTGGCGGATGATGAACCGCCAAGAGCAGGTGGTGCCACCGTTGTGGTTGGCGGTATTGTCGTTGTGGATGTGTATCGGGAATGAGCCACGGGGGCCTCATCTGAGTCGGAACGTTTGAGGAGTGATGCGATATCCACGATGGCGGTATCTACAAAGACTCCACTAAAATAGAGAGTTGTTCATAGACCTAGGAAGGATAGGCTCGCGGTTGAATTGTCTTGGGTGGCGCGGTAGGTTCGGAGTGATGGATGATCGAGTAGTTCTCGAGGAGGATACGTCGAAGTTATAGTTCTTCGGGGCTATTCGAGAGTGCTATGAAAGCTGAAAGGGTGGATCTTGAATCCTTCTGCTAATGCAGGTCAAGACTTGTTGTGAGACCGTTGGGAGGGGATGATTTGTCGTTGAAGGGCGTCTCAAGGCGCAAAGACATGTGGGGAAGGAAAACGATCCAAAGATGTGCCTTTTTGACCGAGAAGGGACCCAGCCGGAAGGAGCTGTTCGTTTATCTTCCTGAACGAGATGGTCTGTTTGTTTGATTGGTGATGTTCGGACCAATGGTCTGAGGGCGAGGCTAATGAGGCAGAAAGAGAGAGCCAATTCATATGACTGCTCTATCTATAAACTGGTCTACTGGAGCTCCGTTCAGGAAAGGGTTATTCTTCCATATTTTGAGCTTTCGTCCGGTACCAGGTCAGAGCTAAGAAGCAGGGAAGAAGGGTTTGAACGGTTCCCGGGAACATGCGCTTTGCAGATTGGGGTGAAAGGTGAGTTGTAAGCTCGAGACTGTATACCTCCCCAGGCGGCGAGGCTGGTGCGTGACAAGACCAGGATCTCCTGTGAAAGAGATGAATACAAACTAGGGAGGATAGAATCGTCAAAAGATACAAATGCAAAGGATTTATGGGCGTGTACGGATCTGAAAGCATCACACACTCGCAGCCAATAGAGCAGATACATGGGCAGAACAAGGGGGGGCGTGAGAGTATAAAGAGAGAGTGTGCTTGTTTAATGTGGAGTACTGATGAGAACTTCTCATGTACTGAACGGAACCTAGATGTCATGGAGGTCCCTGTAAACGGATGCGCCTGGGTAGGGGGTCCGCAAGTACATAGCAATAACACACCGGAGAGACATCCAGAGTTCCAGACAGATGCGGTCTCCATCTCAATGGAAGCCACACGTCCACAATCCAACGTGGGCATATCGTTGAGCTTGGTCCGTTCTGGAAAATTCACGGCTTCAAGTAGATACTTTACGCCTTAAGGTCCTACCACACAGCGTCTTGGGCAAAAGGAAGGTATCAAATGGGCTTCGATAGTGGCCGCAGCGTCACAACAGGATAGCCTGTCCTGAGAATCGATTCGGCACATCAGGCTGACTGACAAGTCAGGACGATTCTCTCACAAGCCACTACCGTTCCAGCTGTCATGCCTCTATCGAACGGTGGGGCATGAAGATCTGTGAAAGCAGTCTC
Source organism: Neurospora sp. CHS-2018b (assembly GCA_009806015.1). NCBI lineage: Eukaryota > Fungi > Ascomycota > Sordariomycetes > Sordariales > Sordariaceae > Neurospora > Neurospora sp. CHS-2018b. The sequence continues at coordinate 387,808 of RAOV01000030.1, forward strand.
CGGACCCGTGTTCGGCAAAGCACACGTCACCGAAGAGGCAGCCAATTTCTTCCGGACTGCAGACCGATCGGAACCCGCCATGGCGAGGAACTCCTGACCGTACAGGACAGAAATCTTCCCCAGAGGCTCAAATGCCGGACAGGGAGACTGTTTGGTACCTGGCTTACATGCAAGCTAGGAGCGTAGTCGACCAGGGGCAATGACACGAAGTCATGCATAAAGCATGGCAGTGTACCGGACCAACACCTCCCCACGCATCACCTTTTTTCTGTAGTTGAAAAGTATCCTTCTCGCTTCCCAAGAAACAGGGCGCAAGCGGTGCGCAGTCTCCCGCATACAAAGGGTTTAGTGTAAGATGGATAGAAACACCGTTACGACACGCTGTCACGCCTGGGGCCTTTTGAGACTTTAAGACGATGCTAACGGTTGGGTGGAAACTGAACAAAATGTGTTGTGTTGAATGGTACGGTTGGGCTTTATCGGGAATTCCTTCCAGGTTTCCTGTCCCACTGTATCAAACTGTCGTCAGCGCCGCGAATCGGGCGGCAGTTAAGGATTTGGTGGCAGAATGGGCTGGAGGGAGATGGAAGCAGGGCTAGGTAGTAATAGCCAAGCCCAGCAAGGCCCAAGAGATGGAACAGGTTGGCCAAAGACTCTGATGAATGGTAAGATACCTACAGGGCCGGAGATCAAACTTCTTGTATGTTTGGTATGCATAGGTTGCGAGGATACTGAGACTGTATCTTGTCAAGTACCCATGAATACTTGTTAGGCCCTCCGCGAAGCTGGTGAACTGGCGGACGTTGAAAACCAATCTCACCAATCTAGTGGGGAACATTGACGCACACACCACCCTCCATTACGACGGTACCACCCGTTGATGTTTGCTAGTTTCGTGGTCCCGTTTGTGTTGGATCCCCCAACCTCAATAAACCCTTTGTGTGCGTTATACAGACATGGACTCGAACGTCCTGGTTCACGGTTGCGGAGCCTCGAACTGAATCAATATTCGCCGTACATCATGGATATGTTAGAAATAACGAGCGACATCGCTATGCTGGTATGGAGCTCTCCTCCGCTCATGGATTCCGCCTGGCGCAACGGGGGCAGTCATCAGGGTGCAAAAGAAAGAAAAGCAGAGCGCGGCACGCAGAACCTTTCCCGCTTTCCAGCAACACTCCCATGTCGACCCAAGGATAGTCATCGTTCGGCTTTGCAGCCGTAGGACATGGGCTTTTGCTGGCCCGAGATCCTCTCTGAGCAAGGTGATGATACATACCGTTGTAGACAGGTTTGAAGCTGTTCTTGGGGTGTTCATTCCGTACCCATGATTGCTGACCATATTTCAACAATCGACTGCCATTTGTGCGCAACGATGCGAGTATCTTGGGAGATGGCTTAGTCTTTTACCACCTTTTAAGAGACACAAGAGTGACGCCGCCCTCCACTGAGCTTGGGGCAATGGTAGTTGCATAGATGATGCTCTCTGAAGCGTTCCATCTCCTACGCGGACACGACGTCGACTCGACTGAACATGGCGATCAAACCGTCGCAACAAGTCGGATGCGGAACAGGGGTTTCGTTGCTAATTGGTGACAGTGCGGGAGACTAAACGGCCTCAATAGTCTGTGCGTCTCGGAACTTGTTGCTCTGAAAATCTGATCACACTCTTTGTTAACCCAGGTTGTCTTGGACATTGTTTGGCTTTTGGCTCTGGCAGGTTGCCAAACAATCGTCAACAATCGAATTGTGCTTGCGGAAGCGGCCAAATGCTCCTCGTGGCAGAGACTATCAGCGCAACTTCCCGCAGTTTATGCCACTAAATACCACGGAGTCATAGACGGCCTCACTGCTTTGGACACCGAGAACCGATGAACTGGCGGTCAACTTTCTGTTGCAGTATTGTCCCTTTCATACACCAAGGATCAGGGCTCCTGATGAAGGGCAGTAGGGCCGTGTACGCACGGAAGAGGACCACGACTCGCGTTCCCTCGCGAGATCGTTATTCTGGAGAAAGATTAGGAATTGCTCGGTTGTGGACCAAGTGCTCCAGGCGTGGGTTTGGGCGGCTAGACCAAAGAAACAAAGTTCGCCCTTTATGGAGCCTCCTGATGGCCATCCTTCATGTTGGATTGGTTCGAACTGCAACTTCCAGGATTGCTCGGCCTTGACGAAGACAGTATCAAGCGTGTCCAACATCACGGCCACGGCCTGTGAGCGGACTGCTTTGGCGGCGGTTGAACCACCCACGTACCCTTTCGATTTTATGCGACAGACTATTGGCTTCTCGTTGCGTGTCAGCCTCCTCCATGGGTTCTGCAAACCTGGTAGACGCAGTTTGTGCACGGTGAACGGTCCTAGCGGTTGTATCTTCTGTTGACTCATTCCACACACCACAACAAACAAGGCTGGCATGTAGCCAAAGCAACAAGCCGTGATATTTGCAAGTTGCTAGGAGGGAAGACACAGCCTCGAGGAAAGCATATGAGGCGGGGACCGAAAAGTTGGGATAACTCAAGTAGCCTCTGAAAAGATGAGCTGGCCAGCTGGCTGGTGACAGACGAGTGAGGACCTGATGGAGAACCGAAACAAAGGGAAACAGATATAGGATGACGGCATTTCTCCGCTTGTTGTTTCGCTGTTGCTGCCCGAATACAGCAGCGACTGCCTGTCGAGACTGCTTCGTTTGCTACCTGCATTTGTTATTTGAGACAGGTTGTTTACGAGCAATCTGATGACATCTCTTCGATTTGGTATTGCCATCGGCGATGTCAGCCGATCTCGATTCATGACCATTGTAGCTGAGTCCGAAGAGCTAGCTCCCCATCTGGGTGTTCAAGGATAGCTAAGCTTGTGAGACGAACTGCACAGAGGCCCTCATGTGTTCCCGAGTTCCTTAAGTTCGCCTCCGGTTCTCGCTCGAGCCCAGCACACTTCTCGAACAGCTTGGGTATGTTCACGTTCCCGAGTCCTGTTCGTCCATTATACCCATTCGCCGGTTGACCGAGTGCTAGTGGCATCCATAGGGAAGGGAACAGCCGCGGGATACCACCCAACAGCAGTTTGGAAGCAAATCGGCTTGCTTTCCTGCAGAAGTCCAGCCGATACATGCTAGCTGTCGCTGATAGTCGTTATCAAGTATGAACCTGTAGCTCGAATGATGTACGTGCCCAAGCCCTTGCCGTCCTGTTAAAGCCTGCAGCGACTACGTGGGCTTTCGGATGCATTGGTCTCCAGATGTCATGGACGGTTCTTTTTATCGACGCGAGTTCCGTTTGATGGCGGCAACAATGCCCATTCCGTGCCATTACCGACCCCGAATTGGTCGGAAAATGTTGGTATTGGCTGCCCAAAAAGCGCCTCATCTTCGGTCGTATCTCCCATGTACCCCACGTCTGAGCGATAGGTACACTCCCCTCGCGGGCCAGGGCTGAACCTGGTCACAGTGACGACTTGCCGTCCCTCGCCGCCGTTCTCGCATGGTAATGAAGCAGAGTTTTGCAGACATTGTGAATTTGACGGGAACCCGACGTGGCGGTGAACAGCACCGAGACAGATCTTGGAGAGCGTGTGTAGCAAGCACGCATGCCTCTACACAGTGATACGTGGGTGAGAAGTATCCAGGCCATGTCCTTGTTCGTCTTGAGAGCGCGTCTTTGCGGCTTGTACACAGCGTTTTGGAGGGCGTCTGTCTGGCCCAATCTGGTGCCCGAGTATCTGGCTAGAGCACACCTTTAGCCAAGGCTGATCGAGATGGAGACCATTGCAGCCGGCCTATGCAGACAAAGAAGCTCGTCAGAATCAAACCCTTTTGAAGCATCACCAAGGAGTGGATGTCAAGGCTGGGGGGAGAGAGCAAAAACAGGGGATGAGTGGATAGACATCACTCGTTAGGGACTGCGGCTATGTGTTTTCCTTGACAGCCTCATCTGTGTTTCCCTTGACCGGGTGCGGGAGGCAACGCCGATTGGAAACGGCAAGGAATGAATGGAACATGGGGGAGGAGAAACATGTTGAAGGGCATTGTGACTTGTCAGGTTCTGCAACGAACCTTTGGATCTGTGTTTCATGACGGTCCGGCCGTTTGCACAGAGACGAAAGAGGAAGCCCTGAGTGGTTGAGTGGCTCCTTGATCCGGACATCGACATGTTCCCCAGTCCAGGCGTGGGAGACGGATAGATGCGTCTTGCCAGGTGCAGCAAGGTAGCATGGCATTGTGGTGGCTCAAGGGCCTGCCTGCATTGTCTGCAGCCTCAGTCCATCCCGAAATGGTTGTGGAGGAGGAGGGCAAGATGGGCTGGCCAATGGTGGTTCGTGGGGGCGTTTGAAGTCTTGCTTGCCGTAAATCTCAAGTTTGACGGCATATGATGGCCGCCCGTATGTGCCTGCGATGAGGTGGTGTTCCCAAGGACATGGCTTCCTGTTGTCGGAGCTTACAAACGGACGAGACCCAATGGTATCGGAGCCCGAGGATCGCAGTGCGTCCAGCTCGCTTTACTTCCCAGTCGGAATGAGTGGATATTCCCAGGCTCTCGGCTTCGTTCCGGGCGGGTGGCCGTGTTTGCCGCAAATAGCTTTGTTCACTTGTTCCGTATTGGCGATGAAGGTGTTGAGACGTTTTGGGGGGAACAAGAGGATTCTCAAGAGGCAATTGGATCCAGGCAAGTCTTTTGGGTTGGGGAGTAGGGAAGAGCGAAGCCGGCACCCATGACATGAATGTTCGCTCAATGCAATCAAACTTGGATGAGGGAGTCGTAAAGCGTTAATGGCTTTGGACTAGGCAAGCGACCCGAGTACAACGTGGCCCCGGGGAGAATGGAAACGAAAAAGTGAGTGGCCCAAGTTCGACTCGGAATTGCAAACTGGGGAAGTGGGGAAAAATGAAAAACAAATTGTGTGATGACTGTGTCCAAAACCCTAGACGTTGTATCCGAAGGGAAAGAGCCAACGACGGGCGAGGACCATGATGTGCAGTGTGATGCCTGTCGTGGAGGAGGTGAGGTTCGTTGGAGAGGAAGGAACAACCGATCTCTCGTGGCACCAAGGCAAGCGGAAGGTGGAGGTCGGGCAACATAGATGACATACATGCAATTACAATATTACCTTACTTTCGCTGCGCTCGTGGGGCAATCTCATGTAACTTACTGTCAGGGTGATGGCCCGTGTTATCTCTTTTTGCATGTGCAAACCAACTCTGGCATTGTCTTCAGTTTGTAAACAAACAATGGTCAAGGTATTTCGAAGCCCATCTTTCGACCTTCAAACCACGATGGATGCTATCCTGAGTGCACGTGGCTTAAATACTATTGCTTGTTCAATTTGTGCTCCCTTACACAATTGTTGTGTTGTTCAGTTCGTCACTGCCCAGGTCTACAGTGAGGTGATAGGTAAACAATGGACCGTTCAACGGCCCCACATTCGGTTGGCGATTGGCGCCCGTACCTCTGCTCCTAATCGCCGTCATCCGGTCAAGTGAACTTCTCATTGTGCCCAAACTTCGCCCAAACTCCGTGTCACTCCTAGAAACCTATATTCCACTAACCCAAGTTCAACGGCTCATACTCCACGCAAAGCTATCAACATGGCGGACGTTCCTATGTACGTGACGTCGGAGTACTCCTCCTCCGAACGTCGCATCACGCCCTCATGGTCCATCGCTCAGCTAAAGACCAAGATGGAGCCCATCACGGGCATTCCCCCTTCCTCGCAGCGCATCACCCTCAAGACCTTGACGAATGAAACCATTCCGATTGAAGCAGCAGACGAGGAGACTACGTATTTGCAGAATTACCCTCTGGCACCCTATGCAGAGTTCCAAGTGAGATTGGCTCATCCCGACTTTTGATCTAGAGAGCCAATGCTGACCATGCGCTAGATCATCGACCTGCGACCTCCCTCGGCGAGGCCCAACTTCAACGCCGCTGGTGTGGAGAAGTATGTGATGCCAGAGGAAGAGTACGAGAAGAAGACCGACTCAGTTTTGGCGTGGAAGAAGGCCGCAAAACTCGGACGCTTCGACCCCAACGCCCCAAGCCAAGAGCAAGCTAAGATCGCTGCGTTTGCTGGGGAGGTTGAAGAACGCGGAATTGAGGTCGGAAAGCGATGCAGAGTTGGCGAAGACGACACTAGGAGGGGAGTGGTCAAGTACGTTGGTGAGGTCAAGGAGATCCCGGGCAGCATCGGTGCTTGGATTGGTGTTCACCTGGACGAGCCAGTGGGCAAGAATGATGGAAGCATTGGAGGAACTCGGTACTGGGGTGAAGAGTCTCAACTCAAGCATGGCGTCTTCGTCAGGCCGGACCGAGTCGAGGTTGGCGACTTCCCCATCGTGGACGATCTCGAAGACATGGAGGAGATTTGAAAAGTCAACATTTACTATCTGTACCGACCCCCACACTTCAGAGCCCTACCTGTTAGCTTGACGCCATTACCGATATTCCAGCGGTGCATTCGTTTCGGACATACCGATCAGACGGAGGGGTGATTTGGAGATCAGGGAAGCCGGCGTATAACTGAGTTTGTCAAGCGATCCTGTCCGGTTTACTCATACTTGGACTGCAAGGGTATCGACAAGGATCACAGCTTTCCATCGATGAATGCTTCTCTAACTCAAACGCACGCCGGTTGATGGTCGCCTCTTCTAGGACGAAATATGGTCAATTACCTGGAACCGCACAACCTTTCTCTCCATTTCCTCGATGAGACATTTCGATACTGATTGATGTTTGATGGAAGAACCTTGTCTTTGAGTGTCCTTTGCACTCGCGATACCCTTCCACCGCAAGTGCGTACCCGGGAGTACAAGGGATTCTAGAAGCCATCCACTCATCAACAACGTCGGACACAAAAAGACTCTCTCGGTCGCTTAGCCAAGTTAACAAACCCGTCCAAAACCGAATTCCAAAAAGTGCTCCGTCGATATGTGGTGTGCGGTCAGCCGAGCCCATATCGCGTGAATGCTCTACCGCATAAATTCTTGATGCTCTCACAAGAGTGTATGCGTGAAAAGGATCAATGTCCGTGGACCAAGTCTTTACCCCTGACAAACATGCAATTTACATCCATGTCAGTTCAACTAAATGGAAGCTTCCACGAAGCCATGGAAGACGCCACAGGGCTAATTAACTGCAGCCATCCATCTAACTCGTTGTTCTCGAACGATTGGACTTTGGGTCCGCTCCGTTTGTTCCAAGCAGCGACCCGAAGTTTATCACCACGTCCTTTGTTGTATCCGTTGTCATGTCTGACGACATTCTCTGTACAAGATATCATCCGCAGACCAAGGCAGAGTGGAAGCCATGCTCACCACCTGGTAAGTTATGGGTAAGCGGCTGGCCTTGGTAAGTGATCGGGCTGCGCCAGCGCGTTCCGAGCAAAGCCGAAGACCTCATGACGTGACAGATCAGGCAAATGAAAAGATAAACTCAACCGCGTTGAACTTGTTGCAACGTGTTCTTCGGTGAGACTAGACTGGGGAAGTGCCTGCTTTGCGCAGATATTGCAAGATAATGGGCGCTTGATTCGCGTTGGGTGTCACAGGCACAGGGGAAACCCCAAACATGCCTCTATATGGCGATGGCACAGCGATTCTTCGCATTCTGTTTAGAAATGCGGCGTCCAATGTTTTCAACGGCCGGGGTTCACGGAGCCATCGGAGAGGTGCCTGTCTCGGCCTCGGGGCCCGATGTGCTCCACAGAATGGAATGCTTCCAGCTTCGGATTGCCCTGAGCAAGTGCACTCGGATTGACGATGTGACTGCCGTTGTTTCCAATGTTGCCCGCCTCCGGTTCCCTAACACGCCCTAGCACGACCCCGGCCTACACGCAGTCCAACCTCAAGCTCTAGCAAGAGGCCTATTCCATCCGGTACACAACCTGCCGCATCCTACTCAGAATCATCTACAACGAAACACAAACCTACGAGGCCACGGGCTGTCATCACTTACACATAGATCCTCAAGCGAATCAGGGCGTGTCAACCGCTATCGATGGTGTCGGCGGTCCTGTGCCATGCATGCATTGCCGAGCCAAGCTTCCGAGCTTAGCGGGATACCTTGCCGTTAGCCTGCACGTGGCCCGGCAGCCTTGTACCTCGCTATCTGGCCCCGCTCCATTTGCTTCTGGCCTAGACTCACTTACCTGCGTCACCACACTTGGCCGCCCCAATCGAGCCCGTCCATCCACTTCCTTTCTTCAGTTTGCATTCTGTAGTATCTGACGAGACTAGAAGGACGCCGGACAGTCTGACCTACCAGAACAACGCTCGTCTTTTCTTTCACTCATGAAATGCCTTTGCCAGTCCCGGGCACAACCTACAATTGTCCTCAGCCCCGTCTCATCTCATCACCTCAAAAGGCATCGCATCGCATATCAACACGACAAACCACCGCGGGGCGATCCCAAGACCGATAAATTCCAAATCAATTCCAACCAGCGTGACGGCTCAGCCATGTTCTGTCCTTGCCGTCCGACTCATACCTGTACGGAGATGTGAGACCCCTGGTCTCTTACTCTAGACAACCAGAATCCGGCCCTTTTTATTAGGCGTCTCATCCTCTCCAGCCAGCAAGAACCCGGATTGTCGCATCGCGGATTCGAACCCTTCTTTTCACTATCGCATCATCTGTACTAGAAAGACATCAACATGGCGGCGTCGACTGTCGCCTCCGCTCTTGGCAAGATGGCCTCACGACGACCACTCTTTTTCCTCGCCTTCCTTACGCTAGTAATCTCAGTCGTGAATGCGCTTAGTTCTGTGTCGGAGCTTTCGGGCTTTGCGATGGACCAATATCTCACCCTACAACTGACCGTACCTTCCGGTTCAGGTGACGCCCCACCGGTCAGACACCCAGTTGTCCCATTGACTGAAGCTGTCGGGATGAACCAGTCCGCCATAGCTCGAGAGGTAGGCCACCATCAAGGCATATCTACGAGTGCAGCTCTCACTAATGAACCCCGTTAGTCTATCAAAATCGAGGGGACAATGGTTCCTACTGAAGAAGGCGATTGGCTCGAGTTTATCGACTCCAACAGTATTGCATATCTCAACTGTGACCACTCTAACTCAACTTCCTTTTTGAACCAGCTCATGGCCAAGGTACCAAAGGCTATTCTGCTGTTTAGCTTGACCGGGGATGGCTGCAGACGCGACAGCACGGATGATTGGAACTACACCACCATCTTCACCATGACCGATCAAATCGATGCAAAAGACACACTCAACCTCACAATGTCAGGAAGTACCGCCACGATTACTGGGGATCATGAGGAAACCGACGACGATGATGACGAAGAACGAACCGGACCTGGCTCACCGGTCGCCATGAGCATTCTCTACAGTATTACCGGAGTTATTACTCTACTCTTCCTCGTCATTATCGCGACCGGAGCGCTCCGAGCCCATCGTTATCCGGAGCGATACGGACCTCGGACCGGCTACGGCGGACGGCCTAGTCAAAGCAGAGCCAAAGGGCTGGCGCGTGCAGTGCTTGAAACCTTGCCTATCGTCAAGTTTGGAGAGAACCCCCCAGCCAAACCCGATCCCGATCTCGAGCTCGAACAGCAACCCTCCAGGTCATCACAGGATCCGGCGCCAGGGGCAAAATTGTCGGCAATTCAAGAGGAGGTACGGTCCTCAGACAAATCTCAAGGACCCGTGACCGTATCAAGTGTGGACGCTTCCGAACAGGCTTCGTCTGCAACAGTCTATGGAGCTCAAACGGGCATGGCCAATACAGCCGGCGACATTGAGAATACGAGCTCAGACGACATCAATCTCGGCTGTTCCATTTGTACCGAGGATTTCACAGTTGGTGAAGATGTTCGAGTTCTCCCTTGCAACCACAAGTACCACCCGGCTTGCGTCGACCCTTGGTTGGTAAACGTCTCGGGAACTTGCCCCCTATGGTAGGCTTAGTGAGCGTCCTCACAATCAAAGTTGACATACTGACCGTCCGCAGTCGTCTCGATCTTCGACCTCACAGCTCAATCGAAAGCACTACCGGTCCTGGCGATAACCACTCAATGTCTTTGCCGACAGCAGGCGAGAGCACCCAGCAGCCCGGCGCCAGTGGAAGTGCCATGCCAAGCACCACCCCCAGAGAGCGGCGAAGGTCTTCGCGAATTCTCGACTTGCATAGACTTCGGACTGCCTCTATCGAAGAACGTATTGAAATTTTGAGAAGACACAGGTCTCAGCAGCAGCAGCAACGGCGGTCTACCACTGGATCGTCATTAACAGGCGACCCTGACAACGGCGAATCCGCAGATCATACTCACCGAGCGAGACTGACTGAGCGATTCAGAGGCGGATTTAGAGGATCACGACCTCTAAGTCAGGCGCAGTCACAACCCACAGAAGGAAATATACCCACGTCCACACCGTAAAGCTCGGCCCTCAAAGGGCTGGTGCGGTGTTTTGAATAATGTCATTCTGGAAAGGATGTTCAACGCGTTGTCATTTGAGCGAGCGCATTGTAGCAGGTGGCAAGTTACCGATCATTTGTCACAACATGCTCTTTTTTGGTTATAATCGTTCTTTGGAAACGTCTGGCACACATGGGTTGAATTTTGGATACCACACATAGACGGGTGCAAGTTTGCGCTGTCTTTTTTGCTTCTCTCGTTGGCTTGGTTTATGTCATGGATAGGACGAAATACCTCGGTGCATTTCTAAGGCGTTTAGGGTATTGGATATGAACGATAAGGAAGTTTTTCATGTCTGTTGGGAGACTTAGCCAGAAACAAAAGTCATTTGATGGTCGCGCATTGGGCCTCTGAAGGTCTGCCTGCCTTAACCGGCTCAACAGGACGGGATGAACAGAACAGAAGAGTGCGGGCCTTGGAAGCGGACGGAACAAACAGATGGATAACTTGAGTTGGTACATAAGAGTAGATAGTTATAATCATATTTATCGTTTAGCACTACAAAGTTGTATTGGAAAGGCACTGATCCATACAGACAGATAGGTAGTCGACTAAACCCCTTGCAGAAGACGAAATTCGCATCAGGAGCATTCAGCCTCAGCTCAGCTACCGCTGGAGCGCTGCTTGTGTTGTCGCCGCCTCATATTGCAATTTCGTTATCCCATCTCACCGGATCTAGCCTACATGCGTTCGTACTCAAGCGGGCGGCAGTACTCGGTCCGATCCATTTCATCCCATCGCATTTAGTCAGCCGGTACCTGATCTCTCCTTCCATCCCTCCTGCCTGCCCCTCTGCCACGGCAGCTGCCTTGTCTTCCATCCCGCTTGCCTTGCTTGGGGGTACATAAGGTACCTTGTCGCGTCCTCTTTGAAACAACATGGTTGGCGCAGTGGCCAAGCGCATCCCTCGATTTGTGGGTTGAACCGACTCTGGGGGCAAAAGTTCAAAAGGGTAAAAGTCACTACTGTGTGAAGAAGACCCGGGTTCGAATCCCGGACCGCGCAAGTTAATTTTTTTTCTGTTGCTTTTTTGCCCTTTTTATTGATGATCTGCTACTATAGGTAGTTTTAGGTTTTCGAGACGGTGAAAGTGAAGATGAAGCGTCAGTTCTATTTTCACCCGCATGCTTGTACAAGGTATATCTCGAATCCATAGTTGACGACTGGCCGCGGAGACAGCACGGAATGATTGATTCCTTCCTTGATGCTTAAATTTACTGCAGAAGGAGAAGGGATACCGACTTAATACCGTCTCAATTTCGTCAAACTCTCGCCATCGAGAGAATTGAACCACGATGAACGCTTCCTTCATTAACCCGCCACATCTGTTACACGAAACTACTAGTGGCTTCCTGTTGGCTTCACTCTAAGCTACCTACTGCCAACCACAATCCCAATGTAAGTGGTTTCCCCTCACGTCCAGCTCCTGCCTCTTCTTAAGCCGGACGCAGAACCATACGCTGAGACCTCCGGTAGTAGCTGCTGCTGCAACTGCAGAGAAGAGAGCATACATCGGTGTACACTGAAATGGGATACCATGGAAGCAAGCTTGTTTGTGGTAGCGCCCGTGGTTACACATTCCGAGAATTTGAGGTGGTACACTTCTGGAACCACCAGGGGGGATTCAGAGACAAGCGGTGCTTCAGCTCCGTGGGTGAGCTGGGCTTGCCAGTGGGTATCGCGAGAACAATGGTAAGATGGAAATTTGGAGGATTACTCATGGTGGTTTTACGAGCTCTTCGTTTGTTTCAATCTTGAATGGACGTTCAATATCAATACTTCTCGAAGGACAGACAGCTGACATTATGGCCAAGATGCCGATATTCTTCTTCTTTCTAGTGTATGCTCCAGCGCCAACAAGTGGAGGCGATAAGACTGTGGGCGCCGAAGGTGAGACTCGGGATCTCAAATCGAGATGCAGGACTGGCAAGGGGACGGGAAGTTGAGTATGTGAGGTGCAGTGGAGGTAGGCGCACAGGGGGCTGCACATTCGGCAGGCATCCACCTGCAAGAACAGGACGGCGACCTCTACGCTGGAGTCTCCATTCAGGTTCCCTCCCTACTGGCAGCCGCGAGCAACGAACCCGCCAGGACACTCGCTCATCACTCATCATTTACCAACCCAACCCATTTTCCAGCATGGGAAAATGTCTTGTTCGGTTTTCTCCTTTTCCATAACTTGCAAAAGATGTGCGAATCATGGACGCCTTTTTGTTTCTCGCTGGGTTCTTCTCGAGTGGCCATCGCCGGTGAGGTGGTACAACAGCAAAATGTGGCTTGAACACTGTCGCGCTCCTTCCCTTCCGGGCGCCCAAGGACCGAAACTGTTAGACTAACGATCAAGAATTTGGAACCCGCAATGCATCCGTCCTCTACCCAGGTAGTCTGGTGGCCAAGGAAAGAGCCGCCCAGGCGAAGGCGAGTGAGTCTTGGAAAGTCTTGAAATGGATTGAGGAGGACTTGTTTACTTTCCCAACCTTGTCTGCCGCCTCCTGCGTGATCCTCGGCCACTCGCACTTCTACTATTCCATCTGATGATCTCACCGATCTCCCCGCCTAGGTGATCTCATCTTCCCCAGTTCCTTTTCCTCCATCTGACCTTCACAAACCTCCGACACCTCACCTCACCTCACCTCACCTCACCCCGGAGTAATGGTGAAATTCCCTGCAGTATAGTGCCACTCCTAGCAACAACTTCGACGACTTCCTTTCTCCTTGGCTCGATTCGGCTTCGCCTGTGTTCCCGACGGCGCGCCTTCATACTCCTGGACTTCTTCCTCTACTTCCAGCTGAGAGCTTGGCGATCCTCCTTTTCGAGCCTTTCTGCAACCAACATACACATCAGCCTCGACTTACTCGCATGCGTTTAGGTGTCCTACTACTCTACCTCGACTTACCTTGGTTACCTGATAGATACCTACCCAGCCACATACCAACTCCGACGTTCTAGTTCACTCCTCTTTCTTTTCCTTTTGCGGCTGTGGCCACGATCCTCTTCCTCCTCATCTCTCTTTCTCCACACCATATTTGGTTACTATCTTGATCGTACTTTGGATGCAGGATTGCCGTCAGTCAGTCAGTTTGGATGGTCCACTTTTTGCGCTTCACGAAGAAAGAACATCACCAGTTTGGACAACACAGGCCACGACGACAGACGTTCGCAACCCCCTGCTACTACTACCATATGTTCGCATTCGTTTGATTGATGGATCGATTGCCGTCACCATGGTCCCGCCGCTTGTCAGCACCCGACGGAACAACATAAAGATGGAAGAGTCAGAGTCAGGCGAGGAGCCCCTCGCCGGCATGGTTATTAGCGTCATCCTTGCCATGATCTCTCTGGTTATCATTTCCAGTTTTCTGAGTGAGTGTACCTACTTGGTTGTCAACTCTGTCTCTGGTTGCGTGGCATGAAGCTAACCCAACTCTCTCTCCACACAGCTCAAAGATTCCTAGCGGTCAAAGTCTGGAGTAGACTTCCCCCCGTCCAGTGGAGTAGGTCCTGCCCGTCTTTGCATGCAGTTGCTCGCCAAGTTGGCTTCGTTATGTCTCCTCCTCACAACTGACATGTTCTCACAACAGTGGTTTTCGCCATCTACGCCGATTCCTTTTTGTTTGTGTTTGCTACTGCCATACTCCAATTTGGCTTCGGCGTTGATACCTCGGCATCCATCTGCGAGTCGGCCATTTTACTGTGTCTGGCCTGCTACGTTACGACAAAGGTATGGCGTATAGAGAGAGCCGGGTATGAAAGAAACTTAGCTGACGTTAGTTGTAGATTGTTCGTTATTGCCCGAATATCCCGTACCCTGGAAACGAGCTAACCTCTCTGATTGCAGCTCATTTACATGTTTCTAGTAGAGAAAGCGGTCCGTCACACCTCTTTCCAGATAACCTGACCAGGCCTCTAACATTGGGAGCAGTTCATCATCCGATCCGGAAGCAAGAAACTCCGGATACACTCCAAGCTCTACCTATTCAACACCATCGTGGTGCTCGGTTTGTCACCTCAAGTGTATCAAGTATACAGTAACAAGACTAACGGTGGTTAGGCGCATACTGCGTTGTAGTGGTCCTCAACTTTGTTTAGTATGTCATACTTTCCATGCGGACAACCTCACTTAACCACTAACAAGCAATATCGCAGTCGCATCACGAAGATAGAACATAAACAGTGCATAATCGGAATGGAGAGATACGCCATGATCCCACTCATTGTATACGACCTGCTCGTCAACGTAAGTTTATCATTCTTTCCCGATGTTGGACAGCCATATGCTGACGATTTAGATTTACCTCACGATTCTGTTCGTGCTGCCGTTACTAGGTAAGAGGTCCTGTTCATGTCGTTCTTTAACCGAAACTGACTTTATCAGGTCTCTACGCCTTTAACAGCTCTCAGCAGACTCGCGGAAACAGAAGACTGAAGCTGGTGGCCATGCGGACCCTTATTGGTTGTATCTGCACACTTACCAGCAGCGTCGTGTGAGACCCATCTTCTCAAGGCTCCTCCTTTCGGTCCCGACTAACGCTTTGACAGCAACCTATCAGTGCTCATGGGTCTAAATGGCGAGCCGGGATGGGTGTGTCTGATGTGTTGTAATAGTGATAGTAAGTCAACCGAGTTCGTATCTTGGTGACATACTAACCCTCATAAGTCCTATTCAGCGCCATCGTCATCCAATGGGTGACTTCACGAGACAGCATCGCTTCCAACAACAACAACGACTCTCAAACTATGTCACAACAAAGACACAGCAACCACGGCGAGGATGCCTACGATCTCCGAAAGTCACGACAGCAGACCAACGGGGGAATACTAGAGCAAAAGAACAACTCATCGACAAACCGGGTCAGCATCAACAGCAGCAGCATCTCACCAAGGCCCACGCCCAGCACCAAGCCCATAGTAGATGACATAGGGGACATTGCCTTGGACAGTACGGACCCGATGGAGTTGAACGATACCCCGTCGAGCAACAACAACAACGCCAACAACCCCTTCAACGAAGACAACTTGAAGCGCTCCGCAACCGACGACTCAGACGAAATACGCATGATGCCACTGAGTCTCAGAAAAAGGGGCATCAGCGACTCGGTATCACCGTTAGTGCCTCACCAGATCTCCCCGACAGAGGTGCGCATCGACGTCGACTACGGTTCCAGCCTCACCCAAGCCAACGAGGCCGAAGGGGTCAAGCTGGGAAACAGCGTCGTGATTGCGACGGGCGGCCGCAGCGACGGAAGGAGGCGCGGGAGGAGTTCGTCACGGAGATACGAAGATAGCAGTGACCCTTAGGCGAGTCACAGCAACAGCCGTAATCGCAGCCGTAGGGATACGGTCATCACGTTGAGCGGACAACAGAGTCGCGGGAGCCGTGCGAGTCGGGCAAGTCGGGCAAGTCGGGCAAGTCGTAGTACGGGGAGTGATCAGAAGTGATGCTTGGACCTTGGAAGTTATCGATTTGGTTATGTTAGTACTGTAGGTTTTGTTTTGATTAGGAGGAACCGGAGCAGACACGCTTGGTAGGATCGGTGAATGAGCGGACATAGGATACTCAGACGAGAAACTTGTCTATGCGCGCTGGTTTTTACGAAGTTCGAGATAGTTCGATGCATATGGTTATGGGAAGAAGGAACGAGACTAAATACGAATATATACCCAAGTCATATTCCAGAAGAAACTCACTGATGAAAAGGAGTAGGATCCCATTCAGGGGTAAATAAACAATTCACGTCTGTTACAGTTTGGCTCCGGAGTTAAAGCCCCTGTAGGCCACTCCCCTGTTTAGGCCCGCTCTCGACCCACTGTTAAAGGACGCACTCCGGCTCAGATGACACCTGCCAGGGTCGCAGTTACAGTACGGTTAGCGTAGGGCTGTTAGTGCAAATGCCAAGCTCACAAATGTACACCTACATCAACGACTTCAAGCCGAGACAGGATGCTATTGAAATGTAAACATCGAGGGGAACAACTACAACTGGGCAAAGCGGGTAACATTGACAGTGTTGCAGGTATTCAGAAGCAGGCACTCGCGTTTGCAAGGTTATCTGGCACGATACTTGGATTCCTTTTCTCTATCGAATGATCTTCATTCTATGCACAGAAGGATTTCCCATCCAGGAGGTACTCTTTGTCCTCCTTTATGCCATCGTGAAATGTCGTTCATTTATATCATCATAGCCCATTGCCTTGACCCTTGTTCCATACACACAAAGCTTGAAATTGGTTGAAAAAACATGTTGGGACCCAACATGTACGATTGTGAAAAGACGTCCATGCAGACGGCAACATCGTCAAAAGAAGGATTGCGATGTGTACACGTGATTGCAAGTCATACGGGTGTGAAGAAGAAAAGAAAGTGTGTGATGCAATTTATGCACAAAGAAGTGAACTGTAAAATGTAAAAGTCCCTTGAAGAAGAATAAGGCAGAGCCAGTTTTTGTCCATCCGTCCATCCATATGCTCCTCCTTCTTGTTCCCCATCCATCCTAATGCGCCACTCCTTTGTTCCCAGGATATCTCAAAGACAGGTAAATGAAAGGGTGAAAAAAAAAAGGAAACAAAGCCCATGGTCAAAACCAACATTGCAGAGATGGTGATACCTTGAACCAAAACTGGCAAGATCTTTTGACATGTACAACCAAGTCCATAGTTAGATCTTCTCAGAGTGACAGATGGTGTAAATGCTTAAGCACCATAGGCAAAGATCTTGGCGAAGGTGGTCAGCTGCGATTCGCGCAACATCTCACCCTCCGCAACCATGAAGTAGGTGAACCTCTCCACGAACGAGAAGGTAGAGTTGTTCTCCAAGTGATCAAGGACGTATTCCATAGCCTGGTTCTTCTTGTCGTCATCGCCGTCAAAGCCAAGCTCGGTGACCCAGACGGGCTTCTTGAAGCGGTTGTAGGCATCGAGAAGGTGGTTGAGGACGGTGGGTCCGTCGGTTCCATAGCTGTGAAGGGCCAAAAAGTCCACCTTGCACTGTCCATTGCAGGCATCGAAGAACTTCTGCATCCAGTTGAGACCCATGTTGGCATCGCCAGAGTTGGTAATGGACGGAGAACTGATGCGAACCTTTCCGGCCCAGGGGTTCATGTACTTGATGTGATTGGCAGCAGCATCCTGAGGAGACATGTTTGACTGAGAGCCGAGGTCAGGCTCGTTGAAGCTGAGGAATGCCTTGGAGCCGGCGTCAATGGCCTTTTGGGCATTGGCGTCCCAGGACTTGGGGAAACCCTTGTCAATACCCCAAAGCATAGGGACAAACTCAAGGCCACTGCCAGAGTCGTCAACCTGACCCCAGTTGTAGACCCACGTGGCCTTGGAGCCACTTCCAAGGAAGCTCTGAAGCAGCTTTCCGTCATTGTAGGCAAGACCGCGCTGGAGGCGGTGACCACTCGACTTATCCTCAGTCGACTCTGGAGTGGTGGTGGAGGGGGCCGCAGCAGGGGCGTTGTTCTGTGTGGCAGACGGGCTGGCAGGAGCATTGACAACGGCGACGTTGGGAACAATGGTGTTGATCGAGGGCGCAGCAGAACTAGCCTCGGCCGGGGCAGCGACGGCGGTGCTGGAGCTGGACAAACGGGAATTGGTAAGCTTGGTGTTGTTGTCGACGGCGGTCGGAGCAGGGTTGGCGCTCTGGCCAAGAGTGACGGTGACGGTAGTCCAGGCAGTATGGGTCACCATATGGGTAACGATGTCCCTCTTGCCAACGTGAAGGTGTTCATGACCGCGATGGATGCTAGCAGCAAGAGTTTCGCCAGCGAAGGTGGCAGCCGCCAGGGCGATAAGAGACTTTGAGACCATTTTGATGGATATGTTCGGTGTCGAAAGGAGGGATAATGCTGAGTGTCGCAACTTGTCCAGCAGCGCTTAATGAGGGAATGGTGCTGAGACGGCGTATAACCAGATACGAAGGCCGTTGGCGGGTGAGGCTGGGTGTCTCGTCGAGTAAAGGAATGTACGGGTCAACCGTCGCGGATCCAAGGAGGCAAAAGGAATGCTGCCGATCTGGAGACCGATGAGTTGGCTGGAGGTTGAGGGAGGACTGACGGTTGCGCGCCGGAACAAGTGATCAACGTTGATCGAAGCTAGCGACCTGACGGATGTGGATAACAAGGTGGTGCTGAGAGAGCGTGGGACTGTTGATGAAGCAGTCAAGGGCCAGGAGGGAATGATGATGCCCAAAAGAGAAGCGTGATGGGGAGATCTGGAAGAAAGAAGGATGGACGGGCCGCGAGGAGGAGGGGGGGGACTGGATCTTATAATTGACTGGGGGTCGGGGTAGGTTGGATGGACAATGAACGGACAATAGGATGGGAACACATCAATCAATGGGTCATCGGATGGATCCCAAGCGGCCGGAAAACTTGAAGGAGGAGCCTGAGGAGGGGTGGGCTCCATTGGTACAGTGGGGACTCGGCTTCCAGACCCGGTGAGACGTAACCGCCAGGGGCAAGGTCCCCGTTGGGGAAACGAACGGCAGGAACGGGCAGGAACAACGACGATGGCACCTGGGACCATACCTTGGCGGCAAGGGCAGGGGACCCGAGTTGCAACCTTCCCACGCTCCCGTTGAGCACACAAAGGCAGGCACACAGCGCGGCAGAGAGGTGTACACCAAAGTAGGGTCCCACTCGGTAGAAGCAAACAGCCGCCCGCCCACGAATGGGATCTCTCAGCTCCCAGACAGAGACACATATCTCGAAACAAAAGATAAAAGCGAGGGTCGAGATCCGGAATCGTCGGTCGCGGCGACCTGGAAGGAGCACCGCTAGATACTTGGATCCTTCGGTATCGTCTGGCTTCGTGATACTTGTTCACACTGCCCCAAGCCGCGTTTGTCTCTTGAATCTCTGGGCCAAATCTTAAAAGTTAAATATGCCTTTGATCACGTTCCGTGGGCGTTGTCCTTCAAACAAAGGGCCAGACGTCAGGCGTGCAGGCCGCAGGCCGCAGCAGGGCGGCACGAGCTGATGCTTCAATAGGGTACACTCGCATGTGTCGGGTTCAACATCGGACGACAAAGAAACGAAGCGTGTTTCCCATCATCAGTCGACTGCCGAGTCGCTTCAGCTGGCTGGAAACATTAGTCCGATGGACGCGCGGCAGTGAAGCAAAGTCGAAGAGGCGAGGGAGAAGGGACCCATCAAGGCGCGCCGCCCTCGATTCTTTTTTCAGCAGACAAAAAGCGACGAGGTTGCTGTGGTGTTGTGACACTCGGAGCCAACCATGGCCAAGCGGGGCCAGAAAAAGATGGATCGACCTCTCAGCTGTCGGCATAGCCCACCATCACGAGGCACGCACCAATGACACTCAGCCCGGTTATGCAGGTACGGAATCAGCGCTGATGTTGGTCAGCCATAAAATCAGGGCAGAAGTCCACGCCTCTGCAGGAACAAATTCTGCTCTGGGTCCCGTCTGGGTGATACGGCGGGGAGTCGGGTATCGGGCGGCTTGGGTAAGTGGTGCCGAGTCACTGTAACCAACATACAAACCACCAACACACAAACAACCAGGGAAAGGAATGGGGAATCATTCACCTCATTTTATATATAAATTGTTTGCTGCTGTGCCTTGCTAATATCCCACTTATAATGGGCATGACAGCACACTTCAGATGCCGTGGAAAGGACAAGGCCTGACGGCGATCATCCCGTCTTTTGACTTTTGACAGCTTCGCTTCCGCAAAACAACTCGAACGACCGCTCCCCGCATGCGTTTGTAACAACTTGTGTGGAGAGACTCCAGAAACACCTGCGACATTTTTACGAAAAGGCCCGTGCCTCCCGTCGGATCCCAACCCCGACACTTGAACAGAGGCTGAGAATCCAACCAAAGAAGACTCTGTCCTCACTCCCGTCCAAGCCATGCACGGCTTTTGCCTTGGTTTTCTTCCTGCTTGGGATCGACAACAATATTGAATCTGGGCTTGTCATCAAGAGACATTTCCGTTCACATCGATTCGTCATTCCCCTGCCCTGGCTTTCGCGACAGTCTCCCACGTGTATCAACTCCCGGCGCCTTCCCTATCTCGGCATACCTCCGGCAAGTTCTGGACATTGGTGGACCTGAACTTCGCTGAACTTCTTGTCGGAGGCGGTCCCCCAGGCCCCAGCCAGGCTGTAAGCGAAATTGCGATCCGCTCTGCCACGGGCGATGGAAACATCGAGGAACAGCAAGAACCCTTGTGCAAAAAGCTCGGCAACCGAGTCTCGGAGCGAGAAAAATGCTTGTTTTTGTTTCCAACCCTTGTCTTCTTTTGCTTCCAAGGCAGAAAACAAATGTCCAAGTTCTACACGTACTCGAAAAACTTCACATTGTATCACAGTGCTATCCTTTGGACCTCCGGTGGTTATGAGCAGGCCATGGAAGGAAGCTCAGCGACTGACCAGACATGGCGCTTGCCCATTCTTTCTCGGTTGCCAATCGATAAGCATGCATGGCTTCGGGCAGCCGCTTGAAACACCAAAGATTATCAACCCCGCAGGGCGCTTGTTCTTTCCCAAGTATCAGGATGCAATGGGAATCCTTGTTTTGTTTTTCACTTCTCTCCCCGGAGGTGGAGGTCAGATCTGGATCTTCAGTTATCGTTCCCGGCTTCAGGAAGGTGGGTTCGCAAAGACCAGACGAACCATCCTGGGGAACGAGCCCATCAGTTTCAGATATCTTCTTCACATGGGATGAACCGGCCAGAACCATCAAATTCGATATCCTGCTAACTGAAGTAGTGCCAAAAAGGGCTATACAAGGATAGCCCAGTAACAGGCCACGATGATTTGGATCTGAAGAGGGGTATCGGTAACCGGGAGAGAGAGAGCACTTTGCACGATAATGAAACAACAAATTCACATCTCACTACTCCACGTTTGCGTTCAACATTTTATTCAATCTCCCCTTCTCACACAACCTGACCACCAACCCAACCATTGGCCAAACTCACGAGATGTAATCTTTTAGTGTTCCAGATTCCCGCACCCCGTCCCGCCTTACTCTTGTCTGTCGGCTGTCCTTGCACACATTACGTATTACACGTTCCATCCACACAGGTTCAGGGGCACCCAATCTATATATTGTGAGATTGCACCAACAGTGTATGACAGCAACCACAAAAATGCCCCCCTCCTTGTGCTTGTGTTCCTGATCGACAACGGGTCGAAAATCAAATTTGGTAAATTGGGTTGGGTGTTTGTCAAACCTTCCAAAAGGCGGGGTTGGGTTTGTTGGTTGCTGGTTTCTTCAAACTGCCCTTGGAATGCACCCATGAATGGGACCTGGTTTGTTTGTTGAAGATAAGGCCCTCGAGGTCGGTCCAATTTCTTGAGTATTAAAGGGGGTCTTGGCCATACCTTTCAACTGTCTCCTTCCTCTTCTTCCTCCTCGTCCTTCTTCTTTCCAGAACTATCTACCTCCTCTCTCACCAATTTCTCCCTTCCCTACCCTTACGTGCGGGCAAGGAGCAAATCTGCGAGCGGCCCGCATTGGTGGACGACGGGTACCACCAAGCAATTACGCAATGGAAGTTACACCGTGTTTGAGGAACGGTAGGTGCATATATTGAGGGGGGATTAGGATCAATATGTGTGGTTGTGGGTGGGTTTTGTGTGTGTGCAGCTTCCCGTTTCTCATCAACTCCAACTTCTAATCTCACTACATAAGAGGTATGTACAGTAAGCCCCCGGCAATGAAATGAGTTGTTTGATGTGGGGAGGAGGGCTACGAAAAATACAAACATTACGTCGTGCAATATTAGACGAGAAAATAGTTGGGGCGGATGGAATATTATCCCAAAATGTTCGAGTACTTCTTAATGATATGCCTATGTCACATATGCACGGAAAGATAAACAATGTGGTAGATAGGGAGGTGTTTGACAAAGTAGGATTGGAAGTCTAACGACTCTCTGGGTTGCTGCAGAAAATAGATCCTTCGAATGGAAGGATCAAACAGCAGGGGCAATACAGAACAGCTCTTCATTCTTATACTTGGTATATATTTCGGCCACTTTCGGCATTTCGGGTGACACGAATAACTAGGCAGACATCTTATCACCTTCACTTTCAACCCGGAGAAGACACTCGGTAGCAGAGCATCCACTCCTTGCTCCGGTAGCCCACCATCAAACAAGGATAAAGATGAGTCTTCCATGGGAGTATGTGCTCGTATGTGCAATCACACTCTATTCAGTATTTCTAGATCTGGTTCTTGCTACTAGATGTAACGACGGTCATCCTATTCAATGTCCCAACAATACAATGACTGGCCAAAGCTGCCACGAAACAACTTGTGCCAAAGTCCATATCCAATACTAACCGATATTTAAAGGTGGAATGATACACTGTCGAAGAGCCTTGTCAGACATAGGTATAACTGTCTCTTGATAACCGACCGACTTCCTGTCACCACCAACACCAGTACGGCATACCCGTCCCAAAGTTTATAGCTCTTTATCTTTTCTTCATACCTTCTTTACTTGATGGGGGGAAAATAACAATATTTTGAAACAAAAGATCTTCAAACAAGTCATTATTAGTCCCTTGAAGCTGTTATCATATCATGCTTCCGTCTTCCTTTCTTCCTTCCACCCTCTCCGGCCAACCAAACCTTTCCATTCCACCACTGTTTATCCCAGACTCCATCCGAAGTGTATATGTGATTTACATGTATAGAGCAAGTGCAAGTGCGAGTGAGCAAGTCGGAAGCATGATATCAGTCCATGCAGGGGGAGAAGGGTATTGCCATAACGAATGCTGTACAAAAATCTATCAACCTTAAAGACGGAAAAGGTCCCCGGCGACTTGAAAAGAACTAAAAACAAAAGGCCGACAACAGCCCTTCAACAAAGTGTCACTAAACCCTCCTTCATACCCCCACTGGCTCCTGCAATAGCTGAAGTGGCTGTGGTTGTCCGCTTAGTACTGTCTGGGATGCCAGACTCTCCGGCTGCTGTGTACTCCCAAACAGGTACTCTAGAGCCATCTGCAAAAAGTTCCAGATAGAGTGGTGCTCGTTGAAGACCGTTGCGAAAAGCGTGACGAGGAGAAGAGGGATCCAGATGAGATAGAGATTCCTATCCCTACTCAGCTCCTTCTTCTTCACGGAATGCGCCCTCCGGAGGTTCTCCTGCTGCTCCTTGGTGATGGCATTCTTGCGACCGATTTCAAGCATGACGGGTAGCCCTGGCGACGCTTCTACTTCAACCTCCTCATTAATCTCCGTCTCCTCGTCGATTTCCACTGCGAGTGTCGTGGCTCCCGTCGCCTCTATCGTCATGCTGCTGCTACCGGCGGCTTGATCAAACATAGCCGCACACTTCTCGTCTGCTGCAGCTTCGGCCGCAGCCATCGCAATTGACGCCTGCTTCTCATCTGGGAACCCGCTCTGACCCTTGCCACAGCTCTCATCATAAGAGGGCGGGGGAACAGAGTTATTGTTATTGCTCATCAGACTGTTGAACCAGCCTGCAGATTCTTTCGAGGCAGGCGGCGGGGGCGTTGTTTGCGTGGTGTTTGGTTCTGGCCTTGGTGCCGTGATTCCTGGAACAACGGTGGCCGCAAGGCGTTGGGCTGTCTGGTAACCAGGCAATGCTGGCATGTAGTGTACTACTGGAGGCAGCATGAACGGTAGCTGAGGGAAGTTCTGGAAGTGAAGCATTGCTGTCTGTTGCAACTGCTGTATTTGAGCCATGATAGCGTTAACAGCAGCAGCAGGACCAAGACCATCGCCAAGGGGTCGCTGCCGCCCAGCAACATTCTCATCGGCTGTTGGTGGCGATGCGATACTGTTACGGCGCATTTCAAGAACGGGCTCATCGTCACCATCGGCCGATTCGCTATCCTCCGAAGAATCCTCGACATCTGAGGTGAACTCCGAAGAATCTTCCGGCTCTGTAGACTCGCTGACCGGCCTCTCGAGGGCCAAAGACGATATGGCTGCCGTCGTCTGCTGGCGTGACGTGAAGCTGCTGGTACTAGTAGCCCGACTTGGCAGTGATCCGAGACTGCGGGACCTGCTGTGTAGTCGGCTAGTGGCAAGACGCTGGGCAACCTCTGCCGTCTTGGCCACGTCCGCAGCCGTAAAACCGGATAAGGTCCGGAGCGTGTGATCGGCGCCATGAGCAACCAAAAGTCGTACGATCTCAGCATGGCCATTGAGAGAAGCCATGTGGAGAGGAGTATAGCCGCCATTGTCCCGGCTATCAGGGTTCGCGCCCCTAGCCAAGAGGCCTGCAGTGAACCGGCGAAGACCAAGAGAGCAGGCCAAATGTAACATGGTCTTTCCTGTGGCACCGCTAGCAAGATTCCATTTCGGTTTGCTGTTCGGAGTATCATCCAGATCAATAGCCTCAATAACGTTAAGAAGGTAGTTCTCGAAGTGTCCGTGGTTATAGGCAGGAGCACCGGAGGCAGAAGAACCAGAACTCTCGTTGTTGAAGTTTTGAATGAGGTCGTTGGCGAAGGAGTTAACATCTTTGCCCATCTTCTGGGCCAAGCAGGCAAGCGCAGACTTGGCCAGTTCGTCGGACCTTGTATCGATATATTCAAAGTACACTGGTTGGCCGCGCACCTGGTGATTCTTGAAGGTAACCTGGACCTTGCCAGGTGTGTCGCTCGGAGGTACCAGGCACACCAAGGATTCTGCTCCCCAGTACGTCGTCGTCGTGGCCTGCCGCCCGCCAAACATAACTACAATGCCCTGAGAAAAGCCACCGCCTAGAACTGTAACTTCAAATCCGCCGTCCACCGATCCTTGATGGGGGATTACCTTGAACAGTTTGACAGGAACGGGAGCTTCCGCAGAGGGCATTAAGTTAGCAACCGGTGCGGGAGCTGGCGCCGGCACCGTCGCGAATGGGCTGCCCACTGCTGACCGCATAAGTGGGCTCAGCAGATTACCGCCATTGGTGTTTTGCCAATGACTTGGGCTCTGAGCACGACTTGGGTTTCCTGATGTGGGATTGGCGAAGAAGTTGAGACCTTGGTTGCCGGGCAAGGTGAACATTGCTTGATCGTTATTATCGGTTGAAGGCGGCGAGCCGCCAGTGTACGACATCGTTGCTGCGCCAGTTGCGAGGGGCGGTGGGTTGAACTGTTGTTGGCTCGCGTCTGAAGGCCGAGAAAAGTGCCTCTGAACTGGCGGGACAAAGGCCGACGAGGCTGATGAGGCTGGTTTAGCCACCGCCGCCGTGTTGGAAACTTGCTGTGGGGGCATTGGGGCGATCGGTTCTACCGGTGTCATGGTAAGATTGCCAACTCTTCTCTTTTTGCTCGAAGTTGTGATAGGTCGGATTGGTGATGGGGGCTGAGAGATCTCTTGGTTAGGCGTAGTAACGGCAACCGGAGGTACAGCAGTGGGCTGTTTGCGCTTGAGTGGTTGAATTTCGTGAGAAGGAGGAGGAGGAGGGGTGGGCCGTCCGTTCGAAGCAGGAGGGTTAACAGTGCCATTCTGCGGTTGGTCCGGAATAAACTCGTCGTCCACTTGCGGAGAGTCTCGCGTCTTGTGATCATCGGTAATGACGATCGGGGACGAAAGCTGTTGGGCAATGTAGTTGCCCTCGTGGTCGACGATGGTGAAGATGACCTGGAAACCTTTCTTCTTGTCGTTGTGGTGCCGGCCATAACACGCTATTCTGATGTAGAATTCCACGTGGTAGGCATTCACTTCTTCAGGCTTTGGCTCATGCCACTCCTGAATCTCGGCAGCGTTGAACACAATGATCCTGTCCGATTCGAAGGATCGCCAATATTCATCTTCCTCCACATTTTTTACCTTCTTCCGTCCAGCTCGCTTCGACTCACGCCTGATACACTTTTGACAGATTCGAATCTCGCCACCATCGTGGCCCGGCAGCTCATCGTCGGTATCCGGCTTCGGTTCCCCCTTGACTTGGCGTTGCGCACCCACGCGGGCTCGCATTAGAGCCTTCTTCTTCAGATCGGGGTTCTCCATTGCGCTCGTGCAAACAACAACGGCATGCAACTCCAGTCTCTCTGGCGATGGCGGTGGAAGAGGCCGAGCCATCTGCTTGACCTTGCTGATGTACTGCGTTGGAAGATGAAGCTTCTTGACGCCGTGAGGAAGAGGAAAGAGAGCGAGTCTGTACTTGGCTTGTGTCTCAACTCTCATTTTGGGAATCTCGACTTCTCCGTTGGCGTTTCCAGACCCGTCTTTCTTCCGCATCCTGTCCATCAGTAAAACGTCCAGGTGATACGGAGGACCGCCAAAGCCGCTAGGCATCTGAGGAATATTCATGGGCATCCCGTGCGGCATGAAGGAAATGCCACGGCCATCAGGCTGCAGATGTGGCATACTATAGGTAAAGGCCGCCGGCCAGTGCGAGGGCGGTACAATGAACTGCGTTGGCAAGCCATGCATCTGTAGGTTGGCAACCGGCCCCGGGATCACCTGCGACATGTGTTGGGCAGTCGCCATGTTTATCCCCGAGGCTTGTTCTTGTGGTCCATCTGTTACCATAGCATCGGGCTGTATCATGGAGAAATGCTGCAAACGCAATTAGAAATTTCTGGACAACAAGTCAAAGCACAGAATTACTCACCGTCTGAGCTTGTTCAGACGCTACGTATGGCATCAAGGGTTGTGGATTGCGTGGGTTTTGTGGTGATAATGCATCTCGCATTGAAGCAACCGGGCTGGGACTGTTGTCGTACGGACTGGCCATGAATTCGTTGGTGTGTGCTGGTGTGACCTCGGTCGGCTTAATATCGGAAGGGTCAATAGTGAGACTGTCCATCGATGTCGATGACGAAGATAGAGAATTTCTTGATGTGGCGGGTGCGGACTCCGGGCTCGTCTGAACATCTGGCGAAGCGAACTGCATCTGCGGTGATCGGTAGCCGTCTTGATAATTCTCGTCTAGTTGCTGGTCGAGATCGAACGGGGTGTTCTCGGCGGTAAAGTGTGAGGCTTCCGTGAACTGTGATGCGCCGTAAAGACTGGCAGCGGGACTCATGTCGTCCGAATCGAAGATGCACGCCTGGTTCATGTTGAAGTCGGCACCAGCAAGGGCGCCATCGGGAGCTTCCTGGTTCGACCAGGGCTGATATCCATCGCAGTTTAGGAATTCTGTAAAGTCGCTTTCCCCCGACCTGTTGTTATTAAAGCTTGGCATGGCTCTCGATTGCTGTGATGAGCGGAAGTTGTCGATGATGTGCTATAATGGAACAGCTTGCGGAAGCCAACCGGCGTGGCTGTTCCCGGCACCAGTCGTGATTCGGCCTTGAACCAGATGAAATTCCTCCGCGTCGGTCGAAGATGGGATGACTTGTGAACACGTGGTGTTGATGTTGCTGGCGGTCGTGTTCCTAGTCGTGGCGGGTCTCGTGGCAGCCCGTTGCCATCTGCTTTCGTGCGGCGCAGGGCAGAATCGCGGTCGTGGGTCGCGGGAGTGCAACAAGTTAATGTGTCCCCCGACGAAATGACGATCGCGGCGAGTATATAAAGGAGAAATCCAAGACTTGTACGGGCGTTCGAGTTTCGGTTTCAAAAGGTGGTGGAGATGATGCAGTCAAGTAGCGATGTGCTTCGCGGACAGCAAATCGAGGTCGAAAGGCGGTAAGCGAAAATGAGAAGCGGGCGGCCAATTGACGGTGCAGATGTCGCAAGCAGCGAGCGAAGCGGGAAGAGCAAGCTGGAAGAAGATGTGGACGGCAAAGGAGCGCAATCGGCGACGGGACGAGCGACAAAAAAGGGACGACGGATTATTCGGTAATCGGGACTCGTTGTTGCGACGAGAGATATTTGAGGTAACGCGAGATGCAAGGGGCGCGCAGTTGCCGGCTACTCTGTTTAGATGGCTGATGAAGAGGTGGGTGTCGGATGGTAGAGGCAGTTTTTGGTGTTTCCAGTTTCTGGTGGGAGCGGGAAAGAGGCAAATGCTGTTTTGGGGGATTCTACCTCTAACTAGAGTCTGGTTGCGAATGGATTTGGAGAAGGGCATGGACCGTGACTGGCCTACAATGAGTGGTTGAAGACAAGGACCGACTGACGGGCTCGGGTCGGGATCACATCCAATGATGAGTTGAGAGAAGAGGGGACGAACTCGAAAGTGGAAGTGCCAAAATGGTGGGCTGGAGCCGAGAGGTCGACGAAGCCCGATGAACTGCCTGCGCGACGAACCTGCGAAAAAGAGTGGAGTTCCAGGGGATCAAAGCAACGGAAAAAGTGAAAAGGGCTGACGACTGAGCTGTTGTGCAGTGGATATAAAGTTGTTGGGATAGTGGGACACTAACTAGATTCCATAGATATGTGACCTATTTCTGTTAGCTGAGAGGCCAATTGTGCACGGATTATAACACGCAGCCATATTGGGCAGTTCATCACATTAGGTAGTTTCCTTGCATACTCTGCCTTATCTTTCGCGTCTATGTACAGGTGGTACTGGGTCGTACTGCGTCCATATTGCACGGCACTTTATCTCCTCCTTTTTTTTCTCAGTCTTTCCGTCTGGATGAGATGACAAAACGCAGTCCAAGCTGTGAAGTCGTTAGCCGGTTGCAACACAAGGAAGAATTCTTCAGGTTGTCCCTGCTCGGTGCACGGACCAAATAGGCTTAGAGCCATGTCAGCGCAAGCGATTTGGGTCCATCGGTTCCCCACCGAGTGACAAGACAACGGCAGCCAAGCAGCGTGCATCTCGACAAAAACATGGTGGAGAATGACGACGACAAGAATATCAACCACAGAAGATATTCTAATAGTAGGCCCCAACTCCTCAGAACAGATCAACTCTCAAATCGTATATAGTTGCGCACACAGCAGAAAAGGCGAGTGAAACCGTTCAAATCTCTCCCTCTGGCTGGAGCAGTCTCGATGGATAACTCTGCATATGTGGCCCGTGCTCTGCATCTTACCTCTCCTCACCAAGTCCACAAGAGGAGGCTCACCTCCAGACCTCACAGGTCGAGAAAAAGTCGTCGTCTCCTTTCATGGTGGAGACAATATTGGCTGTTGGGCAGCGAGTCTGCGAGTTACAAAACAGCTCAAGCATCTCAATCACCTTGTCGGTTTTTCTATACTGCGGTTCCGGAAATCTTCTCCAGCTCGACTGGTCACGCCAAGATGCGAAAGAGAGAAAAGAGAAAGAGGAGGGAACAATAGATCTCTCGAAATCTTCCAAGCTAGCAAGATTCTCAACGTCTTGAGTCACAGCGTGGATGGGTCGATGCGGTGCATTTCTCGTGGTGATGGCGCTGCCTCGCCTGCGTCCAACAACAACTGCAGCAGTACCTAACCACGCTGATCCGTCACATTTCCAAACTCCTCTCCCACGCCGTCGAAGGATATGAGCAGTATGACATACAGTAGACAAGATGCCGTTATACCCATTTCTGCCTACTGTCGATAATCTTGCATTCCCTATCTTAGATCTTCTCGCATCTAGAACCAGTGAACAACTGTTCCAGAAAATCTTGAACAGGCGCGATATTCCTCGCTGCATCCAAAAATTGCAAAAATCAGGATGCAACACCATCATAACCTCCCGGTTCCAGGCTCCAAAGAGGGGAAAAATCTAGGGACCAACAACCCCAAATCTAATGCCGCTAGTTTCCTCCGCGGCACCGGACGCTAACTAAAAAAAATGACACCACCATACTAGACACTAGGGCTAGCCGAATGATCGGCTACTGTACGTAAAACACAATCCGGACCATCTGCGGAGTCGGAACTGGACTCCGCGGAAATGGCCCGGCCCATCGGAACCGGCCCGGTAAGTGGAGCGGGTCGCGTGCTGTGCGGATGCCGTGCGGATGCTGTGTGGGTGCCGATCGGTTAACGGAGGCCGCGGGGTTTGGATAGCCGCGGAGACCGGGTCTCGCGAGCGGCAGGAGGGGGGGAGAGCGTTTGGTAGGAATATACGATACAGTTGGTAGGAAATTATAACATTCAAAATCGAGGAGCTGATAACGTCAAGGGGCTACTCTGGCATCTGCGTTTATTTCCACTCTTGTCTGCTAAAGTTCTTTTCTATCCTCATGGCATTAACCATCATCTAACTTTGCTGCTTCTCACCCTTCAAGATACACTCCGCCACATCTACTTCCTCTTACATCCCTCAAAACAAGCTTCTACCTCCTCTGGATCCGAAAAGGTCTCGGTGGACCTGATACCAGATCTGCCTCCATCCCTTTCCCCCTTCAACCTCTTCTCTCCAACCTCTCCCCTTCAACCTCCAGTCTCCTCTTCAACCCCCCTGTCCCCCATCCCCCAAGTTTCGAAGACAGACACTAAACATCCAAGAGGTGCAACGAATCCGAAGTCCGCGAAATCATTTCCACCTCCGACGGCAAGGATGACAA